>JAOWBP010004513.1:5577615-5601730 GCA_028571105.1 Tragopan temminckii | reverse complement strand
CCCCGCCCTCTCGTACCGCCGCGCGCACCGCGCCGCTTCCGGCCGGCCAGAGGGGCACCGTGCGCCACAGCGCCCCCTGGCGGTCGGCGGGGCGCAGCCCCACGGCCCCGCTCCCCATTAAGACCTTAATTGAATAGGAAAGTGTCTCACGAGAGCTGGAAATACGCGTTTTGAGGGCAGAACCCTGCTCTATATTCTACCCAGACACAGTAATCACAACGTGCTTCCCTTGGCATTGCGGGAAGAGGTTCCAGAACGCATGGGATGAGCCCCACGTTGTCTCACAGCCACCCAAAACTTCAAACCAAAACGCTGCTCCAGTGGCAGAGCACTTCACATCCATCTTCCGCTTTCACAGGGGAGGAGATGGCAATTGTTCCACGACAATCTCTTCTAAAGGGATTTTGCAGAGAGAAGTGGTTCAGTCTTCTACTCAGAAGCACCAAACAGCCTTCAAAAATATGAAACTGCTTACACAGATGGAGATTTCTCGAGTAAAATGATCTGATCCTGCTGCCCGCCAGAGCCAACTGCAGCCATGGTTCCTCCCACCCAAAATGAGAGCCGAGATCTGCCAGCAGTACTCACAGACTGCCACATAACATCTCCTAGAGGTACAGCAATGTTAACGCAATTGATGACATTTATTACATAGGAAAAACAAGGAAAGCACAAGATCAGAAAAAAACAAACATGCTTTTAATTCCACAAATGCTCTCTACCTATTTACAAGGTATCCAAAACACCTGCCTCAAGTCCAGCAAGGCAGCCAAGTCAGCTACTCACTACTTATTTGCAAAAACATTGTGTTTTAACGACAGCAAACCTGAGCCTCTGCACTTGGACAACCTGAAAGAGGACCGGAAAGTAAAAATCCTTCATTTAACAACAGCAATAATCCACCCCACTTCAAACAAGTGTGGGAGATTGAAAGAGTTCAATATCCAAGTCTGCACAGCAGTACTGGCTCATCCCTTGCATAGTTTTAGCCAAACCCAGCAGCCTACCTGGGGATTTCAGCAAATCCCTGTGGAGCGCGGCTTCATTTGAACAGGGAAGGGCGAGTCCAATCTCCACAGGTTATCCATGAGACAACTGGATGCTATTCTGCTCTAGAAAGCAATTGCAATTTTTTTCCCCGTGAGGAACCAAATTCACATGTTTCTGTTTGAACTCTTCACAAAAGATAGGTTTAGCTGTGAACAGTAAAAAGGATGTTACGTTTAAACACAAACTACTATATGCAACAAAAGAACTACATCGTGCCTCTCTTTTTATTCTTTATTTCCTAGTTCACAATTAGAAGCCTACTGATAAATTGCACAGGTCACTCTCCTGTCTGGGGTTTCTGAATGCCTTGGGGTCACAATGCCAATCTCATCCCAACCCAGGAAGAAGGCTCGAGGTGCCACCAGGTCACACGAGGCAGAAAGGCCGAGCACCTGGTGCCAAACCCCTCTGTGGGCTGCACTTCACATGGGAAAGCAGCCAGAGGCAGGAAGTCATCCGGCAGAAAAAATCATCCCCCAAAATCTCATTCGAAATGGAAAAACATAATAGATACCATTTCAAGGACGAGATGTTTTAAAGATGTGCAAATGTTACAAACACTCATGGAGAAAAAACACTTCCAGGGCTGCAGGTCAGCCAAGTTGCATCTGCAAGGAGTGACCGTCCACACTGGCCCCTTTTCAAGGCCTTACATCTGCAGAGCAGAAAGATAAGCCAGGTCCTGTCTCAGCCATTCATTTCAACAGCTGTTGAACTTCGCACACAGTTACAGCCACCAATCCAGCCATTTCAGCAGTGCTTCCCACAGCCTTGCCTATTTTTTTTTCCTGCTAATTTCTCAACTCTTTCTTTTTTGACCCTCAACTTCTAGTTCAGCTGTCTTTTCTTTTAAAAAAAAACAGTGCATGCTGCACCTGTTGAGTTTAAACAAGCTCTTGTGAAAGAAAACCTATGGAAAACACACAGAGTTTTCATATTAAGTATAGCTGAACATCACAGTTCGGGCTTGGACCTTCCTCCTTAGCAAAAGGCCTCTGGATTGTGCACCACAGCAGCATAGAGGCTGAAGAGCTTTTCCAGCTAGCACAGGCTTTCTCCACTGCACTGAGCATCACTGGCTGTGTGCAGACCTGGACTGGCTGCTCCTTGCAGGACACAGCCTAACTCGGTGCTGCAAGTGAAAGTCAGCTCTGTTCCAAGAATCTACACAGAGCCACCGCCTCAGCTAAGTGGAGGGCAGTGCATCAGAGTAGTGCAAGATTTTGCCACAGGGCACGAATTTCACTCAGTAAATTAAAAGGCCAAATCCAGACACAAGGTTACATGTACTTACTAGAAGAAACTGGTGACAGATGAGGGACAGAACACACCATGAGAATGTATTTATAAAGAGGAAAAGAACAGGGCCAAATGGCCTTTGTTTTTACCATTACGAGGGAATGCTTTACCAGTTTCCCCCTTATAGCCTTCCATGCTTGCTCACCTTTGGCACAAGGAATTCTATGTATCACGAGATTTAATTAATAATAATAATACTTCATATCAACACTCAGCACTTACATAGCGCTTCTCATATTCAAAGTGCTTTACAAAACAGCTTGCGAGTCCTCACAACACCCCTGTGAGGTAGGTAAGTATTATTATCCCCATTTTACAGATGGGTCAACTGAGGCAGAGAGGTAAAAGCGACTTGCCCAAGGTTATATAGGGAGGTGAAATTCATGACATAGTGGTCCAGTTCTGGTCTCCCTTATGGTGGTGTAACACAAATGAACTCCCACAGAGCTAGACTGGCATAAGCAAAACAATCCAAACCAAGTTTCTCTGGCTCTCAGTCCTCTACTCAAACCAACTGATCATACCCGCTCCACCTACAACAAGGCGTTCACCTGCTGAAGTACTAGAGGAAATCCAAAGCACAGCAGGAGAGAGACTGCAGTCTTAAGGCAATGTGTACGTTAACAGCGCCAAATCAAGCTGGGCTCAATGCAGATATGTTTCTGCCACACTGTAAGAGTAAATAAAACAACTCGTCTCCAGCTGTGCATGTACCAGCCAGGGGGCTAACTCCCTCCTCCTCGAGTTAGAGGAAACCCAGAGCAAAACAATGGGGCCACACCAGCATAGAACCAGTAGATCCAAAGCAGACCTTTCACCTACTGCTTTGTAGGCAAATGCCCCTGTTAATATCTTTTCATTTTGGACAGCTTCAGCATGGTTCATTTCACTCTCTCTCTCTCTGAATTTGTATCTCTGCATATAAACAAAATTCCAATATCTCCAACTTAAGAGTGATCAGCATTTAAACAGCATCATACATCGTTCAAAGACCCATCAATACTTCCAAAAAGCATCAATGCATGCAAATATCAAACATACAGAAAACCAACAAGAGTGCTGGGAGATGATACCAAGGATAAAGGTGGTCACAAGACAGCACATTTAATTTTTATTAAAAATACCAAACAACTCACTCTTACTGTACCTATGCCACTTAGAAGATCATTCTAACCTGCAAAAAATACAGGTTCTTTTCTCAAAACTATTTACCTACTTACCTAGAAAGAAAGAAACAGCAAGCACGCACATTTACACCTCCTCAAACTTGGCAGGCACAATTCATATGAATGCAAAAGGAGGGTTTGGGGAGGCAGGGTGAGTTTGTACATTGGCTTTAGGGCAGTGGGATATGAGAGAAGAAAATATCACATCCATCGTTACCAAATAAGCATCAAAATGATGAGAAGAAACGTAAAAATTAAAAGGATGACATCCACCAGAAATCTCAAACCCTAAGCACATGGAAGCTGGCAAACACCTTGTGCCACTTCACCTATGTCCAGACATCAAATAAGATCAAACCAACCTTGAAAAGAAAGCAAAAAGAAGAATAAATCAGTCTGGAGACAATCTTCCACAAACCACTTCCCTGCATTATTTTCAAATACATTTTACTCTTACGCAGTTTCTGGAAGGAGTAGGGGAGAAAGAGACCCACTACTATATATTTTTTTTAAACTGGCTCCGTACCAGCACCAGCTGAGAGAGAGGGAGAGAAAAATAATTCTTCAAACACGATCCTTGGTACTTGAAGAAAATGTTGCTAGCCAGCTGATGAAACCCCACATTGCCAGAGGGTTCCAAGTGGAGTGGATACACGGTGCTGCTCACGGTCTTCTTCATTTGCTATGATATCTGTTCCGTGGGCCTCATCTGTATATCTCCAATCTAGAAGAGACCAGCACATGATTTTGCTGCAGCACTGACATATTTTAAACCTTGCACTGTGTACTCGCATGCTGTATTGTTACCGTGGTAAGCTGCACACAAAGGAAGTTCCTGCAACTAAAAATAAGGCTGTTTAGCTGAGATACTAAAAAGAAATAAAAGTGAATGTAACTTTTTTGCCTTTAGCAGAAAGGAAAAAAGAGCAAAAATGCACAGAAAAGAGTATGAGATGATACTGAACTATAAAAGTTTATAATCAAGTCTTAAGCATGGTCCTGCTCAGAGGATGAAACAGGCACTGCTTGCACCTCTCCACATCAGCCCCCAGAAGGACCTTTTATGCTCTTAAGGTAAGAAGGCTAGCTTCACTAGAGACAGAGCCCTTCAGCTGCTGTGCTTCTAGACTGATCTAATGTCAAGATGGTTGCACCTTGCTCCAAAGGAGCAGAGATCATACTACGGGTTTGCTAAGCATCTTGTGATCAAAATTTGCTTTTGCAACAGCAACTCAGTCAACATCCTAAACTTAGACACCATTCTTTCCTCCTTCTGGTTCCAGCTCAAAGCTGGTCACTTATTTCTTGTTTCCCAGGAAAGAAGTCCCCCTGGCAGCACAAGCAGCTTGGCAGGATCCAGCTCAACAAATTTGGCAACTGGCAGAACCTGAACCAGCTGTAAGACAGTCAGCAAATCTCAGATGGCACTGTCCAGAAGGGACAAGACATGCCTGTATCCCTCCCACTCCCCCTGCTTTGCACAATCCTTCTATGCAGTCAGAGCAATCCTGGATGGATACATGGGTGTGGGTGGCCTGAGCAGCGTGGTCCCAAAGCTGCCATAAGGGAACTGTAAACAAATGTGATCACTACTAATCCCCAGTTCCACTAAGCACACAGCTGACATGGCAGCTGCAATACTGATTAGCAAATATCAGGGCAGCAGTTACTCTTTCCTCCTTTAAATACCTACAGCAGAGTCCTTTAACTCAACTACAGCTTACCTGTACATGAGGTGGGGCACTGAGGACATATATGACAGCATTAGCCATATCTTCAGCTTTGAGACACTGGGAAGACAGAAAAAAGAATCTTAGACAAAGAACACATTAGGAAAAAATTAACCATAGAATCACTCCCTTCATAATCATCAATAACAAGTTTCAACAGTGTCACTGAGGCATATCAAAAGATGGAAGCAAGCAGGAAAGAAGTAATCCATTGAAAAATTAATAAGGGAAGTGTTTGGTGCTGATCTTTCTGTTTCATGTGAATAATCTTTCTGCAAAATGCTTTGAGGTGTCTGCTAGAACCAAGATCCTCAAGTGCTGGGCAGAAAAACAGATGGAGACAACACCTCTCTAAAGAGCTGAGAAGACATATCTGTACATATGTGTCACATATATGTGTACAATATATCTGTACAATCAGGCAAAAAGCTAGTGTGCTAAGACAAAGCAAATGAGCAGCTGCTCAGAAGAAAAGAGGGCACTATGGGGATGGGTAAAAGAGCTGCACTGGCTTACAGTGTGGCTAAACAATTCGCTAAAATACTGGCACAGTAGCTCTGCCAGCTCAAGCATTGCCATCCTTACAAAAAATAATTTTCAGAGAAGAGCAAGAAATCCTGTGCTTGCAGTACAACACACTTCTTCTTACCCATTCTTGTGTAGACATGTTTGCTTATTGTATTTTCTCTTTAATAAAGAGGTTGCAGCCTGCAAAATTTCAAAGCTGACTGACAATTTATTTACAGGTACATCAAAGTAAGAAAAAAATATAGAGAATAAGAAACTAAACCTGAATGAGAATTTGCACAATGTTTAAATATGAGTGCAATATCTGAGGTCTGAGTGCCAAGACTCGACTGGAGGATGCTGACTATTCTGGAAAGCATTATGTACTCTGCAGAAAAAGCTTCTTGTGCAATTAGCCAGGAGAGAGATTGTTAAACTACGATCAGAGCCACTTCTCTCTGTTCCCATATCTCCATGTCCTACCCGAATGCTCTCATAGGTTGCAGCAGCTCTCTCAGGGTCATTATCATGAAGCTTAAAAGCAAATCCCGTTTCTACCAGTCCTGGAGATATACACTGGAAAAGAGCAGAGCACATCCTAATAGGATTTGTAATTCTCCTACAGTAAAATAAAAACCAAAAACAAACTAAAAAAAAAAAAAAACCACGAAAGCAAAAACCCAAGACCTCTGCCCCACAAAACTTACCAGCTCTCTGCCACCCACAAAGCCAGCACAGAGAGAGAACCCTCCCAGTACTCACTGTCGCTCGTATATGAGTCTTTGCTTCTCTGAGTTCTTGCCTCAGCCCCTCTGTGAGTGCTGTGACCGCATACTTGGTGGCACTGTAAAAATGCACCACCGACTGTGGCACAACGCTGTGACCATTCATGCTGAGGAGGGAGCAGAAAGGAGAGGGCTGAGGAGGGAGGTATGCAGTCTTGAGAAAGAACCAACAGCATATTTGGTCTCTGTTGTATTTAGACAAGCAGAGGTTCAAAAAAATGTTTGGAAAAAATCAGTCATCATGATCCTGGGAAACCCCTCACACCCCTGAGTGACCATCAGCCCACCCAGAAAGGTGAAAGCTCCTCTGCTCTAATCCCACGTGGCAGATCCTGCATTCCCACCCTGTGTACCTGTTAATGTTAATAATATGACCGTCATCGATGTTTCTCTCCTTCATGGACTGATAGGCCTCTCGGGTGCAGATGCTTACAGCCATCACGTTGACCTGAGGGACAAGAGAAGTGGAGACTAAAACCAGCAGCCCAGGCCCTGTGAGCCTCCCACCACAGACCTCCTCACAGCAATGATCAGCCTGGGGCAAAGCTGCACCAATGGAGCCCTGTCCTGCACAGCTCATATTTGAGCGCAGTCGCACTCAGAGGTCCCAGTGCATGGCAGTTCCTATTAACATCAACAGAGGGAAATGCAGCTACACAGCCCTCACTGCACACACGCACCCCCACAGCCCACATTAGACTGCAATTGTTCTCAGGGCTGCAATAACAAAGGGTTTGGACAGGAGAGGCACAGAGGTCCTGTTTTCTGAGACAGGCCTTGGCCTCTGCCAAAAACAAACAGACTTTATAGTTTTATGAGCAAGTGTGAGGGCTGAGCACAAGGTAAGAGAGCCCCAAACATCCCACAGTCAGCAGTCCTTCCAGGAGACAAAATTATCTCGTTCAGCACTGAGCACACCAGGGTTTGGAGAGCCGATAGGATGCTAGCAGTGGGTAATTAGGTCAGCTAGTTAAAGTGGAAATCCCCAGATAGCGCCTTGTCAGGGAGCCAGGCGCTCCTAGGCACTGCAAACCACATGGCCAAAGAGCTTCCCATGCACAAGTGAAGCCAAGAATCATTGTGTGGTTCTGAGGAGGGCCCAAGGGGACAAGGAACCCTTGAGATATGAAAGCCACTGATCTGCCATGCTGTTTGCTGATATCCTCCTCTACTGGGTAAACTAAGGAAAGAAGGAAAAGGTGATGTATCCTTTAGCACAGCTATCCTTTAACCCACAGCTTTCCAAGTACTTGCTCTTTGAACCACCACTGCCCAGCACGTTGTGGTTCAGTTATACAAAAGTCACATCACCCCTGCAAGGTGTCACCTTTAGAGCACAGATTGACAATTTGCTGGCCATAAAACACACACTCAAAGTTTCCAGGAAAGTAGAGATACGGAAATTCCCCCACCTGTAATACAAGAGCACCAAGCACCCACAGGTATGTGTGAGACCGATGAGCAAGCTGTGTCAGCAGCAGTGCTAACTGCTCAAGTTTATAGTGCTTTATGTTCAAAAGAGTAGCCAAAAGGTGGAAAGTATTTGCTGAGGCCCTCTAGAAAGGATGAAACCATTTCAGTGCAGGACACGCTGGCAGGCCCTACCTAATGGCATGTCACTTTTTAACCAAGCAAGCAGTTCAGGCAAGTTTAAAAGCACTACTGTGAACTAAATATCCAGGAAGAAGTAAATTTCTGATGAATCAGAAGTCAGGTGTAACTGTGAACGGGAGAAGCAGCGGGAACAAGGTCATGTGGACAGCAAATGACTGTCTATCATCTCCATAAAATTCAGAAACAAAAACTGGAGAGGGCTAACTAGAAGTTGGCGACACAAAAGGACACACAGTCTTTTGTGAAGAGAACATTACTTGGGAAATTAGAAAGCAAAAGGCAAAAAGAGATGGATTTCAGAGGTGTGATTACTGAGCAGCATACTGGGGGACAGCTGAAGGATCTTCAGCCATTGCTTTTGCCTTGGTCATTATTTCCTGTTCATTAACAGAGAGTATGCTTATGGGTTTTGGTCTTTGCATAGATAAATAGCATTCTTATCTGATCCCATGTTAACACGGAGTACCCAGGCAACACAGTAAGTGAAGTTATCACCCTAATCCAAGTGCACTTTGGTTGAGCACACAGTCACTGCCAGATATCTCAGCCACTGTACCTGGAACCACAGAGATAATTCCCCAGCACCAGGTTGAAGATTTACCTTGGCTGTGCAAGGAAGAAACAGAATCACAACTTTGCAGACATGTCAGCAGAAGCAGCACCTCAGCACTGGAGCAAAGCCCAGAACAGGCAGGGCCCTTGAAATCTTGTGGATTTCACAGTAAAAGTCAAGGAGAGTGGGAGTAAGCTGCTCCAGTCTCATACATTAACCGAGTGAAGAGTCAACCTCGAGCATTACAAAATAAAAAGTAATTTTAACCCAAATCCCCTTCTCTTTGCTTTCCTCTCTGCCTCAAGAAGCACTGAGCCTCGAGGCAGGGCGTTGCTGCTGCAGTCACTGTCCGCTCCACTCCATCTCTGCGTGCCACTAGAGGGTAACATCAGCCTGACAGCAGGATGGAGCCAGGCTGCAGCACGGTGACTCACACCCAGCGATGCTTCCTTGCGTGGGCAGTTACAACATTTTGACAACTACTGGCAAAGCAAGATACTAATCAACAGCCACATGGGAAAGGCCAGAGCCCACACGGTAAGACACCGCAGTGACACAAAACAACCAGCTGGAAGGCAGCTCTTCTCCTGAAAGCACCCACAGGATTTCAGGATCCCTATTCCATTTCAAAACATAGAGCAGGCACTCAGGAACCTAAAAATACGCCTGGAAAATGAGCAGGTTCTATGGCTACATCAATACTAGAAACAATAGAAAAGCTGTTTGTTGCGAATATCCGCACAAGACATTTTTCAGCACTATCTTCTATTTTAAGAACAATAAGTTCAAAGATGGTCAATACATCTGCACTCTGAGTTCACACAGCATGCTGCACAATGCAGCAGGTCTGTGACCATGGCATGTGTTTGCTAATGCAACAGAAACAATAAGGGCACACTGTAGTAATTAATGAGTTCCCATTGCCAGCCTGGGAGAACATAAAGGATTCAGTTTCTGGAGGTGATGAGCATTTTGCTTCCCAGAATCGGTGTTTTTTAAAATATCAAACTGAGCATCCCAGCTCCTAAGCACACACAGAAATGCAGGTTACAGAACACACATCCATGCACAGATGGTATATAAAAGCAAGAAGAACAGAGCCTCACTGGCCAGTGAATAATGACAAGAAGAATCAAACCCATTCAGTGCCTACAGCGATGGGAGGATGTGTGCTGCAGTCCTTTGTGCTTGGAACAGTGCAAGTGGAAAGTTCAGCATGAATTCCTGGCTGTAAAGGTCAGTAGGCAAAACGTGAAGGAGCTGCTCAGATCTCAGAGCCCCAAGTCAGTGTGTACACAGCACCGGATCGGGGACAGCCGGAGGACTTTGCTCCAGCCTGACATAAAGCACAGGCTCACAAACAAGTGGAGAGAAAAGAGGGGGAAGCTGTAAATCAAAAGATGAAGGGCTTAGAACCACATCTGAGATAAAATCCTCCCTCTCTTGCACACACTGAATCTGCTATCTGACAGCACAGCGCTCAGCACTGCTCTGCAGCAGTGGGGACGTGATTTTCCTAACTTGAGGCTCCTGCAGACCAAAAAGAACAAACGCCTGGAGATTATTCCCTTTAGAACAAATACCAGACAATAAGGAACTGGAACATTAAAGAGGAGGAATAAGTAAATAAGAACACGACTTCAACTGTTAGATGTATACTGACAGAGGAGCCTGGAAAAGAGACAGCCAGCCTCAAAGCTCATAAAAAATGCATGGGAAGAAAAATCAATTTAACAAAAAGAAAAAAAATGCCTTTAATTTAAGGCCCTAATGCCTCCCAAATCAATACGTTGATGGCTGCTTAGAAACTTTCCCCATCTTGCAGCCCAGCAGCACGCAGAAGCTCTCCAGCCACATTTCTAAGCATGCTGCTCGCTAACACTTTTCTCCAGACCACCTTTGGAAGAAGCCTCCCTGCTCCTGGTCAGCAGCCCGTGAAAGGTGCTGGCAGCTTTCCCCCATTCTGACCCTGAAAGCTGCAGAGCACACAGAAGAAATGGATGTGGTGAGCACTCCCCCAGGCTGGCGTGTTGCAGCAGGGAGAGTTGTTGGTGCAAATCCGTCCTTCCCAGACCCTGCTGCCACTCCAGGGACCAGTACACAAAGCTTAGGTGTCTCAGCCTATTCCCCAGGCTAAAATAGCAGGAGCAATTCTGTCAAGCAAGTGAGTGCAGACAAAGCAGTGCAGATCACCTCTGGGAATAAAACATATCCCCAGCCTGAACTCCTAACTGCCCCCAGGGATCTGAAACCCTGCCTCTCTCCTGCCACACCACCCATCATCACAAAGCAGTTCCAAAGGGCACACACAGCAGTGCCCACAAGGAGGAGGCCCCTACAGGTTCCCAAATCCCACTTCTGGCCACCACAAATACCAGCACAGAGCGCATCCTACAGGGCAATTCCCTTCCAAATCCTTGCTCCTGAAAATTAGTGGAAGATGAGACCAAGGGAGCGCTCCCACCCGAGCTCCAGGGAATGGAGTGCAGAGAGAAGGCAGCAGGCAAGTGCCTCATCCCTGCTCCAGCCTGCCCACTTCAGAAAGAACAAAAGGTCAAAAGAACAAAGGAAAGGGAGCATGAGTGACACAAAGCAACACACTGAAGCTTTCAGACAAGACAGAATGACAGCAACCAGGACAAGGTGCAGGCGACCCACAGGGCCAGGCTTGCAGCAAAACAACGCTGGGAAGTGGCCTGCTTTATTCCAACTCAGCCTCAGCTACACTTCACTTAATTTTCTTTAAAGATTCCATGGCAACTGGGAGCAGGGAGATGCGTCGGTGCAATGACCCGGGCTGGGCAACCCACAAAAGCCTGGCTGGGCAGACAAAGCCAAGCAGAGCCTGCTTTGGCTGCAATCGCAGCAGTGAGCAGAGCAGCCAACATCCTAACAAGAACTTAATTAGACAGAATACAGCAGCTCTCACCCTGGCAGCAGGAGTCTGAGGCCTCTGTGTGCCTGTTCTGCTTTACACAGCCCCTGGAACTGCTGCTGGATAGAAGGCCACCAGCTGCCGTGGGGCAGACAGATCCAGGCTGGCTCTGCTGTCAGACACAGGGGACCCAAGCCTGTAACTTCTAACTTTTCAAACAGACATCTTTTTCCTTCACTACAACATAGCTGCTGCTGCTGCAAAGACACTGGTTTACTCAAAGGCACGAGTACAAATCCTATTCCCCATGAAGATGATGATTTCACGTACAAAAATATGGAGCATACAAGGGGAAACCTACCAAAAGCAGCTGCAAGGCAACAGCACACAAACTCCTACATGTCCCACTGCTGTGGATGCCAGGTGTGTGCAGAGAAGGGCTGCCACACAGTGACAAGTCCCAAAAGAATGCACAGGAGCACCTCAGGGCAGCAACACCCTGAGAGAAGTGCTGCCTGTGAATGGCACGAACAATTCGCACTGCTTCTCTGTTTGGCAGATGAAATGGGTTTGCTGGTATTGAGCTTTAACCAGATTACAGGCAGAAAATGAAGCTTCAAAGACAAAAGCATTACAGCTTTTTAAGCCAAAAAGAATCTGCCTGTTTTAAAATCCATTGCTAAAACTAACAGGATTAGCTACAAAAGCCAGTGTTTGGTATTCAATTTCCTATTCTGAGGGAAAAAAAAAAGCCAGGCTCATCACTTTGTACAAAGACACTGATCTAAAGGAAAAATGCTACTGAAGATATTGAATATTTTCATGCTCCAGGGTGAAGGCGTGTGGCTCAGCAGTACACGATGCCTTTCCACTTCCTGCCGAGCCAGCACAAAGCCATGCCAGGGCCAGAGGGGAAGCGGTCCTCAGCTCCACGCACAAAACAGATGGGCACAATGGTGCTGGTGAATGAAAGAAAATAATCTATGCAATCTAGATAAGCTGAGCATAGTTTAAACAAGTGGAAAGTCAATGGGAAAGTGATTCCATTAAAAAATAAAAAATAGAAATGTGAAAAAAATATTTTCTGGTCCCTTCATCTACTTCCCACATATGGATGTATTTGGGGATCCCAGGCCACTGCTCACACACAGCTCCTGCTCTCCCACAGCACTACTCACGTCTATCATTGTCCGCCAGCCCTCTGTCTTCCCTGAGAGCAGAGGCTCCGGGCGCGCCAGCCCCGCATTGTTGATGCACACATCAACTCCCTGGTGAAGGGTCTTGATGGCAGAGAACATGGACAGGATCTCCTCTTCGTTGGAGAGATCACACTTGTATGGGATGAGGGTCCCAGGGTAGCCGGCACTCTGGCATTCAGCTGCCAATTTCTGAGGAAGAGAGAAAGGAAGAAAACATCCATCAGCCTTCTCTGTTTGGGGACAGGCCCAGGAGAGCAGAGCTGCTTTTCGCTGCTTGGAAGTAGCACTGTGATTACGTACTTGCATGAGAGCAGTACCAAGGAACTGCAAACAGCACTAAGGCACAATGTTTGCAGCACATCCAAGCATGGCACACCACGAGCCTCACAGTGCGATGGGAACAACAGGGGCTACAGTTTATTCCTGCAACCTCTGAGGGCTGCAAGCTCAGCCTGATGCAGCCTCCCCCGTGGCCTGTAATGCTGCAGGAGGTGTGCGGTGGCCTCAGCGACAGAGCTCAGTCTATTACAAATGAATGTTTGAGGACTGTAGCTTTGCGTTGGCTTTAATGTATTAACCTATTTCTTTCAAAGAAGGAACAGTCTTGTGCTGCCCACCATGCTAAGCCATCCAGCTCGAGGTGAGCAGGTGCTGGCAAACCACCAGTAAATGCTGCTGTGGGACCGGGCTGATGTGCTGCAGGGCTGTCACACCACCGAGGGGATGAAGGACATGGCAACCACATGCCTCCCAAATCCTCATCAGCCATTACCGACAGTTATCCCAAGCCTCCAGATCTTCTATCAGATATAAGGCAAACGAAAGGCCGAGCGCCGCTGACAGCCCCATGCTAAAGATGCAGCCAAACCCTCCACACGATGCCCCTTTCCCCTGACGCTAACGAGAAGCAGCATCTCAGCTCTGATGTGTCACAGCGGAGACGGTGACAGCTTCCAGCACTGCGGGGCCACGTGATGTCTGGAATCCACAGAGATGGACTCCGGCTACAAACGTCCACCGCGTCACTCAAACTGCACCGCCCGCAGCACTGTCCCCAATGTGACATCTCAGTGGGTGCAATGAAGCTCTGCTGCTGGAGGTGACTGCAACCCGCTGCGCTCACCGGAGCGAGGCCCGGCCCAGGCCTGTGTGCTGCAAGGTGCAGGGCCAGAGCGATGGAATGGAGCACTGGCACAGGCTGCCCAGGGAGGTTGGGAGTCTCCTTCTCTGGAGATGCTCAAGACCCGCCTGGACACCTACTTGTGCGACCTGGTGTAGGGAACCTGCTTTGGCAGGGGGGTTGGACTCGACCTCTGAAGGTCCCTTCCAACACCTATGATTCTGTGATTCTGTGATACTCAGATCCCAAAACAAACATCAGACAAAAGAAATAATAACACGGAACATGACGGAAACTGGAAGGGGAGAAAAATCAGACGGGCATTGGCTCACTCTGAGGCAGGATGGCAAGTTGGTCAGATGTCACCATGTCCAAAAAGGGGGGAAAATCCACCTGCAGATTGTGAGCTGACTCCCAGCATAGAGCCCTGAAATGTTCTCTTGACCCCAGCTGTTCCAGAGGCTCTTTTTGATGATCAGCTCCTCACAGCAAAGTTTTACCCACACCACCCTCCCTCTCAGCACCCAGAATACATTGCCTCAGAGCAATAAAGACACAAAGAGCTCTGCTTGGTAAATGATTTTCAACCTTTCTCAATCCCTGCGACCAAGGCAGAGGTGATGCAAGCTCCTGACTGCAAGTTTAAACCCCCTCTGGTTTGCCATGCTCAGAATTCAGCAGCAGATTGCAGGTCTTCACAGGTCTCAGACCACAAGCTGAAACCATCCTGAGCCTAAAGATCTGCTTCTGCAGCCACTGCCCCCCTGGTACAGCTCAGTGAAGGCACTGCAGCAGCACAGAAATTATTACTGCTGTCACAGCATCAAGCCAGGAGAGGACGGACACAACGAGTTCAGCCGGAGATCGATGCATCTCAACAGCATCTTGCTCTCAGGAGAGCTCCACTGCGGCTGAGCTCAGCAATATTTCTGCCCCACAGAGAACAAAGGTGCCCCCAGGACCGAACCAACCCTGCACCCTCTCAGGGCTGGTTTCACCTTGCCATATGTGCAATCTTGTTGGCTAAGCGCTGGTCATGTCTGAAAAATGTATGTATTTTTAAAGATAAAAGCGCACCCTTTAGAAAACAGTTTGGGAAAAATCTGCAAGAGTGACATTTAGGAAATTATAAACAGAACGAAGGGCTGTTGGAGGATGCTGAAAGTACTGCAGGGATAAGACCTTGCTCCTGCAAACTTACAGGTGGGAAGAACTGGGCAAGGCTGCCCTCCCTCACATCCTTCATAACCTTCAGGTGAGGCAGAGAGCAGCCAAACCCAGCCCTGCTGCACCCCCTCCCCCCCCAAGTCACAGCAGTGATTTTAAAAGACAAATACAAGCACGAGGAATCCAAGTGAACCCCTGTGAGAGGGCTTGTGCCAGGGGAGCCGGCTGGAAGGAGACAGAGCCCAGGGACGGCCAGACAAGCTCATCTGTGGCCCAGAGGGAGATGCCATGTTCAATATCTCAGTTTCCATGTTCAGCTGTCACTTTCTGCCACTCAGTGCAGCTCTCAGAGCAACTCCCGGACGGAGGCAGGAGGGGCCCATACACCACATGCCATAGCACAGAGGCAAGCAAAGGAGCTGCTAGCCATCCTGCACACCTCTCCTCAGCTCAGGGCTCACATACATCACCAGAAAGCTCTGCCTCACTCGCAGCAAGGCTCCCCTGCCGCCACCAAGCACAGAAAGCTGCCCACAAACAGCTCCTCAGACCCTGCTTTTCCTGTCCGGTTTCTCACCGCCTCAAATGGGAATCAGCACGGATCCTTTCATCTCTCAGGCTGCGCTCATGCTAACAAATTCCCTTTGAAAACGAAGCGCTGAGCAGCACCGACACCAGGCTGAGCTGAACGTGCTGCACACGTCTCCAGATAAAGCCATCACAGGCTCTTCAAAGGAACATCAACCACGGCTCAGTTCGTAGACACACGTAAAGGCAGTCTCTTAATTAGAGAGCCTGCAGACTTATTTTTTTTCCAGAGCAATAGTTAAGCCCCTCAATGAACGCTCGTTCCACTTAAAGAAAGCCACGTGCGTAAAGAAGAAACAAAAGCTGCTCTCCTAGATTTCAGAAGCAACTTGAGAGCGAGTGTGTATCACAGCACCAACCCAGCACCTCTGTCAGCTCTGCACCACGCCACTTCCACCTGCTTGGATGGGTCTGCTGGCACTGCTCAACCCAAGGTGAGACAACAAAGGAATAATAATTACAGCCTAAGTTACAACGTTTAACTGAGAGTCACTCATCACCACTGATGCAAGCCCCCTAATTCTGGTGCACACGCAGCTCCAGACAGTGTTCATGGAGCTCCAAGCTACCTGGGGAAGGTCAGCTTTCTGCTCTGGGGATCTAAATTGCTGGTGAGGAACAGTGAGCCAACATGGCAGCACGCACACGAGATGCACAGGCCACAACGCACCTCCTGCTCACAGCCCAATTTCTTCATTGACACCACCGTGATTTATCTCAATCCTCAGCAATGCTGAACGAAGGAACGAGCAAATGAAAAAGGCACCGAACACCTACACACAAGTGGGACAGAGAAGAATCCCTGGTTGTGATGTTTACCATACATTATTTAGCCGTCTACTTTTGAAGGGCTAAAAGGATGCCTCACACTTAATGGATGATTTCCAAACATCAGGACTCGGTTTGTTCTTCCAAGAGTTAACGCTCTTTGTGCATAAGGCATTTACAGAGGGCACAGCACCATGCATTTACATTCAGTCCCGGCGACACGGTTCTACAAAACTAATTGATACAAACATTTCAGGGGACTCTTAGGGGGAGGCAAAAAAGAAAAGCGTCACGTCGGGCTTTATTTGGCAAACCATCCTATTAACTTCAGACACATTTAGTTCAGAGAGATTAAAGCCAGTAGAAACCATTAGGTAATTTTTAATCTGACCTGCCGTTCATCACAGGTACTTGCATCCTACTGATTCAGCCCATGCTTAAATACGGAGCTGCACCAAGAAACCAAGTGGAAAGAAACTAAAGTCACCCCAATTACATTTGCTATCTAAAGGAAATGAAGGAGAAAAAAACCTAATGAACAGCACCACAGTTGTAAAAGAAAACCGGGGGCTTAAAAATCCTTTCACTTTACTGATTGGCAAGTTTGAAGCTTCTTTTAATTAAGTTTTAATACCAGTGCAACAGCGTATAGCGCATAAAGCTGGGGTTTATTCCAGCCATTTCCATGGCGAGTTCAGTGACCACAGGCAAGACTCAGAGCTCCGATTCCTTCTCTGCAAAAGGGAGATAATCGCACTGAGCCCCTCCCAGGAGCAGCCAGGGACCTGGGGCTTTTTGCCTGCATATGATCAGTGCCTCAGATTTCTTCCAGCTCTCTTTGTATGGCGTCAGGTCCCCAGACAGGGCCTCCACAGGAGTCTCAAAGGACTTTCTAAATGAATAAAATGGTAAAGTGATTCTCCTTACCTCTCTTGAGCTTTAAATCAATGCTTTTTACTTATTGTTTGCAAATTGCTGCTCCTCAGCTCAGATCCTCTTCTGTTCCAAAACAAGGCAGAACGGTAGGGATAAGAAAGCGTGGAAAATAGGGTTCAAATGGAAAAGCAAACACGCAGTGCTCAGCTGGGGGCACCAGTAGGAAAACCTACGGAGGAGGAAGCATTAGCACTGGTTTCAGACTGTTTGCCTGAAGTGCATCTGAAGCACAGACTGTTTAATCAGGGAGGCTGAATTATTTTTATGCTGCTCCAGAAACTCTCAGCACTGTCAAGGGAAAGAAAAAGCTCAAAACCTGGAGAAAATTGAGGTCTCTCTATTTTTTCATCCTTCAGCACTCTAACTGTACTTATTTTACAGACTTTGCAAAGACACAAAGGTGGCACACAAAATCAGCATATTCCATAAATAATCCCCAGAAAACAGATCCCACTTTATACAAGAGAAGGGAATACAAGCCTGGGAAATTTCTTGGACATCTCTGATACTTCCCAGCTCCCAGCAGTGAGAAACAACGTGGATGGACACCCAGGGGGCAGCGTGCCTTCCATCAGCACCAAGTGACACCCCAGCATCTCATGCTGGATGCTACCCAGGCTCCGCAGCTGGACCCTGTAGCAGGACCTGCCTTTGGGCCACACAACAAGCCCATCCCATGAACACCGTCTCCAGTCCACAGGTGGGATGTGGCCCAAGAGCCATTCAGCTGGCTTCAGCTCAGGAATCTCAGCCAGGTTCCTGGGTAAAGAAGCGTCTGGTTGTGCAGTCATGCCCTTCTCATGCTATTAGCAGTCTCCCCAGAGGGCTGAGGAGCTGTGCTGCTCTTTCTCTGAGCCCTCTCTGCTCCCTGTACCTTTCAGCAGTTAAGCATTCAAGACATTTTTTTCTAGCTCATTTTATTTTAAGTTTCTAGTGTTGCACACAAGTCAAATCACTATATTTCCATCACCCTGGAAGCTCCTGCTACCTTAAGGCATTCCAACAATTGCTCCTTACGCGAAGGCTGAAGGCACTTTTTTTTTGGTGCTTGCTCCGATCACATTGCTACACATGGGAGCAGAGGAGAAGGAGAAACTGCCGCTACTATGACAGCTCATTAGAGCAATATTCCTTGCTTATTCTGAGCTATGACTATCCTAAAACAAGCATGGTGGGTGCCTGCCCGCTTCTCAGCTCCAAAGCACATACAGCAGGTTCCCATGCAGCCAGGCACGTGGATGTTTTCCTCCCTCAGCGCTCCCACGCCCTCGCAAAGGCTGCAGCTGCTGTCCCACAGCCACGCCGGCCCTCAGCAGCCCTCGGAGGGGGGTTGGGGGGGAGGTCGGGGATGGGAGAGGGCTGTGCCTCCCTGCATGCAGAGTGACAGCTCATGCATCTTGCTGCATCACCGCCCGCTCCAGCGCACATTGCCAAGGCAACCTGAGCGCACATCGCCGCACCCAGCAGATAACAGCACACATCTCTGTGCTACATGCTTTGTAACCAAATGCATCGCCGTGTTTGTGCAGGAGATGCAGGAGCACCCACAAGGGCAGCAGGTGTCCGTCCACATCTCTGCCACAAGCTCTCCTGGGGCTTTTCTGCTCCCAGCCTTGCTGTCCACACCTATGGAACACTGAAGCAGCCCCGGACATCCCACGGTGCACTTCAAGCTCCTCACACAGGGAACCAGCCCAGAAAAACCTGAGCACACCTTGCTCCTTTGAGGGGAAAGCAGCTAAGGAACTCCCCAGGGCCTGGACAAAACTCACCCCTCACTACCACAAAGCAGCAGCACATCCCTGCTGCAAGAGCCTACAGCCAGCCTCCCACTTCCAGCACTCCATGGCCCAATTTGTTCCTCAGTTTCCAGCCAGGCAGCACTGGGTGTTTGCCCACACAGCACCGGGAGGGCCGGGCAGAAGCTGCACTCTCCACGCCTTTATCTGTCTCATCAGCTTCTGCTCTGCACCTGTGTAATCCTGAACGAATCCTCTTCCGAAAAGAAAGATTAGCACATGCTTGCAGAGCAGCAGGCCTTCCTCACAGGCTCTCCAATATCCCCCAGCAGTAAAATTCAGGTGCAGGTCCTGAATTGCGGCACGCTCAGGATTTACAGCCCGGAGATGAAGGCTCGGGCACACTGCAGCACCAGCAGTGGGGACGGCGTGGCTGTGGGTGCCACACACTGTGACCGAGAGCCTGCAGGGCCGCCAGCATGACGCCAGGCACCGGGCACGGCGGGATCAGCACGGGCACATCCGCACCACTGCTAATCCTGAGCTAAGCCACCAGCCCCAGCAGGGCTGCAGCTGATTCGCGTGAGCGCAGCAGAGAGCGAAGTCTGGTGAGCAGAGCCAGAGCACAGGTCCCGTGCTTCCACTGCCACTCTCATCCCATTTCACGCCATGCAACAAGGTTGAGCTTTAAATCCATACAGGACCGACCAGGATGAGTGAGAGATAGCATCGGCTGGGAAATGAGCAGCAGCACTCCTCGCAGGGACGCTGGCAGGAGCTGGGGTTAAATCCTCAGTGCCCCCTTACCTCTGCAGAGCTTTGCCCATGAACAAACCTCAGCGCACACAACACACAATGAGACAATTCCAAAACGTTAAGGGGGAGGGAGGATGAATGGAAGCAGTTTTAAAGCAACCCTTCCCCCACACACCTCACAGATGGGGAAAGCCATCAGACAGCTGAGCACTCATTCCCGCTGCGCAGAGCTGCGGTTATGGGATCTCTCATTTCATCAGGAAAGGATCTGGTCGGGGATGAGCGGCAGTGGCAGCACCTGGGAGGCACGGTGACCACTACCCTTCCAGAGGCCAAGGAGATTCCGAAGGTCATTCATTCACAAGCAGAATCTGCCTTAGGATTATCCTGCTGAGACCTGCAACCGCTGCCTTAAAAATAACTGAGGGTCCCCTCGCAGACCAGCAGCTCGGCCAGGCCGTGCCGAAGGCCCCACGACCCTAAGGATGGACGGGACACGCACAGCTCAGCCCGACCCCACGGTGCAAGGCCACAGCACGGGGCCTGCTGGAACCAGGCAACCTCCTGCCTGGGGACTCACGCACAACGTAGTGACATGCCACACTTGCTATGAAACAACTCAGCCTTTACATCAATTGCCTGAAAGCACTACGAGGCCAAGAGCAACCCTCACAGCCTGGGCCAGAGCCCAGCTGACGTGCAATGGCTGCAGGGGACGTGCACAGCATCTGTCCCTTCCCACTCCCACACAGACACGGTGAAGGGAGCCCTCACCTCCTCAGGGGCCGGGCTGCTCCAGCCTGCAAGCAACAGCTCAGTTTATCAAAGGCTATTTCTTGAGCAAGATCTAACCTTGAGGACGCAGTCCCCGGTTATAAATGTTACCTTTGATCAATAACTGTCACAAATGCATTAGAATCAGTCAGTTAAACCTTGTAATTTAAGCAACGTTTATTGCTTCCTGCACAGCTCTATCATCTCCTCAATGACAACAACCACACGACATCCATCTCTAAATCTCTCTGGCGCTCTCCAAAGCAGTGGCAGCCCCACAGCACACAGGGCTCGCTCCCCCCAGGCACAGCTTGTCCCATTGCAGCTCAAACTTCCCTGTGCTCCCAAAGCACCAGGGCACGTCCACAGCTGCTCTCAAAGCCACGAGATGTGCGATGAAGGCACCACCAGTGATGCGCTGCCTTTGGTCCATGGGACATTGCTGCTCACACCGCAGCCCCAGCTGGTGGGTGACAGCACAGCCACCACGGATGGGGAGCAGCTTCATCTGCAAAAAGCTCCATGAATTAGCCCAGAGCATTTAAGCTCACTTCTGACTTGAAATACACAAAGAGTAGAGAGCACTCCGTAAGCCCACATGCCAAGAAGTCTGTGGCAGCTGCTAACACCTCCAGGCTTTGCACTTCGAGCAAGCTTTCAACCCAAATTATCTTCCGGCGTGCAGGAACGAAGTAAAATCATTTTAATTGTATTTCGCTCCTCAAAGTCTGACTGTAGCCCAAGAGCCACCGCTGCTGGCCCACACACACTGAGCTGCAGAGCGGCACAATGGGTGCAAACAAAGGGCCCTTGTGGGGAACCGGCCGGGCTGAGCGCTGCGTGAGGGCTGCACAGGGGTCAGCACTGCAGCTCAAACACACAGCCATGCAGGGGAAGCGAGCTGTCACCATGCCTGCACAGATAATGGGGTGAATGGAGAGAAAAATAAATCAAACCCAGTTCGGAAAGAAGAGGCAACACCACAGCACAGCTCTGGGTTCCATCTGAGCTTCTCTATGGCACAGAACGAGGCTGCTGCAGTGCCTGTGAGCCAGTAACAATTCAGAAGTCAAATAAGGAGCACTGGAGTCATGACACAGGCTTAATACCAGAACCACAGCTTTGCAATTCACTCGTTATCTTGCCTCGAGCCCTTATCTGATTTTCCAAGAGATTAAGAAATCTTGACATAGCATTTATTGCCCACGTTAAACTCCCCATGAGACTGCACGCTCTTTCAGTCGTTTACAGCAGGCTGTAAAGCCACCATGTAGAGTGGTTCCTGCAACCTCGCCTTGAAATGGATGACTCCAGCGCACAGCATTAAAAAAAACCAACTCATGCTCATTGCTACAAAGTGAGCACCATATCCCTGTTTTTCAATAGCACCATTTGCACTCCTCCCATCTCAAGATGTCTGAGTTTATTTTTCTGGGTGCACTCTTCCATACATCGCTATTTACAGCGGTATTTAGTGAACTATTCAATCTTAAGAGAGCAAGAAGATCTGTCCTGTAGCGCCTACCGCCGAGATGCTCCAGCCCCCCTTGTGTCCACACCTCACAGCACCGATCTCTCAGCTCCCCAACACCACCCTCATCCTCCCATTGCCCTGCAGCCCCTCACCACTCCATCTTGCCCTTTGTGGCCAAAGCCCTCCTAGAAGCAGCACATCCTCCTCATCCCACCACGGCTCCTGCCAGGACGCCTTCCTGGAACGTGCCCACAAACAACACCTTAGAAAACAGCAGCCAGAGCTAACAGATGAGTGCATTTCATGGTTACATGATAACTAATTGAGGGAAAAGAACAATGCTCTCGTTTCCATCCTACTGCCCCGTCTGCCCAAAGCCCATCCACAGACAGCAGCCTCATGGGTCAGGCCCATCGCCCACGCTCTCTGAGATTGTTCATATAAACACATCCAAAGTCCCAAGTCCCACTGTGGGCTCAAATCTGAGGCCTGAACATCTCTAAGGAGAAAAAATAAGCCGAAGCTCCTGGAGAAAAGCTTGGTTATCACACACAGATCTCCCAAAAGTGCAGCAAGAAGCTCCACCTGCGGCAGGATGAGGGACGGAGCCGTCCTGCTGTGACCCTGGGCCACCCCGAGCTCCAGTCCCATCCAGCAAGCAGCATCTCTGGCATTTTCTTCCTCATTAAGGACACACACTGCACATAAATAAAACCAGAATAGCAACAGAGCAAAACACAGCCCAGACACCTACCAAAACAAATGGCTGCAAACACGAGTTGGTCCTGAGAGCCTGGGAGAGAGAACCAACCAGGGCCAACCACAAGCCGCACTGTTTAACTCAAGCACTTGACAGATGACAGCAGCAAGAGGTGAGCACTCAGTGCTGCTCAGCACAGCCGTGTACTGAAACAACCCAGAGAGATCATCCATCACATGGCTGAGTTGTGTGCAGCACCGAACCGCTGGGAGATCCCAAGGCAAGCCATCCCACCGGGCAGCTCAGGAGGTTCTATCAGTGCGCTTTATCCTCCCTGCAAGCGGCGCGTGTCCCTCTGACTGATGGAGAATGGAAGAAGTTCTGTTTCTTCAGAACATTACCATTTTTTAGCCCCACTGGAAGCTTTGTTTCTCGGGGTCTTTTGGGCAATTCATTGGCGGTGCGGTCGGCTGTGCAGAGCGGGACCATCCCCGTGGGTGAGGGCAGCAGAAGCGCTGTGTGCACAGAGCAGCCCCGATGGCTGCCACGGCTCCGCACTGCCCGCAGCTTCCCTCCCCGCAGCGCCGTGCAAACCCTCCCACGGCCCCAGCCGGCCCTGAGTTTGTCAGATCCCAGTTTCCCATGCAACGCAAACAAGCGAAAAAGAAAAGAAACAACCTCAGGGAAAAAAAAGAAAAAAAAGAAAAAAAAAAAAGGAATCAGCACTTCATAAACCTCATAGGGCGGCACGGATTCACTTGCTTCCCAGACCGCTTCCACACCCCCTGGGCGCACCAAGGCGGGACGCAGCCCCCCGGCCCAGCAGCGCGGCGCTGAGCGGCAGTGAGCGCTCGGCTCTGCCTCCCTCCGATCAGCAGCTGCGGTTTTGCTCTCGCAGCCGCACAGCGATGCCCACAGGTGCCCCCGCAGCGCGGCCGGCCCCGCGAGGTCTCCCTCACCCCGACGGCAACACGTGAGCTCGGCGGGCCGGCTCTCCGGGTGCTCGTCAGAGGAGTAAAGAACGCGTTAAGGACCGAAGTCTTATTTCAACGTTAACGAAGCGCGTGAAACCCTCCGAGCGCGTCCTTGAACGCTCCGCGCCCGGCCCGCTCCCTGCAGGGTGAGCCCGCCCGGACAGACGCGGCTCAGGGAACGGAACCGGCCCCGCTGCTCGGCCCGCTCCTACGGCACCACAACGGGAGCCCGCAGCGCCCGGCGAGGCACCGCTCCGAGGGCGCTCCCCCAGCCCGCCCCGTCCGGTCCCGCCGGGAAAGGCCTCGCGGTGAGGCGCGGCCGGGGCGCCGATCCCCCGCAC
>JAOWBP010004513.1:5554578-5577515 GCA_028571105.1 Tragopan temminckii | reverse complement strand
ATGCAGTAGAGACCCTGGTGCTTTTCATGTGACCATGACCAGTGCTGGCAGGAACTTTTCATACCAAGCCTGTTAGTGAAAAACCTGGCTCCATGAAAGTACTGCAAGACCTCGTTCTTTCTTACGTAATTGGTTATTCAAGAAAAAAAATCCCTTGTAAATTAAATGTTTCATCCTGGCCTTTCATGCCTCATCAACAGCACAACTCTATTGGCTTTATTTCAGTTCCCTTTTTTTAATGTCTATTTTAAAGTGTGAATTAACGGGGGCTGGGGTGGGGGTGGGAAGTAAAAGGTGAGAGAATTCTGCACTCTCCCATAAGGAAACCTAATAGTCTGAGTCTCCCATGCATCCTGCTCATTAAAAAAAAAAAAAAAGAGAGAGAAGAAAAACTCCATTTAAATGCAAATTTGAGTTTTAGCTGGGGACTCCCCCAAAAGCTTCTCTTGGAAGCACCAGGGAAATAGGATTCAGAAACCTAAAATGGCTGACGGCGGTTGCACACCACAGAAAGCGTTTCCTCCCTCCTGTGTCCCCATTCCTGCACAGCCCGACCTGCTCGGGTGCAGCAGCGCTCATCACATCGCTGCACTGTGCTGCTCCTCGGGCCGGGCCCAGCAGAACTGCCCTGCAGCTCCCACTCGCTGTTGCTTTAATCAACATTCTCCCAGAAAGTCAATGTTTCCATCCCCGATAAAGGCTCTGAAGGGTTTAACGAGGCCGCCGAGCACAGCACAGCTGGGAAGCCTGCAAGCAAAGCTTCATTTTGGGCCTTCAGCTCACAGCATGCAGCCAGCGTTGAGAAACCAGTGGCTTCAGGAATGTCAGCTGAGCAGGGATGTAGATTTGTTCGATGGGACACGGAAGGAAGTGAGTTGGCACTGCACAGTCCCGTCTGTGGCCCCAGGCACCTGAAAGCATCCCACCTGGCTGCTCCCACCACTGCATCCTGCTGCTGTCGCTTTGCTAGGACACCAAACCCGTGTATGGAAAGTGCTCCCTGTTTCCCCAAGGAAACCACAGCATTGTCCAACCCTGAGCATCAACACCAACAGCTGCACTGGGGACTGAGCACACCCACACTCAGACCCAAAGCATTAAGTATTTTCTGCTTAAGTGCAAAATCTTTAACACATGGCTCATTAAGTTTCCTCAAACACCAAACTATGGCTGGAGAAGGAAAATCCGAGATGCTGAGGGCCAGCTGCAGGCAGCCCAAAACCCACAGCTCTCCTGCCCTGCGGGCACCAGGTTCCACCAAGCCAAGCCCAATGCATCACCAGCCTACAGCTGGCAGGATGTCCTCCCTTCTCCCTGCCCCATTTCCCCTTCTTCTTTGTAAAACCGTGCTCCTTCCACTACTTTGAAAGCTCATCATAGGATGGGTGAAAACAATTAAATGAAATAGACTGGTAATACCCATGGGAAAACATTTTTCGATATGATATTACAATCTTGTTTCAAAATTGGATTTTGCCAAGAGGAAATACAGTTTATTATAAAACACATTTTCTTTTAATTTAATTATATAATCTTTGGCTTCAGAGAAGGGATGCTTAAATCAGACCCATTTAATTTTCAAGTGTATTCACCCATCACCTAGGGCAAATTGGTTTAAATTAGTAGGTGACTATATAAGTTCTAGATACACGTCAGACAAAAATTTATCTGCGAACTCTGTGTAAGAGTGCATCTACATCAGCAGCACAGCAGCTGAAATTACAGGGGAAGAACAGCCGAGCACCTGAAGGGTGGTATAAACTCCGATTTCAGGGATAGCCACAACAACAAAAAAACCACAGATCTGGGATTTTTTTATTATGATTTTTTTTATCTTTGTTAATGCTTTGCCAGATCAGTTCATCACACTGCATGTCTGCACTACGCCAATAAAAACTGATGACCTGCAGTTAGTTTCTACCAGGTGCATTAAATTCCCATAACGTGAACAGATCTTGCTAAGTCTACCATGGCCTCTCCTTCCGCAGAGATTACATTTCCAGCCTAATGACAGCAGCGGTTTGTTCAGGCGCTGCAGCCGCTGAACTCTCCCTCTGATCTGTCACAGTGACCCAACGCACAGCGGCAAAGCGGCTCAGGACGGGCAGCGCTGGGAGGGATGCTTTGAAAAAATCTCTTTCTATTCTGAGCGGTTTTTTTCCCCCACCAAAAAACGCCTTTCCAGGAGCGGAAGGTGAGCCACTGGAGCAGCACAGGATGGGGTTGTACCACCTGCCTTCAGCCACCTGCATTCAGCCACCCACCGCCATGGCCTGCGCCCTCCTGGGGTCTCCAACTGTTCACAAACAGGGATGTGACGTGGAGTGATCCCCAGAATTCCTTCCTACATGCACACACTGGGCTCTGCACACGCTGACACAGTCACAGCTCCCAGAGCCCAAAGTCTGCGCTTCTCCACCGCTCACGAGAATCACATGCAAAGAGCAGAGGGGAAACACCTCAGCAAAGGGAAAATGGTGCCGTGCAGATGGGGTTGACTGTGTGAGAACACCACCAATAAATAACTGGAAGAACTGAGGAGCTCAGCATCCCTGCACCATGCAGTGGGCATCAGAACAACAGCACCAGCCCAGCATTTCACACTGCATGGACAGCAGAGCCAACGCGCCCATCCAGTGGTAGGAGAAAAAAAACACAAGCGCCAACAACCAAAATGCAACTTGGTTACTGCAGTTCTTGCACGGGTGCTTGCTTTTCAACAAGCACCAATGAAATGCATCTCGTGGTTCTTGCACCAGGCAGTGAGCACAGGTCTGCAAGAGGAGAAGCTCCCACTGCACCAGGAGCCTCTGGGTAGGTTTGTATACTGTTCACAAACACATATATATGGTGTATTACACACACACATAAGTACGTAAACAGACATACATCACTGTAGCGTCAATGTGGGAAGTCCTGAAAAAGCAGTATGAATGACTCAAAAGCACTGCTGGTGGTGCCACTGGTGTGGTTGGGCGTGTTGGCCAATACGTGGCAATCACACCGACAGGTGAATAAATACACACAATAACAGATAAACACTCATAACAACAAATAAATACACACGATTTCAACAGGTGTTGTTATCCACTCCTCCTGGTGCTCGGTGCTGGGGCAGCACCGGGTTCATCCCAGACCCCATTGGAGCCCAATGGCTGCGAGACGTGCCACGCCAAGAGCTATGAGAAGATATGACCTCAGCCACAGCTGGCAAATAAACATTACAAGGGGCCGTTTCAGATCTTTGTAGTAGCAAATCTCAGCACTTAACTAGTAATGCAATAAGTCCTATCAAGAGCACGCTGAAAGGTGGAATAAATTTCCTGGAGAACAATGCTGGTGATGTATGCATATGACCAACGCACAATAAAACTGTAGAATGGGAGGAAAAAAATGCATACAGTCAATACAATAAAATCAGCACAAATATAGGCTGTGTAAGCAAATAAATCTAACAATCCAAATATTTTACAGCACGCTCACACACACAACATTTTTTCCCCCCAAGAAATCTTTGGGCAAAAAAAAAAAAGAAAAAAATTCGACTGTTTTGCATCTTAGTGCATTGTAAAGGCATCAGAGGCTGTCTGCACAAATTACCATTCATCTAGGCGTTGTTGTGGAAATTTTCAAGGGATTTGCAGTAATTATATGACAAAATGCTTGCAAATCTCACTCATTGCTGAATAGAAACACACGGGTCAAAGATTGAACACTCTCAGCTTGGTAATTTGTAAATGTCAATCAGGCTGGGGGCCACGGGAGGCACACGGCGGAAGCGGTGAAAGGCAGCGCGATTCCGTGGCAACCAGAAAAAGCCTTTTCAGTGCCGATTATAAAAGGCACGGGATAGTTTTACTTTCCATCTTTTTTTTTTTTTTTTAAACAAACTGATCACCTTGCGCCAAGAGGAGGAGGAAGAGGGGGAGAGATGGGAGGAGGGAAGTAAAGAAAGGAAGGAAAAACTGTTTAAATAAAACCGCTGAGATTAAATTAACTGATACATACATTCGCAGAGGTAGATCGTTTGCACTGTAATAAATATGGACTCCTATCTTCCCTTCTCCAAGACAGCAAGGAAAGCAAAATAAAATTAAAAGATATAACAATAAAAATTATAAATGCATTGCGGTCTGGCGGACCAGCAGCCCATAATGAAGGCGGTCGGGGTGGGGAGCACGCTGTTGGTGCGGAGGCAAAACAGGTGAAGGAGGCACAGGGAGGGCTGGGCACTGCGGGAAGCCAGCCCTATCTTCTCCCCCTTTCCCCTGAGTGGGATTTGGCACGGGGCTGTCATCAGCTGTGCAAAGAAACGATGCCTGAGTCTGCCACTCAACCCCGAGGTTGCATCCTTGGTGTCCCAGCTCCGCCAGCAGCACTGAGCAGCCAGGAAAGGGCTCACCCACACACACACAGCTGCTGTGCCCACAGTTACACCGCTTCACATCCCCAGACGCAGTGGTGCTTTCTCTGCGCTGTGCCCAACCAAGGGCAGCGAGGCTGAACATCGCATGTGCTGTGGGGGCAGCTGGAGGTCAGTGAAAGAACTGGGGGAACTCGACAGAATCTTTGCGGATAGCAAAACACCAAGCTGCCAAAATGCACCTTCACCTTCCATGCAGGATCTCCTTCCACATGGGAGGAAATGGCTGGTTTCACAGCTTGGACCACGACAAGTCTCCCAACCCACCACAAAACCCGTGGTGCAGCATGCTCCCCAGCACAGGAACACACAGCAGCACTGCAGCAGTGAGGGCTGCAGCCCCACTGAGAACCACAGCACAGCTGCCTGATCCCAATGCACCGCAGCCATACTGGAGCCATACTGCAGCCAGGCTCCCTGTGCCACCTTGGTGCCCTACACGCTGCCCTCAGCCCACTTAATGAATCCCAGATAAATTATGAAGTGCCATAAAAAGTACAATAAATTTGAGAAAAGCTATTAAGTTATAAATACAACCAATACATGCAACATCACTCAGATGGCAGAAACTAGCTACAAAATAAAGTCATTTTAAGCCACCACTCCACAGGTTACCAAGTCTCTTCATTCACAAATCGCACTTCCCTTCATGGCACCCCATCCCACTGCACACGTCTTCATGCCCATGAAATGCACGCACATCCCTGTGTGTGGGACAAGGGACTCCATCTCTGCACCAGGAACTCTAAAGAACAAAGTTACCCTGAAGTCCCCAGTGCCAACTCACAAGCAGAGGCTCAGCAACAAGCTGCTGAGCATGAACTGCGTCCCCTTCTTAAAGCACAGAGCATCTGTAGGACGAGAGGTTCTCGGAGTGTATTTCATGTTGCTCCCTCTGAATTTAAGGCCCTCTCTGCGTATCAAGCTCTGCAGAACGATTCCTTGCCTTTATTTACTCTCAAGGTCCTGTATGTTATGAATATTCATTGGAATAATTAAAAGCGCTGTTCACAGCCCATTGTGTTTACTGTTAGCCCCATAAAAAACAAACAGGTTAATGACGATCTTTAATATGGGAATTTAATATCTTTCCACCTATATATCGGCTAAAAGTTTAGCCTCCCCTTTAAGCTTCATCAATTTACGGAGAATAAGTAACCTCCATAAAAGCAGGCTGTGGCTGTAAGTCACACATACACACCTCCGTGGGTTTGTCGTTATAGTTGTGCTTTACTATTTATTTTATTTTTGCTGAATTTCTCATTTCAGTTTTGGCCACAGCAGTAGAGGGAGAAAAGCAGGGGTGTGATTTGGGAGCACTGCGCTGGTTCACTGCTGGGCATCGCTCTGATGGGCAGCCCTGGGCTGCACAGAGCTGAAAAGTGAAGTACAAAGGGAGAGGGCAGCAAACACTACTGCTGGCTCATCTGCAGCCCCCAGTGCTCAACTGGCACTGCTGTGGATGGAGCCTTCCACTGGGCCTCAAGCATTACAGAAACGTTGCTTTTAGAATCACCTGAAGTTTTATTGAATGCAATGAAAGCTTATTTCAGATGAGAATTAGTCCTGGGATGGATGACCACTCGGTGATGTATGGCTCAGCCATGTGAAGTAATGAACTCACAAATATCTGGCAGGGAAATGCAGGGTGGGGGAGCGTAGTGCTTCTGCCTGGGGCGGGGAACAGGACAAACCATGGAGAAAACGTCCCACTGAACAGCAGCATCACCACAGCTCTCACCTCCTCCTGCAGCACAGCTTTACCTCTTTTCACAGCCCAAACAAAGCTGCACCATTTCCTGAACTGCTCAGAGGAGACAGAAACTAGAAGTAGACCAGGAGACAGCCCGACACCAGGGAAACTGCCAGAGGAAACCACAGGCGTCCCCTCCTGCAGGGCTGTACAGAGGCATCCTCTTAAATGAACTGTTATCATCATTTACTGATGAGCACTCAAAAACAAAATCACAAAAGGGACAGATCCCATTCCTTCAACACAACAGCAATCATCCAATCCATTCAGAAGGCATGGAGTAGGAAATCAGATGAAGGAGTTAATGTGCATTTCTGACGCGTATGAGCTGCTGCTCTCCTTACCTGCAGTGCACGCAGGGAGCTGGGGGCTCCAGGGAGGAGCTCTGCCACATTTATAACCAGAAGCACCTGAGCACCTCCTCTGAAGCTATTCCTGACAAATTAAGGGGCAAATTCACTTAGAAGAAGAAAACAACGCTGGGCACCAAACCTGCACGGGCTGCAGGAGCAGCACAGTGCGAGCCTCTGAGCATTTGAGCATCCCTCCACTGCAGAGTCTGGAAATAACGTTGGTGGTTTCTTTCCAACCTGTATGCGCTCCACAGTGATGTCAGATTTGCATTTATGTTCTTTTTAGGATGAGTTTTCCCATATGTCAGCCTCAACCATCATAAAGCATTGCAAATCACACTGAGATTTGTTCAGAGTGCACCTTATAGAAGCCACACGTGTGAAAAGCAGAGTAATCTGGAAAGGGCTATTACTGCTAATCCAGCCTTTTGTATGACAAATAATAACATACCCAGACACATCTGTTGCTGCACAAATAAACTACTTCTAAAAGAAGTTGAGATAAAATAAAATGACTTTTTAACTTTCCAACTTTGTCTGTAATCATGGGAAACAATCTATTTCAATAAATGAAATTCCTTTCTTCGTAAGCACCAACCAGACCACGAGGAGGGGGAAGAAAATGAGTCCCTACTCTCACATGCAAAACATCTACAGTCATTTTTCTCACACTGCACTGACAAAACAGCACCCAAACACCCTTTTTTGGCCCAACAGCGCAAATGAAATGCAATGAGAATTGGACCAGGTGCACTTTCAGAGCAACACGGGCACAGCTTTAGGGATGCACAGCAGCAGCAATGTGCATTCCCAGTCCCCAAAACCGGGGGGAGCACCATCATTTCCCAGCACACCGCCCATCTAATCTTGCTGCTGACAACCACAACCAGTTGGGTTTTTCCCCACTGTGGGGCTTTTTGTGGCTCAGCCCGTGGGTGCCGTGCCCAGGCACGGAGCTCCACCTCGTGCCGCAGGGAGTGGGGAGGAGGAAAAAGAGGGGGAAAAAAATTAAAACATATTAAAGGTGTTAATAAGCGACTTATTTAAACGGAGTATCACATATTGAACATTAATCACCTTGCAGTAAAAGTGTAATTAAGGAGTCACTCTGCCTTCTGGGGAAGGCTCGCTTGGAAGCCGAGTGAAAATGGTCTCTTTATTAACACAAATTATTTTATTTGGCCAAAGGTAATAATTCTAAGTGAGGTCAACGGGACTTGTGCACACGCGAGCAGCGCCAGGGCCAGCCACTGTTTCCATGGTGACCGAGCCAAGTTCACCCCCAGCACAGCGATGGCTGGGCTGAGCACATCGCCCATCGGGCACCTGGACCTCCCCGCAGCCACAGCGCTGCTCCTGGGATGCACTGTGTGAGCATCGTGGCACTGCTTTCCTGGCACACTGGCACCACGAGGACGCACGGCTCCCACTCTGAGCAGCACAAGGATACAGGCAGCCCATGCCACAAAACTCAGCTCCAACAACAGCTTCCAGGAGCTTTGGAGCCGCTGTGGGCTCCCAAGCACCCTCCTGCACTGGGACAAGCCATGCGTTGAGATTTCCGTGCCAATGATTGTCTGAAAGCTGCAATGATTTATCAGTCTCTCACATCATGTCACTCCTTTACGTACAGCTTTATACATAGAGCGCCGCATTAACATTTTACTATTATTCTTACCTTTCAAAGCAAAAAGATAAGTGTGTAAATCTCGGCGGTGTCAGTGGGGCTGGCACGTGCCACGTGGCTCAGTGGGCACACCCAGGGACACCTCTGTCCTCACCTGGAACCAGGGAAAAGCCTCACTTCTATGACACTTCTATGGAGGTGTTTACCATCCTCACAAACCCTGTAGCACTGCCCACAGGATGCCAAAAACGACATGGAAGCCACACTGATGGATGTGACCAAGGTATCCTCAGCACCAACTTCAAAACAAGATGGGGTGGGGACCCCAACCACACCACCCCATTGCTCAGAACCCATTCATGCCCCGACACAACATGCCCCACGTGAGCCCGTGTGCTCCCAGCCATAAACCAGCTCCTGCCACCAAACTGCTGCGCAAGGTACCCAGTCCTGTGCAACTTATTATCACCTAGTCAAGATTAATCAAGCAGGGAAAGCTAAAGCAGGTCCCTAATTAGTTGCTGATGATAACTATATTTGTCATCCTCTCCCAATTAGTCTACTGTACATTTTGGAGTTTAATTGCACCTTGTTCTTCATTTAAATGTCATCATGTGCATATATTCTCCCCATTCTTTAGTAGATTTGAGAAAAATTTGACATTAAATATAGATTATCTTTAGATTTCCATAATTAACACAACCAAACTGTCTTCAGCTCATGTATTCCACCTCACACGATACATCTGGATGCTCCCTTGGAATTCAGTGTTCCTGGGGCTCCTGCTGGAGGTGGACATCACCACTGCATCAGTGACACTGGGGCCACGGATGGGTGGTGGTGGCACGGCCTCAGGGTCTCCTCCCTGACCGCACCAGGGTGACCCAGAGCCGAGGGGAGACACAAAGCCAAGCAGGAACAAAAAGCAGAGGGGTGACGCATGCCACTACCTGGCCACATGCTGTCCTGCCCCATCCCCCACCCCAGCCCATCCAGCAGCACACGGAGAAGAACCCAAAGCAGTGAGAAGGAAGGGAAAAAGCCATCAGGAAAGCTGCACGGTCCTACCTGTCCCTTAAGATGAGGTGCATCACACCAATCGTCCCTACTGCTTGGCCACAGCAAAATCCCCGTGTCCATCCACATATTCCCTACTGCGCCAGGTCTCGCTGTGCACACTGCAGGCTGCAGCCTCCCGGTGCCACGGGAGGAGGCTGCTGCTGACTGAGCAGCTGGGGTAGGAGAGGGGAAGGGAATAATGGGGAAAAAAAAAATAAAAAAGGAATCAAGGAGTAGTCAAAAAGTGTATTAGAAGCAAATTTGGAGAGAAATCAATGGCTTGTAATTAGATTTGATTTTTCTTCACGTTTTGTTTGGCTGGGGGTTATGTATAGACTCTATGTGAGCAGAGAGGAGAGATTAAAGCGCAGAGAACAGGTGCTGGATCACGAGCTGGTGGCCACCAAAGCATGACAGCTCCATCACCGCTGTCAGGTGGCACAGCAAATAAACATATAAATAAATAACAGGGACAGAGATGCAGCAGACCGGCATTTGCTCACACCACCATGCAGCAACACCCAGCCCCACTCACAGTGCTGGCATTTGGATTTCCCACATCCCCATGGCAGGGGATGCTCCTGTACCCCTCAATGTTTCCATCCTGCTGTGGATGCTGGGACAAACCTGGTACAGGCACGTGCTCCTGGCAAAAGAGAGGAATCAACTCGTGCCAAGTCATCCTGATCATATCAATAGCTGCCCCTAGGAACTCAGTGCTGTGTGTCTGAGGTCTTCTTTCTCCTCTTCTAAATGGGAGAGCTTTGCATACATGCATATATACACACATACACAGGCACACGTGCACTAGATACGTGTATAAACACATACAGGGATGACCTATGGGGTGTCCCCATGCTGCTGATGGCGCTGCCATCAGAGCTCCTCACTCTTATGGTCCATTTCTTTTTTCACAACGTTTCCCTTTAACCTTGAAACTTAACCTAAAAGTCGGGCCGCTGTCCACATGACTTCCCAAAATAAATGGCATCCCTAATTAGCAGCACCCTCCGTCGCTCTGTGCTCCAGGCCACACTGCATCAGTGGACACCTCCGCCTGATGAGCAGTTATCGAACATGCGAGCAGCAATCAACACTAATTAAACACTCGGCTGTTGAGAGGAGACAATGTTTATCAAAAAAAAAAAAAGAAAAAAATCAAGAGGAGGGGAGCAAGTCTTCTGTTTTCTATAATTAGTGAGCAATATTCCCCAGGCGGTTGCAGCAATCGAACGCGGGTTCGCTCGCAGCTGCTGGGTGCACACACACAAAGGATGCTGGGTGCACACGGTCAGGGCAGGGGGAGCACCCATGGGTGGAAGCTCAGCAACGCTTCCCAGAATGGGGTCCTGCCCTTCTCATCCCCCTGGGCTACATGAGACCAGAGCAAAAATGTCCCCAGAGGGGGAAAAGGAGGGGGTCAGCTCTCCTTGAATGCTGAAGCAAGAAAGGGCTCCAGTTATAGAGACAGCACTTTCTTGGTTTGTACATGAGTGAAGGAACAAAACAACCTCCAGCACATGCTATGCTCTGACATTTCACAGAATCACTGATGTTGGTAAAGACCTTTAAGATCACCTTAGTTAACCCATCACTATCATGCCCTCATAGAACCATGGCATAATTTAGGTCAGAAGGGACCTCAAGACCCCCAAGCCCAAGTCCATCCCACCCCACCGTGCCCACCAACCACATCCCCTCAGTGCCACATCTCCACAGTTCTGGAACACCTCCAGGGACGATGACTCCACCACTTCCCTGTTCCAACGTCTCACCACTCTTTCAGAAAAGAAATTTTTCCTAAACACGTGGGAGCAAGCTGGAAGTGGTGTCAGAAAAATCTTTGATTATCATGCAGATGCTAAATAGTGGCAGGAAAAGCGTGTGCCAGGGCAGGGGAGGAGCAGTACCTTCCAACTCCAGGCTCGCGGCGACTGCAGCACAGCTTTGCTTAAGTGGCTGCACTCTGCCCTTACACTCTGCTGTGATCTATCCCAGATACCTCCGATATTTCTGGTGGTAAACACTCGTTTCTTAGAGCAGCAGCAGATGGTCAAGAGCATTTCCTGAAATTGAATATTATAATGAATTTAGGATCGAAAAAAATTTACATAATAATCTGTTTTAGATTCTGATAGTGAAGAAACCTACACAGGAACTGCTTCTTTTCAGCTATTTGAATTAAAGTATAAATCTTCAAGTACTTTAATTATAAACAAACTCCTCGCACTTGCACATCCGTGGAAGAAATTGAAAAATTAACCAGCCGGTGAAGCTCAAGGCCACACATGGGCTCTTAATGGGATGGGACAGGTCTGTGCCCTGAGAACCAGCTGTGCCCGAGTCCTGCTGATGGGCATCCCTGCAAGCAGGGCACTACCCCAAAGGGCAGCAAACTCGGCTGTAATGCACAGATCCCTTTAAAAAACATCAAATTTCCTTAATAACAAAAGGGAGCAATGTTCCTGTCTGGCCACAGGACCAGGGAGCGCTTCGCATCGCAGCCCAGCACTGCCGAGGGCTTTCCCTCTTGGAAAAGCAAATATTTAGACTAGATAAAAAACCCCAAGAGCATTTTCCCCAGGTAATACTAGTAACTAAAATAATCACATTCACTTTGCTGGTTTAATTTTATATTTCCATTTCTACCTTATCTTTTTCCTGCAAGCATCATTAAACCACACCATAACAAAAATACATGAAGTGTTATTCTTTCAAGAGAAGCCATAAACCACCTCAAAGCTTTTCAAGTTTATTCTTATCTCGTACATCTTCCTCTGGTTCTTTTTTTTTTTTTTTTTCCTTCTCCTTCATGCATTTCAGCAAGGTAGTTTTCCCTAACGTTAAAAATAGTTGCATTGAAAATGAGATGCTGCCTCTGAAAAACGCCTCTGGAGGATTAAATAAGTAAAATATAGCCAGAAAATAAACTGGAACCTCATTAAAATAATTTTGCAAGAACAAATCCTACCTCACAATAGGTTTTCAATATCACTTAGAAAATTCTTAAGAGTCATACATATATATACGTTCTTAATTCAGGACCTTCCATTAAAAAAGGCATTACAGAGGGAACTGAAAGGCCATTTAGCACCCTTGTTTATAGAAAAATGCGCATTAGGTACAGATGTAATCTCCAGCAAAAGCCTTGAGATATGGCTTGAACGAGCTGTGCCGCACTGCAAGGTGCTAATGAGGGCACAGGCAGAAGCAGGGCCCCTTTCTTTTGCTGCAGAACACAAAGCTGTGTCCCTTCAGCCATGCCCACAACCAGCCCGGATGGCTCTGGGCCCTCTGTGCCACCGACACACAGCAGCAGCATTAAGAAACACTAAAAGCAGCTGCTGGAACCCAACACACCGGCCTCACAGTGGGACCTGCACGGCATGGAGTGTGGCATTGCCAGGATCTGCAGTAGCCACATTTTGGATCTCCAGAGAAAACAGCTGAGCTAAGACTTGTAGAGTGCAGGAGAAACACTGCTGATGTTGCAGCTTCTAAAACAGGGCAGGAAAAAAAAAAAAGAAAAAAAAAATTGGCAGGTTTAACTTTGCATTGAGCTATAGCACGTTGTTACATTTCTGAAGTATATAAAACTATTGATCATAAGCAAGTCATTACCTCTGCATGCAGCCAAAGCTGTGCAGTGGGCAAACAAGGGGCTGTCCCTGAGCCCACCCTGCATTGTGCACAGCCAGGGCAGAACCTGCCCATGCACAGGCATGGGAAGGCTCTGAACTGGAGCTGTATTCAAAATGACAAAAAAATCACAAAGAAACAAACATGGCTGAACACCCCCCGGAGCAAGATGCTGAAATGCTTCACTTCAATCAGGGACATTTCTTGAGAATGGGATTCCCTTTGGGCTACCTCCATCACTTTGAGCTGGACCTCAAGATAACATTAATAACAATGAGGCCAAAGTCCAACCAAGGTTAAAGCCTTTCCCTCAAAGCAAAACAACCCCCCCACCTCCCAGCCAAATCCCCCAGCTCCTCCCCACCCCCAGGTGTCAGGGAACACAGGTGCACAGCCCCAGACACATGCAGTTACATGCAGCAGCCTTGCAAAATGCAGCCATAGTCAACCAGGCCTGATGTTACACAACATTTGGGTCGCAAATTTTATAGAGAATAAATATCACACTTCAATTTCATGGTGACTTAGGAGGGTTGACTGGCAAATACCATGGCTTTTACATGGTTCTACCAATTACCGAGCAATTACACGTAACCTAGATCTGGAGGACATACAGTGGGATATAATACATTCCTCTCTGTGTTAAAAAGAAAGAGGCAGTTAATAGAAAACACTTTTTTTTTTTTTTTTTAAATAAAACCCTCCTATTAGAATCCACAATATTCCTGGGTGATGTTATTAAAACTCCACGTCAACATCAAACCCAAAGGAAAGACTGCCATCCATTAACGCATCAGTCGTGGGACGATCAATAAAAATTTACTTTAAACTGTGCCATATGTCGCTTCCAAGAAAGTTTTATGATTCAGATTCACCAGTTTGTACCTCAGCCCCCATGCAATTAAATCCCACTTAGTGGCACCGACCTTCTGAGTTGAACTTGTCATTCCTACAGCTGGTTTGGAGTTTAACACCACTCTTAAATAATGAAAACAAAACGTCTGCATTGATGGGGAGCACGGGGAGCTGGGAAACCCCATCAAAACAGAGAGAGGGGAAAAAAAAACAAAAAGGAACGCAGGCACATTTTAACATGTTGTAGCATATTTGTAAACATCGTTAATCATGGATTAGCAGATGGTAATGCTAATTGCACCTGTGGAAGTAACAAGACCTCAAGGTTGATTACATTTACAAACTCCGCTCCTCGCTGGAGGATTCCCTGCTGTGCCTGGAGGACCCACGTGCTGCAGGACAACCCTCTGTGCCTCCATGGAGCCACTCAGACCAACGGGACCGTGTGCCCATTGGGAACCTTGGGCTCTTTGACTTGATTTGAGGGGATGAAGAGATTTGTGCTCCCCTGGTAGAAAGGCAGAGGTGGGGAGCGTGGCTCCTGAGCTGCAAGGACAAATATTTTGCCACCGTGCCTAGAGACATTTTGATTATTGAGAAATCATTTTGGAAGGGCAATTACTAAATTTTAAAATCAATTTGGTAAATATGCTTCCAAAAGGAATCCATGACAAGCAGCAGGGAGGGAAGAATTGACTTTCAAATTACACAAACACACGCTATATTCATATCTAAATATCAAAGAGACTATGTACAAACAGAAGTAATCAGGAAGCATGTTTTGATCTTGCTGATGTACACAAAAAATGACAATTAATGTCCTCCTTTATGATATAAAGCCATGAGTTTTTTACAGTTACATTACAGGGACGATTATAGTTGAGCTTAAGGCTAAAAATAATGAAAGACTATAAAAACTACATTTTAACATTTAAAAATATCCAGGAAATTAACTGCAGAAGCAGGCAACGATCCAATTAATGGATTGCATTTATTAAATCGGGGGCAAACCGCACAGCACTCAAAGCTCCAGCTCCAAAGGTACAGCTCTGCTTGGCACTGCGACCATACCCAGAGCTTTCCCTGGGTGTGCCAACAGAGCTGGCAGGCAAACTCTTGTTAACACTAACCATAAAGTACCACTGCCTCTTCAACTCAAACCCTGCAAGCCCTGTCTGACACTGCAGCACCAAATTTAGGCCTGAAGAGGTATATAACAGCAGTGTCCCCAAAGGCATCAAAGCTTTCTGGGAGCTTTGCAGGAGAGGTTCCTGCTCTACTGCTACTCACCTGCCTGTCTGCTGGGGAAGAGCTGCCATGGCTGAGCGTGGTTGGAGGGCACATGGCTTTCCCAAACACAAGCAAACTTAATGAAGGGTCTCCTCATGTTTAAGTACTGCACAAAGAAATAAATTTATTTTTTAATGGAAAAATTATATGGAATTAGAAATCTCTCTATATAAATACTATATATATAAATATAAATATTTACACACACTTAACTACAGATCAAGAAAGCAATGGCTTTATCCTCATGCCTGCTGCTGGAGAAGAAGGACTCTGCTAGCCCGAAGTGCTGCATCTGACTCGCGAGAAATAAGCAAATGTAGAGCACGGGCTCCCTCTGCTGGGGCAGACACGGCTGCACAGTCAACATCATGGTGACAGCGTGCCAGCAGCCTCCCCAGCCCTTTCCCTTTTGATTTCAGCAATTAAAAACCAGGCACATTCAGCCCCAGAAACGTAAGTGCTCCACACCTGCCCAAGAACCACCATCCCTGTAGTCCACCAGACTGCAGCTGCTACTCAGTGAACATCTTCAGACTCAGGCACCACAACTCTGCTCATATTGCAGCAGGCATTTGGGGGTGATTTGGTTTTGCTTTTTTGCAGAGGAGACACCTCAGGATTCACTGTGTCACAACAGGCAGCCTCAGCTGCAGCTGCAGACCCAGAATGGAGTACTCAACACCACTGAAAAGTCAAATCTCTCAGTGCAGAGCAGTACAGGACCCCACCTAGATGCCAGGGCATGGCTTATCCTTACTCATCCACATGGGGCTCCTCCAGACACAGCCCCAGCCCCTCTGCCCCACCGCACTGAGGGCTCAGAGCAGTGCAGGGAGTTAAGGCTGCAGGCAGGCAATCAGCACCACGAAACCCACCGCTGGGTCACGGCATTCCAGGCTGGGCTGTGCTGCACACTCACTTCAGCCAGGTGAGTCCTCACTGCCAATGCAGTTGCAGAGCAGTGTGTCCCATCCCAGCCTACACCCAGCCCCTCCCCTCATCCCACCACAGCCACTGCCCTCAGCAAGGCCGCCAGCCTCTTGCAGGGACACATCTGAAAAACCTCCACATCCACAGACCGGTTTACAGACTTCATTTAGCTCAAAGGAAAGTCCTAATTAGTCACTCTGAGTGATTTACTTGTTCACTTGGAAGGGGGAGAGGAGGGAGACTAAGCTGAATTGTTTGAAATTATCCCTAAAGGGCACTGTAAATTAAGTGTTAATGAGGAATCCTATGCAAAGGGCCACAGTAGCTAAATAAAATAATTAAGGTGCTAAGCGATAACATTCATTTGGTTCTCAATAATTCAGCCAGGCTGGTTTTCAACCAGGATATTTGCAAATGAAGCCACTGTCACCGCTGCCCCTGAATCCACACACCATCAGTGAGGGCAGCAGCGCTGGGCAGCTCAGCATCCAGCTGGATTAGACCCATCACGAGAAGGAAACTTCCCTGAACGAAGAGAACATGCTCCTGGCTCCCCTTCCCACCTAAAGGAAGTGCCTTGTTCCACTAATCACACTCTGGATTTATATATGACACAAAAAGGATTGAGTCAAGTCTACAACAAATCTTTACAGAGGCTTTATTTTAATGGGCTGCATTTTTCCCCACTACAGCTGTTTCTAACAGGTCATGTTCATCCTTTGGCACAGCTGCAGACGTGTTACAATCAAATACAACACAGTGTTTCCAGACATTCAAGCAGCAATGTAACAGAGAGACTGCCTTATTGTGAATAAATGGCTACTGAGCAGTCCCAAATCAGACCAGCTTCTCGCCAGCACCCCAGGCACAGGGCATGGCTGTTCTCTGAGTCAGCTCCAACCACAAACCACCATACATCTACAGCCCCAAACCCACAGCCTGAGCAACGTACGAAGTTCCCCATGCAACAAACACAAGGCTTGCAGCCACCACTGGCTATTTTACTACTAAAACTGAAGGATTTGGCTGTCTACTTTTAAAGCTTAGCTTTGTCTTCTTTCCTTACAATTTCTCCTTTGAGGTGCTGGTGGAACGTGTTACCTACTGCACGCAGGCATGACTTCAGTGCTGGGCCAGGGCTCTGCTGGTGTGGTGCATGAGCCAGAACACACCCTGGGTCAGTGGGGCTCACCCTGAAACTTGCTGAGATGGTGCCAAGCCTGGAAGGAGCACTTCCATATCCATACTGAACACAGCCACGGAATACCAAGCAGCTTCTTGCCATCAAAGATCTGGGCTGGGCAATTTCCACCATGTGCCAGGATAAAAATCAATCACCGTGCCTCAGCTTTTGGCTGCAGATGGAGTGCAAGAGAATGCCTGTAGGAAAGTAAACAAAGAAAACAAGCTTTTATTTTAAATCTATAAGAAAATCTTTCTGAGGGTCTGGATGCTTGACTGATTTTTAAATGCAGAAATTCAGTCCAATGCCATTGCACAGGATCTGTTTTTACCAGTGGCTACAGAGACGTTCAGTGACTCGATGCCTGGGTGCAGTGCCCTGCCAGAGGGGATGACCAGCATCTGGTGGCACAGGAGCTGCGTCTCCAGGGAAAGGCCATCACCTTCACTACCTGCAGAACAAAGACACTGCTCAGGTCAGCTTGCAGCCACGCTCCTCTTTCCCATTCATCAATATAGGTCGTCTGTTGAGTAACTTCCCAACTCCCATTAACAACAACCACAGACAGATGGACACCTGTCCTACCTTCCCTTCCCGACCCCTTCCACTCACCCTGGATCTGTTCTCAGCACCAGCAGGGTTTTTGAGGAATACCTGTGCATCACACCTGTACTCCACATTAAGCACAGAACCTTGCAACACAAGTATGAGGTTCCCATATGAAAGCATCCACTATGCAGCTGCCCACAGACATGGGCTGCTGCCAGGGGATGAAGCAGACAAGGCCACAGGTCTCCTCTGCCACAGCAAATCTGAGTCCCTATCGATAGTGACAGGTTCAGCCCTTTCAGCAGAGAGTACCACCAGCTGAGTGCAACTTGTGAATGCAGACAGTTTAACCAGAGGCTTCAATTGATTAGTTGTTAAACCATCCAACAGCCCTGATATGTTTGGGCTGATACACTGGTGAAACAGAGTTGAAATCTATCCCAGGTCATTAGTAGTTGTTTGACTCACACTGTCACAAAGGGAAATGGAAAGGGAGAGGCTTTAAACAATCCTATGTGCAGACAAGTGAAAATGCAGAAGACCGCAGACCTCCCAGCCTGTTCAGATCCCCAAAGACTTCTTCCATATTCACTATTTAGAGCTACACAGACAGCTACATAGCTGCAGGAATACCTGGTTCATTTCAAGACGTGCTTGCCCCCTAAGAAACCAAGCTCAGCATGATGGAAGCCAAATGTTCCCCTTCAACTGCTGTGCTCTGGTCCAGACTCATGTCACAGCAGCACCACTGGGGCACACACTGCCTGATAGGGGCTGCTGTACCTCTGCTTCATGGGATTCTCCAACTTGGACTGCATCTACTACCAGAGGTGTCACAGCTCCTGGAGCGCTCCTCTCCTCTCCCTGATAAAGGTCTTACGATTCCTAATAAAGGCAGCAATTTGGCTTCCAGCTTTTACAAAGCTTTTTATGGCCCAGGCTGCTTAAAATAATTAGGACCCATAAATTCAGGGCAAAAAGACTTGCACAGAGTGTGACATGTGGGAGGGAGTATTGACTAAATCAGATAAAATTCTAGTCTGTACTAGTGAATAAAAAGCACATCCTTGACTTCAGTATCAGTTTTGTCTCCCACTGACAGTGCACCTGACGTAGTCCCTCTTACTTGGTAATGCATCTAAGCGCTCCCAACCCATTCCTGTTCACACAAGGCTTCCAGTCTTAAGGCCAGTCGGCACGCCTGTCACCTTTGGCAACAAGTCCAGAGCAAACAACATCAACTTGGACTGTCTAAATCACTCTGCTAAGCCAGCAAGGATACCAGAGGGGTGAATTCGAGTCTGCAAACAACTTACAAGACAACCTGTGCAATGCCAGGAAGCTCACTACCATGCTAATATCTCTTTGCTGCTGCTTGTGGCTAGAGGTATGCTACATATTCAGATCTAGAATGTTTCTTCAAACAACTCCAGCATCAGACAACTGTAATGTTCAATTTTCTTTTCAGCAAAGAGTTAGTGCTCAGCAGAGAGCTGAGATCATTACTGCTGCAAGGTCTGGGAGCTCTCCTCACGTATCTACCAAACAGTCTCCAGTCTCCCTTGACAAAAGGATACTTGGACCTTTTCCTGGAGAAATCTCTCATAATTCAAGGTAATGACACCATTGCCACTTTCACCTCCTTCCTTTCTCTTGGTGTTGTCAACGTTTCTGAGATGCATTTCTTTGTGGTCTATCAGCATTGCTGCCAGTCTCCCTGTTCCCTTTATAATATAGGTTCACACATCTTGTAGAGATGCCAGATTTGCTGCACTGTCTTGTCAGTATTTCTAGGAGTTCAATAAACATTTTAATTAAAAGAATGTCTTCTCAGCCAAGAAAACCACAGCACAGGGCAGGATTACAGCTCCTTGATGGCTCATCACCAGCCTGACACCACTTTCAAGTGTAAAAGCTCAAGCCAGCTCTTATGCCAGGTGACAGACACAAAGTGGGGGCCAAGGAGATGCCACACATGGGTGCCTAGAGCAGCTTTCTTCCTCTAGCTGCCACAAGGCCATTACGCCCCTCCTTTTCACCTTGTCAGCCTACACAGCTCTGAACTCTGCCTACAAAGGATAGCATCCTTTCCAAATCTCCTCCACACAAAGGAGGAGAAGCAGAAGGCCCTGGAGTAATCACAGTTTAGTTGCTCAGGACAGGGAAAGTGGCACTCCTTGCTCACACAGCATGCTATGATGAAGTTCCTGGCCTTCCCCTTTCTTCTGAGGCCATATTCCATTTTCAGGCAGATCATTCTAGTACTTATTGCTCAGCTTCTCTTTTCCAGACCAAAGTGTAACAGAACATGACAGATCTGCAACTAGCTTAGGGGACAGAATGCCACCCCGATCATTCCCTCACATATGAACTTGCCCCGAGACCAAAGCTCTGTAAATTGAAATACCTATTACTAAAATAATGGGTTTATTCCACCGAAATTCCAAGCAGCTGATGACAGGAACATTCTCCACAGTTTCAGACTGGCTCACTGTTCCCACAATTTCCCAGCCTTCTGCAGCTTTAGCCTGAGAACAGGAGAAGAAACAAATGTTAAGAACAATACTAACTTTTCAAGCTTAAAAAGAAAATAAGACATGTACATAACCATTTTTTTTTCCTAGATTTTGAGTTAAGCTGACTGGCTTTTTGACATCCCTTGAATTTTTACCACCAGAGCTCTACCAGAACCAGGATACAAACCATGAATGAGAAAAAGGAAAACAAAAGGTAATTTTCCTTCTGGTGTTTCTTCCAGTTCAGCAAGCAAACAAAAAGCAACTGAAATTACTTTTTTTTTTTTTTTGCCAATGTAACAGCTCTAGGAAGGTTTGTTTTTTGTTTTATTTTTTTTGCCTGAAAAGCATAAAGAAGGACTTGCTGTGTTAAACAAATCAGCTTAACGTTAATAAACAGAACAATACAATGTAAGTTTTGAAGCACAAGCTCAGCCACCAGAAGCCCCCAGAAACATTTTCAAATACATTCTCAAACTCAGATGCCAAAAATCAGCTCACAAAACAGCAGGGCACTCAACACTCAGCACCTCACGTAACCAGAGAAACAGCCTTCCTTCCCCTGCCCTAACATAAAGCACCGATTATTTGTCTTAGAAACCTATTTTAACAATAAAAGAGCTACTGCTTCTTGCCAGCTTCATTTCCTGTGAAACTGACACTTTTTACATTAAGTTGCATCAAATTCACACCAGACAATGCCAATGGTTAGGCCAGAGAATCTGGGTCCAATAAAATGAATGGCTACAATGGCTCAAAACATTAATAATTCAAACTTTACAGTAACAAAGTGATTCTTCCAGCTGTTTCAATGTCAATGTATTTTATATGCCTTTCATTTCTTCATCATTCAGAGCTCCAGCTGCCACAGACCTGCTGTACAGCTGAACACCAGCTTTCTGGCAGTGTGGGAAGAGCCCACGCTTACTCCAGCTCATGATCACAGCACAATCTGATGAGCTCCTCCTCAAAGAGACAGAATCAGAGCTACCCCTGGAGCCCAGACTGGGTGCAGCTCGCACACAGCCCTGGTTTCTCACCACTCCTTTGCACTAAAAGCTGCCCAATGCTGCCATCATGTGCCAGGCTCGAGGACATTACCTCCATGCACATCAGGGAAGACCCACAGCAGGAAACTGCACCAACCCTGGTCCCCATGGATGGGTGGGGGGGGGACAGATCCCATCCTACTGCGTAGATCCATCTTACTATGCTAGCACCTTTTTCCTGAAAGGCCCTGCAACACAGAGCTGCTACTCCACCAGACTGGGGGTGCACATCTGTAAGAGAGATCCTATGGCACACACCACAAGCAGCAAACAGGAACGCAGAGCAGGAACTCTGAACACTGCAAACAACCAAATCCTCTATTTGTACCTTCTCTGCTCAATATATGTACTATTTGAAGTTTCCCATACATTGTAAAATAGGGAAAAGAAATGTGCATCATTCTACCTTCAAAAAGCTCCGGAGATCATCTGTGCTGTAGACATCAAAGACTTCCATAGCTCCAGAACTTGCTTTGCTCACTGTTGGAGTCAAGGGGCAGCTGCAAGAGAAAAAGAAACGAAAAGTTTCATATAGGAACAAAAAGGGAAAACTAGGAGGATTTCTGCTTCTGTATTTTCTGCTCATGCATCTACAAATCATCTAGTCTGCAAAAAATCTCGTTCTCTCAATGGATGCACCTTCCTACGGGGAACAGGAAGGCTCAGAAACAAACCCAGGAGACAGGCTGCAGCACTTTGTGTGCAGTTAAAACGTGAAATGGGTTTAAAAAGAGGGCACCCAAGCAGGTTCCCTGCCAGCCTGGAACGCTGCATCCCACAGCCTCGGCTGCCCAGCCCCACATCTCGAGGTCAGTCTTAGAAAGCCCTCTAGAGTTCAGGAGCGTAGGCTTGAGACCTCAGAGGGAAAGAGAACAGAAACCCTGAGCAGCACGGCAGCGAACAGCCGACCCCGTACCTGTTCCTCCGGCTCGTCACCACTCTGTCCGCCCCCAGGAAGTACGCAGAGCGCAGCAGCGCCCCCAGGTTCATGGGGTCCTGGATCTGCTCCAGCACCAGCCACAGCAGCTGTCGGTTCGGGCTCTCTCCATCCCCCACACCGGGCTCTTCGGCCTCCTCCAGCCTCTTGAAGCGGAGCGGGGTGGCCTCCAAGCACACTCCCTGGTGGACGCGGCCGCCGCACAGCGCATCCAGCTCCCTCCTCCCGACGCGGAGCACGGGAACCCCGCGTGCCGCGGCCTGCAGCGCCAACTCGCTGCCGACCGCACGCCGAGGGCCGCCGCTCCGCTTGAGGAACAGCCTGAACGGCTCCCTCCTGGCCCGGGACAGGGCCATGCAGCACGGCGCTACGCCGAACAGGATCTCGCTGCCCCTCGTCCTCTCGACGGGCAGAGCCTTTCCCTCCGGCCTCCTCCCGCCCTTCGAGGCCTCGCGTCCCGCCGAGCCCCAGCCCTCCCGCAGGCCCCCACCGGAGATGCGGGCTCGGTCCCCGCCTCGCGCCGCAGCCGTGCAGAACCGCCAGGGCTGCCGGACCCGCGCGGGGCCCGCCTCAAAGCGGCGCCTGCAGGCGGCGGACGGCAGCCCCGCGGCCCAGCGGGCGAGAGACCTGAGCGCCTGCTCCATAGCTACCCACACGGGGAGGAGTCCCCCGGTGCCGCTCGGGGAAGGGGGGAGGAGGGGATGGAGAGAAACGCGCTCGACCCAACCCCGACCCGGCACGGCCGCACACGTGGGCGCGGCGCGGAGTCCCGCG
>JAOWBP010004513.1:5510134-5538425 GCA_028571105.1 Tragopan temminckii | reverse complement strand
TTTCTTTGCTCTGGTTTAACAACTTAGCCGAGCTTTTTGGCATTTATAATATCTATATTTCCATTGATTGTACACTATGGGAAGTCAAATAATTTATGAGAGGAAAAGAAAGAGTCACACATATGTACACATAAATTACCAAGCATCTTCAACACATGGGTTTGAAGAGAAAAAAAAAAAAGAAAATGGACATAGTTCCTCGTTTAGTAAAAGGAACAAAAATGCCACGTAAACTTAAACTAAAAAAAATCAAACTGAAATCTATTCCTACGGCTGCTTACAGAGTTATCCAGCATGCACATAAAGTATTAGCGTTATTCACTCTGCATTAGCAGCAATTTGTTCTGATCCAGGCTCAGCAGGTAGGTCTCCCTGAAAAGCACAAAAACAGCCAGGAGTGCTTCCTAAGGAATATCTAGCAACAACAACATCATCTCTGCCACGCAAGACGTTTTCATGTTCCCTCTTCAGCAGAATCCCGATGCAAGCCTTGTGCTCCCCATCCCTAGCTGTATGCTTTCGCCCTCATTCTGACTGAGGATTTAGTTCCTTGTTGTCAGAGGATGAATGTTTTTATTCCGTTTGCTCCCAGGCCAGTATCAAAAGCTCCCAGTATATGGGTTAACCAGATGATCCCTTAATACACAAAGGACCCCCAAACAGCTTAACCTTAACCCATCCGTAAAGATTCCACCCAGCCTGCTAATGCTGTCCTGAGTCGTGTTCTCTATTATTACATCTGAAATCCGTTAAAATTTCACACAATTTCCTGCACAGCAGTATATATAATAGTGCTGGGAGCCAATATGTTTCTATAATTGGGCCTGTAGTGGGGCAGAGTCCAAAGCAATTAATCCAGCCTCCTTCCTTGTTTGCGCCCATATAAAGCTGACAGGGTAGAGAGTAATTGGAAGTGAGCGGCCTCTATCCCCTACTTTAAATTAATATTTTCCTGTTCTGATTTAATTTCACCCGGTAACAGTGACACAAAGACACGCCATGTCAAGCACTAAGTAATCTGCAGCAGCTGCCTTAGGAGGAAACTTTTATTCATTGGTAATATACTGACCTGTATATCACTCCGCATACAGTACACAATATCCCTGTCAGACAGCTGCATTTAACTCCATAATCAGCAGATGGGGGAGAAAAAACCACATGCAGCCCTACATATAGGCTACATACATGTGTGTGCATGGGAAAAAGAGAGGGATTTAATTACGGAAAAAAAGTCAGCTTTTCGAGAGAGGAAAATATTAAATGGCAAATATAAAAAACATGCTAATCAGCAGAGCCAAGAATCCATGCAAATGAAAAGCCAGAAGTAATGGCCAAAACACTCAGGCCATTAAATCAAATCACTGAGAAAATAATGGCTAAACTCTCTCTTACTTGTAACACTCAATTTATGTAGTCAATATGGCTCTGAATGAATGAGTGAAGGTACTAAGAGCACAAATCTAAATTCAATATACATATCTTAGAAAAATCCCCAGCGCACGCATTCACACTCTGACAAGCCATATAAAGCGGGCATCGCCATCACACGTGGTGTAGCAGCAAAAAGAAAACTGGCTTCATTTAGGACAGCTCCTCATTGATACCAGACAAAATATCTAAACATACATAGATTATTGTTACAAGCACCCGGCTGCCAAAGAATTTATGGGTGTTTGCAGCAAGCTGGAACCAAGAGCAAACTCAAGACCCACATGCACCAGTTGGCACGCCTTGAGCTCACCTTGCATGAGAAAGGACCTCACGCCTTCAAACATCCCAAACTGCAGATCAGTTCACAACTCAGTGTTTGTGGCACAGCCAGGAGGGCAGACACTCATGCTGATCAGCAATACAGAAGGAGCTACATGAGGTTTACTTACAGAGAAGTACATCTCAGGAGAATACCGAGGGACATGGCAGCTTAGCCTCCGTGGATCAGCAGCTTATTTCCAGTTGCTTAAGCTTCCTCCTTTTCTCTTGTTCTTGATTTTGCTGGATTTTCTCCCTACTCACTAGTATTACATTCTCATTTATAGGCAATATGCTAGGCCAGAGATGATTGCTAGCACTGGTGGCTAGAAGCAGAGTTGCCACAGGTGCCTACCTTTAAGGAGTTCCCTGTGTTACAGCACAGCTGAGCTGCCAGGTGATCCTACAGCAGCAGGCACAGCCCAGCCAGAGCCCATCCGTCTCCCTTCAGAGTGTTGATGCCATCAGATATCTCTGCCAGCTATTACGGCATAATCACTGGCATACAAAAGTAGTTTCTGCCCTTCCACATAAACTCACTTTCAGAGAGCCCCCCAGCCCTCTGATCAGCCGTCTCCCCAAGATCTCCACCCCTTCACTACAGCCCTGTTACACTTGTGTTCACAAGAGGCAATGACATGGGATTACCTCCCCAGCTTCAGCACAGCTCTCACAAGAGCCACCAGTGCAGGGACATCGCCCTGAGAATCTCGAAGCCATTAAATTTGCAAAGCCCTGTAAAGATGAAGTATTTGGTCCACAGCTGAGGACACTTGAAGCTCTTTGCACCCAAAACCCATACATTGCTCATGTATGCAATAGTAAGCTGTTAATTATGCAGGAGTGAGGTTTGCTCCTGCATTTGGGAAGTTCTGCCACAGCCTGTTTGTTACAGCTGCTTCCATCACCTGCTGATTCCATTTACACCAGCTGAAATTTCTAAATCATAAATATTTTCTTCTTGCACCAGAATAAAGAAAACCTTTTCCAAACAATGCTTTATGCGCAGCAGCGTGGGTCCCGTATTTGTTTTACAAAATAGGAAACAAGCAGAACAGAGACCATCAAGAAACAAGCTAGTGACCTATGAGCACAGCAAGCTGATGCACGAGGTTCCCACACGGCCTGCTTTAGCAGGGGTTGGTTGGACTGCATGACCTTCCAGCCCCTATGGATCCGCTCTGCGATCCTTTTTATTTCAATAAAGACATGCAACGCCAATGCCAGCAATATATCTGACTTCACTCTTATTCAGCAGTTCGTTCCAAGACTACACCAAAACAAGTGTAGCCTTTTTAGGTTTGGGTGTTATTTTTTAATTATTTTTTTGTTTAAATTGTGCTGTCAAAAACAGTAAATAGATGACACCATTTCTACTCCTTATTTCTGCTGATTTTAAGGCTGGATCACATTGTTTACAGAATATCTTTTTGCACCGTGAACGATCTGCTGTTGCCCCAAGCTGATGGGCAGCATCACAACCAGCTGTTACCCTTCGCTCCGAGGTGGCTGCAGTTAGCGGCAGAACAAATGATCCCTTTGTGCAGTTTTGCATAAATGTTTGTCAAGTGTCTTGGGCTCCTCTCACAATGTTGGCTATTAAGGAACAGAAGTAAAATTCCCCAGAGCAGAAGTGCGTGTGGGGAGTTATCCACTTAGGCTGAAATCCTCATCAATATATTTTTCTCTCATGAGGATCCACAGGCACAGAGGAGAATAAAGTCAGCGATAACCATGCAAAGAGTGGTTGCAGAAGAGCAGGCGGGCGCACGGAGCACTCCAGCTCTGCAGTGCCACTAACCTTCTCCGGCTGGCAAAAATGCTGGAGCCAGCATTAAAAAAAAAAACACACTCAAAAGCTTTTGAGCATCAGCCTTGCAGCCAAGCACACCCAGCACACTTCGATTTTGATGTACAGTTTGAAACAAATCAATAGCAGTATAATAATACTCAGCACGCTGTGTAATTTTTATATCATTAGTTTTCATTTTCCGCTCCCCATGCATCAAAAAACTTACAACGGGCTCGTAAAGTTTATTTAGTATTCCATGAATTCCTAATCAGTTTCATTTCATAATGATTCAGAGCGGCCGTTGCCAGGGCCCCGGTGTCAAAAAATCGATAAAACCAACACACTTTTCCTGATGGCGGCTGCAAAAGGATCTATTGTAGGGGAATTATGATTTATGTCTGGGCTGCACCATGAGCAGCGGCAAGCGACAGCCTGGCTCAAGAGCTGAGATGTTCGCCAATAATGATTTATATGCATGCCTCTCCCTCCCCCAGCTCCTCTTGCCCCCTCCCACGCACCACCACGGGGCCCCATATGTTGTGTGGCAGCAGTGCTGGCTCTCGTTGGCCTGGCTGCAGCTGGGTGCTGCTGGCACAGATCCGGGTGCCTGCAATCCTCGGGCCGCAGGAGCTGGTGCTGTCCTGCAGCCTCTTCTGCAGAAGGACAGACAGAGCACGGCAGTGCCCCAGTCATGCTCTCCCCACGTCCCCAGGCTCCTGTGACAATGCGTTCAGTGCCGGCTCCAGATGAGCACGGGGACGGTTCGATTTTCAGCTGCGCACAGAAGGTGCCTATTTATCTTGGGGCACCTGTTCTGTCAGGCCTGCCTGGCACTGGGAACAGTGCAAGTGGCTCCAGGACAGTCCACACATCACCATGCACACACAGATATGTGCCAGAGCAAAGGACTGTGTGGGAAGGCAAGCACAGCCCGCATCTAGAAGCTCCAACAGCATCTAGAGGTCCAGCAAGACCTCTAATGGGGAACCTTCTTCAGAAGACTGCCATCACGGGCTGAAGGACGCGGCTGTCCTCCATCACATGGCACAACACCCTCAGGATGCAGACATGCTGGGGTTACTGGGTGGTTATCACTAGCCATTGGAAGCTGTATGGTAACTTGCAGAGATGGCACTGAGCTCTGCTTCGTTTAATACGTTCAGGTTGTTTCCCACCAGAGAGAGGGAAGGACAGAGAAGAATATCGCAGAGCACAGGTACAGCTTGCTGTTGAAATCCTGTTTTACCCAAATTACTCCTGACTAAAACCACAGGTTCCATGCTTGGCATATTTTACCTTTTTAACCTCAGCAAAAGGAGCAGACACCACAGGATCGTGTTAATGTCACCATCTGTCTGCAGGAGTGCCTGCACCAATGCTAAGAATGGTATTTCAGACTTGGTGAATAGTTATAGCCTACCTGGCCAAATTCCTGCCCCGTGCATTCATCTGACAGACCGGAGAAGCAGACATCCAAGACACACACATCCAGCCTGCGCTTCCTCCTCCAGACTGAACACAGGAACATGTTCTAGAGGGAGTGTGTGAATATAAGAAGTCGTGCCTTCTGTTTTTTCCCTATCTAAGTGGGTGTCTGTAAGATTTTTCTCTGAGATTACAGACCCCCAAAACAATTTTTACAAAGAAATGGAGATTTGCACTTCAGCTGCTCGTCACCTATCTACAGATCCTTGAGACAAACATTGCTTGGCCTTTCCATAAATATATATATTGTTAGAAGGTAGAAAATTAAGTATTCAGCACTAGCTCTTCAGCACATCTCTAATAAACAAAGGAGAAGTTCGAGCTGGAATTACAGCACTTGGTTAATAACAAGCAGTTATGATGAGACGATTCAATAGCTGAAGTGCAGTGAAGGTTCCAGTGATAGTGCACCATCCATTTATTTACACAGCTCATGTTCACACACATTCATGCTGAGTTTGCTGATGCTCTCAGAGAAGCAAAGGTTTGGATCCAAGCTTCTCTCAGCATAAACAGGGGCTTTGTAAATTAAGAGCGCCTCAGCTAGGAAAGCACTCTGAGGGTGGAAGTGCACTTCTTTGGGGAGGGACTCTATGAAAATCATCAGTGGAACACAGCATCCTCTAAAGGAACGTGCTGGAAATCATTGCACGTGTTTCATACTTCCCATTGTCTTTGGCAGAACAGCTGACAGACCAGAATGAAACTGAATCCAACACAAGTAATTAAGCAACAGCTTTTTACGTGTGGGCTTTTGATTTTTTTTTTTTTTTTAATCATTTCTTTGTTTGTTTGGGGATTGCTTTTTTTTTTTTTTTTAAAGCAAGACAGACTTACTTATTTTTACATTGGGTTGATGAATCACGGAGACCTAGGTGACACAGGAGGGTTGTTTGTGTAGTTGCTCGAGCCAAGAGTGAGTTCTGCTGTTTTCTCTCATGCTGAATTCTGCTCACACAGCAACGTCCAACAGGAGGAGGAGATACAGTGATAGGCTGGAGGTGAGGGGTGGTAAGATGGAGCCTGCACTCAGAAGGTGGGGGAAAAAAGTAACCATGGGGATAAAGATGCGTGAAATGGTGAAAGGAGCGAAGAAGAAGCTTTTGCAGTTCCCAACAGGAGCAGCTCTGCAGCTACACACTCCTTCCATCTCACTCACAGTTCGTCCTGCCAGCATCCAGGGTGCTGAGCAGTCCCTTGCTCAACAAAGACCCTGCAGAAGGCACAAGTTCTTAACGAGTCACCTTCCCATGAGTGAATGCAGAACTGGACCAGCAGACAGCACATACCTGCATGAGAATAACTCCCGCAGAAGAAGGTATAGACCTACTTTTATCACCTTTAAATTTAGCCCAAGAATTACTGGGCAGAGGCATTAAGACCTGCAATCTTGTTTACAAGACATTTTTTAGAAAGACAAAAAGACCTGCACGGACAACTTAATTACATGCTGGTTAGCATAAGTTAGCAATTTTGGTACAGTCACATTAAAACGAAAATAGGGTTTTCTTCCCTTCAGAAAAGAAGACAGTGCTCGGAACAGCACTTTCATATGGGGGAAAACCAGCTAAAATAGAGATTTAAGGGAAAAAAATAATCATGGGTTTATGTTCACGGGCTCCTGTGAATATTTTCAGCATATTTCACCATATCATTGCGCGGTGGGCTCTGTTCATGCTGCCAGAATGGATGTTCCATCATTTCTATAGTGGGCCTGTGTGACATTCATTAAGTGCAGCTACAAAGGGAGAGGGTTAAACAGCGTGGCCTCTTTTCTCTGATTTGGTCATACATCAGCAAGCGCTCCAGGTTAAATGCCCAGAATACCGCAGCAGATGGATAGGGAGAAGGAGAGCTGCAGATACTTCACCCCACACTACTTAACCCAGGGAAATGAGTCTCAGAGTCGGTGTCATGGTAAAATATGGAAGCTCACTCAGATAATGTGCAGTTGAAATTTTTTTCCCAAGCCTTTACAACTGGCTGCACGTTAAGATACCACATACCCCCTTCTGCAAACTGCCAGCTCACTCTGGCAGTGGTAACTATTTGCGTGTAATTTATTGACTATCGAATAAGAATTTTAACCCATAGTGCAATCAGTGATAAGAGCGCTTCTTCTTTGCCTCCAGTTTCACCCCAAGAGAAACCACGCTCTGGAAAGTTTATTTTTCCTTACCCAAAAGTCCTTGCTCATACTCAGAGAGGAGCAGGATAAGGTAAAGACACTGCTAAAACTGGAAGAGCAAAGCACTTGGTATTACCTGCTTCAGTCTGTTGTTCCCCACAAGTATAATTAGTAATGCAGCTAATCAGTGCAAATGAAGACAAAGTTAAACTCACAAGCACTCGGTACACGGGCGCACATGCACGTTATCATAGGGCTATGCCAATAATTTTCCTTCTGACATGCAGAACTGTAACCACAGCCTTCCTTTTCCCTTAATAACCACAATGGAGAACGCAGAGTCCCGCAACATCTATTGTGTCCTTTAATATCTCAGAAATAATTGCTAATCAAAGCTTCATGCGGTGGGGCCAGTAGGAAGTGGCCGCATGCCCTCAACACAAAATTTTCATGTGAGCTGAAGGAGTGGGAAGAGGCAGGGACACCTAATTTCCACCTTGCAATCCAACTCCATCTGATGAAAAAGATTGCCCAGCAGTCAAAAATCAAAGTCACACTGTCCTGGTGAGAGCCGGAACGGTGACAGGCCCCAGCATGCCGGAGAGCAGGCATGCAAGCAAGTGAAAATTTGGTCTCCGCTAGGTGTGGAAAGTCGATGTTATTTGTTTTTAAAGTTATTTTAGCAAACATGTAGTTTTTGTTCTCTTATCAAAGCTGATCCAGCGCACAGCGGTTCTGCTATCTTATTAACCTTCCCAAGTCCTTCCCATTATATTTTTTAAAAATGATTACTGTTCATTAGTGCCACCTCTGCCACAAGAAATCCGGTTGCTTTTTGCAGAATGTGGTGCTGACAGCAGTTTGTGATCTGTGCTGCTCCGGCAGCTGCAAGAAATCCAGACGGAAAGAAAACACTTTTGTGGCAATTCCTTATCACTAAGATCTTCAACATCTAAAAGAATTTTTAAAGCTGAGTAATGCGATGCACAATTAACAGCTTGCCTTGCTAATTAGGTAACTCCTTGCTAATGAGGGAGCAATAAGTCGAGCAGCAGTCACACAATAAGAAAACAAGATCTTCCCAGGCAGTTTGCTTCTTCTGTCAAAACAACTGGTAACACTTTTCCTTCCCAACCAGCTCTTTTCCCCTCTCCAAGACACAGCTCGGGGAGTACTGAGCACCACCAACAGAGAAAGCTGCTCTGTTCCCTGCCCTCCGTCCTGCTCAGCGGCATCCCAGGAGCGCTGGGCAGTGGGACATCACCCCTGGGTAGCTCCTAATTCTAAACAAACCACGCAGGTCGATTCAAACCTCACTTGGACTCCTAACCTCACCAGCACAGGTCTGCCTGCAAAGTCCAGACACAAGCAGCTTCTGTAATCCAGCTCTCTGCTCTTCCCTTGAGGGCATCTCACAGCCAGATCTTCTATCAAGCACATGGCTTAGATCTTCCCTTTAAGTCACACAACACACTTGCTCGAAAATGCACAAGGCTGCTACAGGACTGGAGACACTCTGATGTAATAGGAAAGGCAATGCACTGGGAGCAGGCAAGGTTCAAGTGCACACAAACCACACCTTCTGGTTGCTCCCACGTTGGGATTCGGTCTTAGAAGCTGCATCCCTGCTCCATCTCCACCCATCATCTCATCCATCTCCCCAGCACACGGGCACAGAGCCTCCTCCAGAGACAGGCGAGCCGCCCAGGAACCCTCTCCCACCCAATTCAATCCTTGGTGATTATTAATAGTTAATTATACTGAAACAACAGAGGCTTTGATGCAAAGAGGCACTCTAGGGAAAAAATGAAATATGACTCTTCCACAAAGAGAAAATGCTAATATAAAGGCTAGAAAAAAATCCTCCAAAGATCAATCATCCCCATGCACTCGCCCACATGCCTCTCTACCGCCCAGAATTTCTGCACTTCCCACACCCATTCTCCCTACCAGCATTTGTACCCCCCGTTTCTCCTGCCCAGCCTTGCTGCAGGGCAGTGAAGCATGACGTGAAGCACGAAGCACAGCTACTCTGCTACAGCAGCATTTACAGAGAACATGAATGATTCTCACCAGGGCTTGGAGAACGCATCTTCCACTGAGAAGAGCTGATTTTAAGTCTATATTCAGGCTCTTGAATTATATTCAGGCTCTTGAATACACAGAAATAATTGTGTTGAATAACCATTTGATGATGAGGGCTGGTTGTTTCTTAGTGAAACAAATCCTGCTCTAAAAAAAAAAAAAAAGTGCAGATTTGAGCAGTGAAGGTACAAAGGAAAAGCAACCAAAGGGAACCAAAACACAAGAAGAGCAAGGTTCCTTTCTGACACTGAGAACTGTAATTCTAGCAAGCTTTGTAGTACTTAACTCCCTCCTGCAGGTATTTTTCTACCAAGGCTGAAAATGTTATACTGCTATTTAAAACTGAAGATAATTCCATAACCGGAGCGATCCTGAAAAAGCATGCTTTAATACAGAAACACTGGGACAAGTGGTTTGTGCAAGCTGCCACTAACAATAAATGTGAGCAAGGAGTGGAGTCAGACCATTTGTGCCTTCCACTGGCGATCCCGTGGCTGTGTCAAGGTAACTTATTTCCACGGAGTACCCAATACAGAATCAATAAAATCAACCTTCGGCGGTGTTGAACTTTGCATTGTGTAATGACAATAGCTCAAATTGAATTTTAATTCTTTTAATTATAATGACGCTCAGAGGCCACATCAGGGAAGGATTTTGATCATCAAGGAAAAGGAAGCCACAAGAGCAGCTGGCAAAAGGTGTCAACATTAGATATTTACACAAGTATATAGAGATATTCTGGGCTTTATCCTTGACAGAGCAGGCAAAACCCAACTGTCTCTCTGAAAGGCAAGGCTGCGCTTTCTTTTTCAGGGGTTCTTTACAAATAATAGCTGCTCTCTATAAAGAAAAAAAGATAAACCCTTAAACTCCACTTATACCATCCTTACCAAAAAAAAAAAAAAAAGAAAAAAAAAAAGAAGGAGGGAGGGAAAGAAAGGTTGGAGGATTATACTTTGCAGATGCTTTGCACAGCCTGGCTAAAGATCTAGAAAGATCATCTCAACCTTTGATCCCTTTGGGGAAAGAAGCAGTTATTTAAGCAGGCTTTTTTGGGAGCCCATGCTGTGGACATCTGTGTCAGCAGACCCTAATCAAGGCAGACCCATAGCGCCGGACCAATTTGTGTTCCAGGATTCAGACAAGAATATGAAATTCCTGATGGGATAACTAGCTACCTGTAGGGGCATGGATGAGTTTCCTGGACAGATTGTGAATATGAGTGACAGTTTAATCCAGGTTTTTTTTTTCCATGTCTGTTTTTCAGTTTTGTTTTGTTGGTTCTTTTCCCCCCTATATCCATTGGCATCTTTTAAAGAGATAGACAGTGTTTCAACGCATTACCCAGCAGCTTGCAGCACAAAAACAACTAATTGGTTCTTCCAATCTGGTCTCCACCTCCCCACACTCCCAACTCGATTTTTTTTTTAACTTTCATGAAATTTTTGCAGGATTTGGGATCCAATGAAGACTGAAGAAGTGAAGCCTATGGCTTAGTCTGCATACAACTCAAACTAGAAATTTAGTTGAAAAAAAGCCTCCATGTACTCCTTTCCATCCACCTCCTGAAGCCTTTGAGGCTTTCCCAGGCCGGGGAGCTGAAGAAGAGCAGGGAATGAGCGTGTCATGTATTGCCTCTGTGCTGTAGACATCTATGATGCTTCCAAGTTCTCAAAATCCCAGATTACAAAATACGGGCACTAAAACTTTTTCAGCGGCACAAATTATGAGTACAAAGTAAATGAGCAAAGCAGCTAATCCATATACCAACCAGCTGTTTCAATAGCACAGACTAACACGGGTCTTTGGCACAAGGATTAATTTTGCCCTGAATTAACAAGAGCAATAGTAACTGGAGTCTTTGAGAGGCACTGTCAATATTTGCTCCACTTGTCATTGACAGGACACACAAATCCTACAGCCAGAGAATGGTGCATTTCAAACACTCATCCAGAAGCACTGAAGCAGCCCTGCTCTGGGTGCCAACGTGATGTGCACTGCAAGAGATCTGCCCAGCAGCAGCTCTGATGGGTGGGACAAACTGGGTGCATAGGAGGGACAGTTGAGAAAGGAGGGAAGAGGAAGAAAATCCCACTGCTATCACAAAGTGCCATAACTAAGGTGACACCGGGTAGTAGGAGCATCAACTCTGTCTTAAAAGTAAATGCTTCGTGAGGACACATTCTCATAAAAGCATCTCTCTGATCTGTGAGGTGTGCTCCTCAGATAGGACATGCCACTGGATTTTGGAAGTAATGTCCTGATTACTTTCTGTCCTGGCTGGACGTGGGGCAGCACTGTTTCCTTGGCACGGTACTGAATTCCTCCCCTTTCCCTTTCAGCAGGAAATAACTCTATTGAAAACTTTTTAGCAGAATATAATAGCAGATGTGTGACTTAAGGGTGCCAAGTTCATGAGCAGGTGGCAGCCTACTTCTCTTGCAGAGAAATTACTTCTGATTTACTAAATTCACACAGCAAATTGAATGAACTATGTCCATACTATAGTCCAGTATGGGTCACCATTTCAATTGCTATCCTCAGTCACTGAGCCATGAGCCTGTCCTTTATTTAGGGTGTGGGGGGGGTGGGAAGTACAAGACAACTTGCCAGCCAGCCAAGAATTTGATGATTTCAAAGGAGTACTAGGACAAGATTTGACAAAAAGCAGCTTTATCACCTCTTATCCTCCAGCCTGGTGGTGTCATTCCTGCACACATCAGTGAGGCACCACGAATCTAGAGAAGGCACACCTTCTTTCACTGTCACTTATTTTCTCTCTCACCTGCAAGTTCAGTCCTGCCCTTGCTCCAGAACCAGCAGGTTCCTTTGGTCTCTGAAGCCAGTATTTAATACAGCCCGCAGCCTTTCTTCAAAACACACACAGCCTCAGGCCAGCTGTCACTGCAGCACCAACAAGAACCATGCTGTGCTATGCTCTCAGGCTCAGGAGGAGCCTGTCCCAGGCAGTTGAGATGCAGGAGCAGGTCTAAGTTGCAAATGACACTGGCTCACACAGACAGATGGAGCTGGCTTGGGTACCACTGATGGTGCAGAGCATTTTCCAGCAACAGGTATTTCTAGCTCCTGCTGTCCTGCTCTATTTCTTCATGTGTCCCCTCCTACTGGCACCTAGAACAGAGCTGAGCAGTTGTACGCTCCTCCACTATCGCTGCATTTAACACACTGTGCTGCTTCAGAAAATGGTGCCAGCCAGGTAGGGAATCTGTGTTCTGGAGACCAGCAGCTCACAGAAGCACTGCCTGAGCCCGAGATGAGGAGTTCCATTTCATTAGAGCAATCGAGGCTCACCTAATTCAGACAGCAATGAGCTTGCTGCCTGTTTTCCTACATTACTTCTTCCTGAATCTTTCTGCTCCACTCTACATCAAGGGAAGAAAAAAAAAAAAAATCATTTCTTTCCTCCAGAGCTAATTCCTATACACTGCAATGAGAGAAACGCAATGTTCTGAGCAATAAAAGCTGGAAAGTGGAATTATTTTCTGCGCCATTCAAATGGAAATGAAGCCTAGCCTCAATTCTGTCACCCACCTGGAGCCATGGTATGATCCTATAGATCTTTGGATCAATACTGCATCATAGCTACAAAACTAGAAAAGGGGAAAAAGACGAGGCACAAAAATCAAGGAGTGTAAATTTTAACGAAATTAGTTCTGTAAGGTCCCCCCCTTCACTGCCACTTTTTGGGAAAGCAGTCAGCTGAGGCACAAAGGAGGGCAGACGACAGCCTTTCGCTTCCCTTAAAAACAGCCTGTGTTTATTCTGGTTTTCATTACGCCTCTCCCCAAATGCACAGGATTATGCTGCATGTTTTCTGTTTGATTATGAGTGGAGGGAACAAGAGAGAGTGCTGCACCCTGTATTATTTCTTAACGATTCAGTAAATCGCAGCATCTCCACAGGAGGAGCTGTTTGAACAGCCTCCCTGTTTGCTACCCACCCGGGCACTTTGTTACAGGCTACCAGATGAGTTTCTGCCCACACAGCAGAGAAATGAAGAGCGGCTGGATTCTGTGTTTGTTTGCTGGTAATTTAGGGCTGCCTTACATCACAGCATGCAGCTGAACATGACCTCGGCAGGCAGAGCAGGTGCTCAGGGCTGTTTCCCCAACCGCCTGATTCCCCGGTTCTCCAGGGAGGTCTCATTTGTGCCTGAGTACAGTTATTTCATGGACAGCAGTACACAGGTTGCAGAGGATCCCTGCTCACTCAGTAACAAGCAGGAATACAGTTGTGTCCCACATATTTGCTCTGAACTCCCCGGGCCTCTCCACTCAGCTGACGTTGTTGCTCTTCTCCAAAGACGACCCTGCCCCTGTCCTGCAGGCAACCCGGGGGCCAAAGGAGGAACAGAAGGCAGCACAACCCTACGAACCTCGCATAGCTGCTTTCCACCAGGCAGGAGTGCCAGAAGCCAAACGCAGCCACGGGATGACATGCTGCGCAGTGCCTCCCTTTAAGGTTCACCTTCGAAGTCTGGGCTGATACGTTAAAGGAAAATTTGGGACTGGTCACTCGGACTTTGTCTCCTAGCTTTAATCTGAGGCCAGCATGGTCAGCAGTGCCTTTACCCGCTGCCTCCTAAGGCACCGCTGCCCCGTGCGCAGGAGTGCAGCTTCTCAGTGTAGGTTTACCTCCTTTCTGCTGCTTGTTTTTTGCTGTTTGCTTGATCAGAAGTTTTACAAGATCTGATCCTCTGCTTATGCCTTCAACTCCTGCAATCCAGTGAATTCAGCTGACCTTTTCCTTAAAATAAAATCCTTAAAGCTCCTACCTGACAGGAGAAGCTGACAGATGATGTCCAAAATGCAGTTCTTAAGAGCTTGCAAGATTTTTTTGGCTCTCATTATTTCCTGAGTTATTTCCTTACGGTGAATGCCCACGGTTAACTGCAGCATAACACCGCCCCAAATCCCTGGCTGTTGTACCCAGAGCAGCTGCCACATGTTCCAGCTCTAATCAGCCCTGATCCCACAGCGAGAGCCCTGCAGACAGACTGCGGGCTTAAATAGGGCACACAAGTTCATTCTCCTGGATCTCATTGCAGGTCCCTAATCAAGGGCAATATTTATAACCCTAGGTTTATTTCTGTGGTCTCCCCAGACACTCTAGCTAATAGAGATGAACCATCTAGTACCAGTTTATCTTTTCTCTTTATGCCAATATTTAATGCCTTATTTCATCCACTTCAGTAATGAATCATCTGTTTTTATATGATTAGGGCTACGAACAGCTCAGTACTTGTACAGTGGAACATTAGGGCAGGGATATAGATGCCCATAGGACAGAGATAAGGATTCATGAAAGAGGAGACTGAGCTGATTCCAGAGAAAGCGTTTAAAAATGCATTAGTAAAGAGTAACAGAATGAAAATACCAGATGAATATTTTAAGTGCCCAAATATTAAATAATATATATATATGTGTGTATATATGTGTATACATTCATGAAATGAAAGGTGCTGGTCTTAAAGTCCAATCAATCTTCAATTTGCATCTTTGTAGATGTAAAAGAGAAAGTGACACTAGGGGAGGCTCAGGGGAGGCTTACCATTGTCAGTACCAGCAGCCAGGGCCTGGCAGCGTGAACCCAAAGTCTTCAGTGACTCAGGCTTAGACAAAGCCTCCAAAGTCCCCAGCCCTGTAAGACACATACAGTATTTCTTACAAAAAATACATATATTGAAAAACTGCATAGAAAAGCCAGAAACCAATCAGACTTCTTAAAAAATAAATCCCCTCCTACTGCAATAATCCTGAATCAATCAAAGGAAAAACAAGGCTTTTTTATACACATACACGTACATACACACGGATAGATAAAGCTTTCCCTAAGATGACAACAATTTTACAGGAAAGTTCCAGAAGTCTATAAAGCAGTTATTACACCTCATTAAATCCTGCAGCATTTTTTTATAAGAGTTTGTAAAGCCTTTCAGAGGTTTCAGCATTATGACCTAAAAGGACAAGGTACTCTGTCCAGTAATTAACATGACCCAAAAGCAGGAGGAAGGATCTGCCAGAATCCAGACCTGAGTGTATGTCCGTTTGAAATAAAGAACAGCCAACGCTGGCTTTGATTCCTGTCCCGAGGTCTTCCTTTCTTTCCAAGACAGCATCTGAGCACATGCTAAGACCTCTGAAGTCCAAACAGAATGGGCACGATGCAGTGATGCAATGGATCAATCACATTTCTGCATGTTTTCTTTCAACATTTAACCTTCTGTGAGGATGAGCATTTTGATGCTGGGAAGAATTTATAACAGGATCAAATGAACAGATCTGCCAGGGAACTTGGAGCCTCGGACCTTTTAAGAAATCTTAGATGTAAATGAAATACAGATGCACAGATGTTGCTATAGATGTTATAGAAGATGGTGTGCATCTTCTCCATTCCAACTGCTGCCGTTCCCAAAGGCTGTGCATCACTCAGTGCCATCCCTACCAAAGAAACCCCAGCCATCCACTGCCAGCTGCGGTCCTCCTCCACCCAGAGGCAGGAGCAGCACTGCACGCTCATTACCAACAACACAGAAGGCTTTTGCCTTCTAATTAATTTTTCCAGCATGCAGGATGAGTAAACACACCATTGTTGATGCTGTCAGCTGTTTGATGCAAGTCCCAGACCTCTTTCAGTTTCACTCAGAAATACTTCGACCTCTGTCAAAAACTCATTGACAGTAAGGTCTCTTCAAGTAAATGTTTGCAGCAGCAACAAAGGAGGAGGTAATAGTGTGCCTGCTATGCATACAGGAGGTGCAATGCTGCTTTGGATTTCTATGGTAATTTCTTCAGACACAGTATGGAGCTCTGGAGGTTTTTAACTGCTGAATTACTGTACTATTTCGCATAAGAAATCCTAAAATTCTAAAAACTCCTTATTTCGTACCCAGCAAAAAGCTGAACCTTTATTTATTTATTGGTCACTGCTGCACTGGAAGGAGAAGGCAGCCAGCAGCCTGTGACATTATGGTTTGCTCCTAAATGCAGCTAGCAGGGCTGAGGACTTAATACTTGCCTAATGTCTGAGGTCCTTATTAACATAAATATTGTAGCAGCCAGGCGGGATGGAAGGCATACACGAGATAAGATCTTGTCTGTTTCTGGTGATATGATCTCAACACCAGTCAATTAAAACTGCTGGAGTATTTCGTAATCATTGTCATATCAAATTACCACACTGGTGCTGTAAGCAGGAAAAGTTACTGCAGTGCTGCGCAGGGTGAACGAAGGGCTACAGGAATGCTGTGCAGTGGTACTTCGTGGAGGCACAAAGACCATGGACAGTGTTATAGTGATTTTGAGGACCACTGTAACTGTCTAATAATTCTGTTTACACTTGTCTATCCTATTTTTCCTATACAAAGTTATATATGAAACGATTCTACAGGACTGTACAAGGGACTCCAGTACAAACCCTGGGGATGGCTTTCCCTTGCACTCTTTCCTGCAGAGGCTGACTTGGGGCAGTCAATATAACAATTCCTGTCAGACTGTCAGCAGGATTGGTAGGGTAATTTGCAGAGGTTTGGTGGATCTGCAAATTGAGAATCAGCCCTTGGAGAATTAAGGTTTCAGATTTAATGTTACGCTAATTCCAGGCGTTTTTTGAAAAACAACAAGTCTGGTTTTACTGCCTCACGTACAACATTATTTACTTCTCCTTGGACTCTTTTCATTGTCTTGCGAGGATACCGAGCTAATGTAGCACTGCTCTGGCTGCTTGGCTGCAGCGAAGGGCTGTCTGCATGCAGTGTGTCTGACAACTAAGTGTCACGTGCAAGTAAGCCAGCATTTGGTTTGCCTGGCTCTGTTCCCCTAGGCTGGTGAACGTTGATGGCAGTTAACAGAACAGAATGCAAAAGGCACTCCAGCACACCCTGAATGGATTTCCAAACAGATCCGCCATTCCTGTTGCTTCCTTTTCATGGCTCTTGGATTGTTCTCCTATGTCACCATCACTAACAGTTCCTATCTTTGCTTGGTGGGATCTCCCAGAAAACCCCACCAATGTCAGGGTCCCACTGCGAGAAACGCTGTGCAAACAAAGCCAGAGAGAATCCTTGTCCCCAAATCCAAACAGCCTGAAAGCTCCGTCGTGTCAGGTGCCAACACCATACACAGCACACAGACTCTTATCTGCCAAAACAAATTGTATATTGTTTTTTGTTTTTTGCTTTTTCAAGAGGCAAAATAAATAAATAAATAAAAATGGAGAGCACTTGTAGAAATGAGTAAGATTTCACCTCGTGATAAAGGTAGCTGTGCTCCAGTAATGAGGAGAAAGGGAACTTGCTATCAAGAATTAATGAGATCACAAAGAACAGGCAGGGGAAGTGAACGTTTTTAAAATGTCCCTGCTGAACACCAGGAATAATAGAGTGAGAAAAAATGGAGTAGATCCCTGTGGTAAAAACTATTAGAGGCGGCGAATTATAAAACTATTAACCAGAATGTAACTCCCAATTAAAAGATGATTTAACACTGGAATCTGATGGATGAATTTTGATTAAATGGAGAACTATTAGGAGCCCTGGGAAATGGACTTCTCCTGCCAGTTCTAAAAGTTAAAAGGCAGTTTGATATAAAAATTTATAAATTAAGGTTAATTACTTTAAATAACATGGCTGGAAGCAATAAAAAGAAATTTATAATATTCTCTGGAGTTTTAGGAAAATAATATAGATATCCGCACCTCTCAATGGAAAATCGAATTAGCGTCCCCAAGTACAGGTCGACCAAGACAAAGGCAAAATAAACTGGCAGACAAAGGGGCTGTGAGGGAACCGAGCCGCCCAGCGCTGCTCTGCCACACGGCTCCGTGCCCACTGCCACAGCAACTGTGCAAAGGAGCAGTGCTGGTTCACTTCTGCCTTTGAAACCACAGCAAGCACGCTGCAAACCAAACCATGGGTACCGGAGATGTCCAAAGAGGCAGGCTGACTCTCCTGCCCTTGAAGACAGGTTTGGCTCCACCAGCAGGTAGGTAAAAATTGATGTAGGGTAACTAAGTCTGTTGTGATAGCAGTGGGAGGGGAGGCGGTAGCCCAAAGCAAAGTCAAGCGGTCCCTTTCTCAAGGGCTTGTGGTTATTACTGATAAACCTTTAAATACCATAAGAAATCATTCAGCCTAAGCGGGGAACAGGCTTGTCCAGAGAGATGCTGTGGATTATTCAGAAATGCAGAGGGAGAGCACTGTGCAGCTCCCAGAGACCACAGGTGCCTGGTCCAGCACAAGAGTTCTCAGACGCACGGCAGGGAAGCTCAGTTGGAGATGGGCGACATTAAACTACATCAGCTCTTGTGTAATACACTCTAATGGGGAGAAAGAAGAGTGTTTGGGGAGTAAGGCACTTGTTTCTTTTATCTTTTCAAGTGGATCCCATGGAGGAGGCGGGGAGTAAGGAGGAAAGCATGTGCCCGTGTCATTCTGCATTAGCTGGTTGGACTGAATTGCTCCCCAGGGAAGTGCAGCAGAAGAGAAAGCTGCTCCTGTGACAGCTCCCCGGGGTCCTGGGCACCCGCTGCACAACAGGGTGGTGATGGTGGCAGAGACCAGGTTTACACAGATCCCAAAGGATTCTCAGGAAGCCAGAATCACCCGAGGAGGCATTTTCCACTAATAGAAATGTCTCCTTGCCTGCTCCTCCACTCTGACCTAGCTGGCAAGGGATCTTCCTCTGGGCATTGCAGACAAGAGAACAGAGCCTTTGCCAAGCAAACAGCACAGGCCAGGTCTCAGCAGCTCAGCCAGCTCAGCCCTGCCAGCATGCCAAGGATGGCTCCCCATTGCTTTCCTTCTTACTAGGGCACGATGGCTCCCCCAGGAAGCATGGGGTGTGCTACAGACTGACCCCTGCTGCTTTCTCACCTGCCCCACCTGAGCAGAGGGGCAGGCTGAGCTCCTGAGTCCTAGACAGCCTGGCTGTTTTCTGTCCCCCCACCCCCAGGGACACCTGGCCCTGTGGAAGGCCAAGCTGGAGGAAGCAACTGTGCATCCCACGCTCATCTAAGTGGACGTGTGCCCGCTGCTTGCTCACTGCTCTAAGGCTTCTTCCTGTGCGCTTCAAACGTCTGTGCAGTTCTGTCCCAATCTTCCCTTCCCCAGCATCTCCTGCTGCCCGGCATACCCACAGATGTCTGCGTTCATCCATTTACGTACGCAGTTTCATTTTCCTCCTTCCACCCCTCTCTCAGAGGGGTTCACCGTGCCCATTCAATCTCTCTAAACCCAGGAGACCCCCACAGCACCCAGCGTAACCCATGGTGTTCAGACACCGCTCAGTTCCACACCATGATCAGAAACCCTCCCTGCGAGGCAGTCGCTGTTCCCGGCTCGCCGTCCCTTTGAGTGTTGACCCTTGAAATCTCCAGCTCCTCCCTCCTCCTTCCCCTCACACACAGCTCCGGAGCCACGCTGTGCCCCTCTGCCCTTTGTCTCCCAGCTCCCCTGCCCTGCCAGGGGAACAGCAGCGCTGCTCCTTTAAGGCTCGCTGCCTGTAAGTGATTACTCTTGGCTATCACTTTTTCTATATCAGACGTGTCATGGTGAAGAATCTTCAACCTTGACTCTTACAGCTGCCCTAATTATAGGACATATTTTTGGTGCTGTGTCTTTATTCCTTTCTGTGCTGGCACTCTGACCCCGGTGCTTCCTCCGTCGCGCTTGTGTTAACAAGGTTGTCCGTTCTACAGTTTCCTCACTCTGATTTGTAACTCGAAATTACCATATCTGGCTTTCACTCACTGACAACCGTCACTTTAAATAGGCCTTTTAAAGTTAATACGATGTCCATTCTAAAGCGGAGTATTACTTTACAGTGATGTTAAATGAGCAATTTAAGGAGCCATAGGCTTTTCTTATAAGAAAAATTAAATTTTATCTGCCACTTAATTTATGAACAGGGCTAACCCTAAACAAATCTGTCATAAGCTGCTGCCATCCCTAAAATAAAATAATAATACAAAAATAACTCTAGTTAATGGGGGTAGAATACAGAGGAAATACACAAATTATTCATTAAAAACTGCCTAGCGCACTTTTTAGAGCCTCAGGTACGTGCTGTGGTGGGATTGTACTCCTTTTTAGGTCTCATCCAGTGGACCTCGTGGATTGGTGGCCTATGGGGATGATATATACCAGGGAATGTCCACATTTTGCACGTGGAGCTTCATTTTCACATTGCTGCCAAGTGAGAAACAGCCTTTGAAGCCATTCAGTCGGTCCCCTGGGCAAGGCAGGAATGCCCACGTCCTTGCCAGGTAGCACCCATAGCAGCACGTCTGCCTGGACAAGGGGGTAAAAGAGGGATTAGACAGAAACTGCTCAGCTGAAGCCTAGAGCAGACTCCAAACAGGACACCCTGAAGCTCTGTCCTCTCCATCTCTTGCTCACTCATTCATAAAGAACTGCGGACACGAATTCAGGACAGGACGTGAGCAAGCATTTTCCCTGAGAGGGATGGAGCTCTGCTGGTTTGCCGCACTCCTCCAGCCCTGCAGGTGATCAGTGAGCATCCTGCCCAGCCCTCCTCTGAAAACAGCAAGGCTCCACCACTGCTGAAAAGGAACAGGGTAATGATTCTCTGATGAAACCAGGAGAGCCAGAGCTGAGAGATCTGCCACGCATCCGTGGTTTCACGCTCACTTCCCACCACGCCATGTTCTCTGATCAAGGTTTTCAGAGCAATGCATAGATGCCTGCTTCCATCCCTCTGCCTCCTGAGCAAGGTCATGAACCCCTCCTTCTTACTGGGTTGTGAGGCTGCACTTCTCCCTGTTTGGCAAAGGATTTGAGGTCAAACCTCCCTCGCTGCGGAAGGTCCACATCTCCAGCCAGCTCAAGCAGCTCCAAACTGCCAGAGATTTCAGTGCTCGTGTGGGATCAACATGCTGGGCCTAATGCTTTTCCCCTGGCTTCCGAAAGGTCAGAACAGCACTATATTGAATCTCTAAACATACTGATCACACAGCTCTGCTAGCTCACTAGAATCCATTAATATCCAAGAACTGGGAGGGAAAGGGAAAAAAAACCTTCCTCCATGAACTTAAATCAATTAGCTGGGACTAAAAAATGTAGATTCTTGTGGAAGAATAAAAAATGGAAAACACCGGGCCTCATTATCCTGTCCCTGAAGTGCCAGAGGGTAAAATTATCTTTCGTGATGATGTTCTGCATTGATTAGTCAAACATGTAGGAAATCATATTAAAGATTTGACACCTGACATGGGATCAGAAGAGCTGTGTGCTACCACAGCACGTGCAAATGCTGTGGGAAGGCTGTATGTGTGCTGGGCAAAGGAAAGGAGTATGGGAAGGGAAGGCAAGCTTGGAAATACAGTAGGAAAAGAAAACCTGCAAAATTCTCCATGGGAGAATCTTACAGGTTTTAATACAAGGTTCAAGAAAAAGAAATCTGTTTCCACAGAAGGTATTTCAAGAAGCAGCATAATAATTTCCAGATCATTTCTTCTTTGCTTTTTTTGTTAATTATCCAGTCAAGTCCCAAACCCAGAAGCTGTTGGATGCATTCAGGTTTAACAGGCAGAGCGCATTCCAGACAGCCGTGCGCAGGAACCAAGCACTCTCAGAAAAACAAGATATTGAAGTAACCTCACTGCTGCTTCGACAAAATAAGTAAAATCTGAACTAAATTAGAAATGTTGTCCCTAAACGGGAGGCTCCTCAGCCTCCATTCTACAGCAGCCATTCCAGCGAACACCGCAGATTTCCCCAAATTGGGAAGGGGAACAAAGCAGCCTTCAGCTTTCGAAGTCGTGCCACTGCTCCACGAGTGGTTCGCCTGAGCCAAGGCCAGAGACACAGCACTGCTACAAGACTCTGATGTTTCATATCACAGCCTTGCATCCCAAGAAGCCTGCAGGTGGCTTTTCTCTCAACTCTGCTGGTGGTGAGCATCATAATGCACGCCTGTATGACCACAGTGCTGACTGCCTTCAAAAAGATAAACTGGTACATGAAAACAACGTTTAACATAGCTATAGGCCTATGCTGCCATCAGGCAACCATCAGCAGCAGCCCTGGGATCTTCCAGCACTTTGGGGCTAACTTCTGTGTCAGTGGTAAGTAAATTCCGTGGCACGGATGACCTAAATTACGTGGCAGATTAGACTGTGGGATGCATAGCAAACATTACTTAAAGCCTTTTGAAAACTGCTGTACAAAGTGCAGTATAGCAATAAAATAGAGCAATACCTAATTAATATGCATAAAAAGCCTTATAAATAATTTCAACCTGTTCCTTACCACTGGTTCCTAAGTGTGAACTCTACTGGAATCAGCTAAACAGAAAAATATCTCGGCTGTAAGATACGGATGCCAGAAGTGCGAGATGCTTCCTGAAGAAAACCGCCCATCAACAGAGTGAGACCTCCCCATTTAGAGTGGTTTTTCCCCTGACGTTGTCATCACTGCCTGAATCTGGACCAGCCCACCCCATCCCACCAACAAATCAATCAGGTTGGAGCGCTCAGCTTAACACTTCAGTGGGAACGTCTATCTGGGTTGCCTGGGTTTGCAGCTGGGCAGTGTGTGCTGCTGGAGTCCATGACCCAGAGCCAGGGGTGACCTAGCAGCATGAGAAAAGCAGGTTGAAACTGCAGCAGATGGTTTTATGGGCACAAAGTTACAGAGAGCCTCTGACAAGAAGCCAATACAGCTCGTGCACTTTCCCGGACTCGTTAGACAAATGGTCTGCACAATATAGTCCCCCTGGCAGCTCTGAGTAGTGGGGCAGCAGGAGGCAAGTACAGTATCCATATATTCACAGGTACCTCTAATGTACACAAAAATATATAATAAGCATCAGCAGCCTTCATTAGAGTGCAACTAAGAATTATGGAGATCCTAACCTTGCAAGCCGAATAAATTATTGCCAGAGGATTATTATGTATTCTAACAATATCTAATGTACCTCTTTGTCTCCCATAAATTACAGGGCATCGTGTGACTCCTAGAATACATTCTGCCTCTTACACAGTCACTATGTGGCCTTTTTTCTCCCCCCCTAAATACACACAATAGAGACTCTAATCAGCATGGTCTTGCATAGAGATTTTAATAGCTGAGAAAAACGTAGTTGCAGTCACATGTTCACTGGCCTGTTGTAACTATTTCAATTACCAAAGCAAATGACCACAGTTTAAATGTGCTGATAAAGGGGAAGCTCATTTACAGTGTGTATATAAGAATATCATTATTAGCTACATAGACCCCTGTTCACAGCTGCCTGGGAATTTTACCAGCGTGTAAAGTATCTCCATCCCGTGTACGCTATGGTAGAGTCTCCATGATTAAATTTCTGCCTTTCAGGCAAAAAATCACCAATAACACCTGCTGTTGCATCGACACGTCCAATATGGACTAACCAACGACTCCCAGTAGTGAGTCATCAAACTCAATTCACTTCAGCAAGCAAAAAAATCCCCCTGTATTTTAGCACCTTCTACTCACAGCTGATGAGGGATGACACCTAAAAGAATTTAGGCCCTGGTATGGTGTGCATTAACACCAGCAAAGCTGTCTGATTTACACTGAGAAACAGATGTCCCTCAAGTGATCTTGAGATTATCAGCACTTGGTACATTTGCCCTTGCTTCTATCCACAACCAGCCAGCACTGGACGTGGCTATTACTGTCCAACAGGCTTACCGATGCGCTGGATATCTGCTTCCAGGTTTTAAAATGTCTGGATACACCAACAAGCACCGAAGAATTAAAAAGCTTTGTAGCCACTGGCCAGCTCTTGTGTTGTCCATTTTTTGTTGGGAAAGTCATGAGAACTGCATTGAGTAGCACGCTGTATTAAACCGCAAAGAAACCTAAATTTACTTTTAAAAAAATCCCATTTCATTTACAAGGCCTCAGTGTTTTACATCATTCTCTCAAATGCTTTCTGGTTCAGGTTCCTTTCACCACTTAGCCTGGCACATGCACACCTTAAAACCCTCTTTGGGTATGAAGAGTCCAAGAAGGATATTGCGCTTAAGACTTCATGGGCTGTATTTTTAATATATATTAGCAAGATGACGGATACCCTGAGTGGACCAGTCAGGGAAAGCAAACGAAGACAAGAAATATTCTCAGGGTGTTATTGATTATCTGTTTTTCAGAGCAGAGGGAATCATTTTTAACTGGTTTAAACTATGATGGACTCAAGTGGAAAACGCAAGCAGAGTTAGTGAGGAGCATAATTGACTGGGCATGGAACTAAGTAACCTCTCAGCACGCTGGAAGTGGTGGAGCAGAGGGGTTACAGCCAGGGCTGCTCCGAACCCACAGCCCTTTCTTCCCAAAGTGAACTCCGCCAGCAGCCAAAGACGACAATGACAACAAGTATAGGGAGGGGGGAAAAAAAAGGGGGGGGGAAGGGTCCAGCCACTCAGTTACATGATCTAAATTCTAATCAAACATCATTTAAAGCATGTTTTATTTCAGCCTCTGGAGAGATAGTCCCTCCTGACTCCTCACCATGGCAACCGGTGTCTCATTTCAGAAGTGTCATGCCACATTATCATCTTGCCGGCTCACACACTCCTGCCTGACAAGTTCTCTCTGCCCCTTGTGACAACCATTCCAGGCTTATGCTGTTTATTTTTGGTGTCAGGCTGGCTCTGGCAGATTGAAAGGCAACCTCAACCCCTTGAACAACAAGCACCACACCCCACTTGGTGATAAGAGATGATTTGAGAAGATATTTGCTTACATGTGTATAAGCAATTTGCCGTATGATGAAGCCCCGGTGTGCCTGCGTGAACGCACGCGTGTGTGTGTGTGTGTGCAAAGGGGAAGGAACTGCAGAAGCGTAACGTTTCATGAGAAAACAAACAATTCATTTCGGATCCCAGGCAGTAGGCTTCAATCATCAGATCCTGTCGTACACACAGAATGTGAAACGCGGGCCAAAAAGGCACCAAGGGTACTCCCCACAAAGAGGAATGACAGCGAAGCTCGATCCGTCCCTGCAAAATACCCGCGCTGTGTCCCTGCAGAGTGCTGCAAGATGCAGAAGCAGAGGCACTCCATAGGAGTAACGGGGACAAAACATAACGACAGCTCACTGCAGGAACATGCTAGGGCCAGATTCATCTCCGCTGTCATGGAGTCCATTTGGAACAGCACTGTTGACAGTGAATTACTTGGGACTGTCTGCAATTAGAATCACATAACCTCATCTTCAAGTAGCGGGCTGTGTGCATCATGGAGGACTTCCTTTTAACTGTTCAGTTTTTACAGCCTGTACATAAGAACTGTCTACAGCTAGGCTTTCTTAGTGTAAGCACAATTAAAGCTGACAGTAATTACAAAAGTATGTATTACATTTGTTTTTAACACTGAACTTAAGAATACAGCAGCATTTTTTTAATATATATTTACTTAGCAGATTGAGATGGCAGTGGTATTCTGGTCTCTCCAGCCAGAATCAGGGATAGCATCCCACCCTCCCACCTCATCAGGCACAGAACAAGTTGTTCCTGGACCAACTGTTCCATTGCTACCTGTCAGGAGGAAAGCTCCAGAGAATCAGAGATGATGTCTAGGTAGCAAGAGCATGAAGGAGAAATGAAGGAGTAGGTCGGCGGAGCAACACAGATTTCATATTTACCGTCCAGCCCAGTTACTGTAGGCTGTGCCTACAGTTGGGCACTTGATTTAGTTCACAGGCACTGCTTTGGCCTTGGGTAACTGGACCCAACATCTTTTATGTTACCTCAGAGAAAGAATCACAAACTGAGCAAAATCCACCCCATTAGCTCCAATGCGGTCTTTGATCAAATCGGGAGCTAACTGGAATGCAGATTTCGTTAAAAACAAACAAAGCAAGATGTGCATTTAATTTTTAATCCATTTTCTAGCAACTGCATCATAGAAAGGCGGAGGCTTACAACAGCAGGGCATTTGTACACAAAATACGATAATTCCAAGGCACACTAGTGGCATCCATAGAGTTGGTAAGAGGGGAGAAAGGATGTTTTAAAAACTATAAAATGGGGAGAATTACTGTTGATTATGGACCAGCAAAGAAACCCCACAGTTGTGAGTGATCAACACAGCAAAAGCTACAGGGGGTCCTTCTGGAAAAGGAAAAAAGGGGAACATTTTGTCCTGTAGAAAAATATCCCAGGAAAACAGGATGGAGGTGACGCCTGCGTGGCTGTTACCAACCATGGGCTTCATTCTGCCCCCAGCTGCACACACGCAGCCCATCACCAGGTAGGATTTCTCAGTTCCTACAGCAAATGCAGAGGTACACCTAAGGGCAGATTTTAACTTCCTCTCTCAAACGATACACAGCAGATGGAGATGGGCTCCCATGGCAGCAAAACACTGCACGGCCACTTTGCTCTATAGGAAACACACCGTATGCATGGCAGTCAGCAGAAGCTTTTTACTTCTTCCTGGACGTACTGTGCAACCAGATGCAAATATATATGCTTGCATGCATTGCTACTGCCACATAACCCAGCCTGGGATATCCCATTCCCAGACACCTGAGTACTTCCACAGCTCTTCATGGGTGCAAAACCTCCAGGACTGCAGCATTAAAGCGGAACAGAACTCACACTGCCTGCAAGGTCCATCTATTCATCTCCGCCCACAAGACTCTCTCGCACCACTGCATGCTTTTTATACTTCATTAAAGCAAATCACTGATGTTCTTCAGCAGAAAAACATCCCCGGAAAGGATGCAAAGAGCGGCAAGAATTCAGCTTGGGAAGGAGATCTATTTTCATCTTACATTTACAGTTGCTTGTGCATATCTATATATCCATCTGTACCCCTATCTTCATAAAAACCTAACTGCAACAAAATAAATGATAATAATTCTGCTGTTTCTGTTTCCTCTCTTCCCCACCAGAAAGCTGGTAATAAAACAACAAGCTCTCTAAAGCAGGCATTACCAACCCAGGCCATGCAAACAAACACTTCACCGTTTTATAATCTCACATGTCGAATGAACATCATCGTTCCCTTCGGTGCCTTAAAATACCAGGTCCATAAAATTACTAAAAGGCAGAGCAGCAATGCTGCCTGACACGCAGCCCACAAGGAAGGCTGCCAGTGCCCCGTCATCTTCACTCGTTGGCAGCTCTGAACGCGCGTGGCAGTGCTGGTTAGGCGAAGTGCTCACAGAGCATTGTGTGAACACAGCCAGGCTGTGGGAGCAGCACTCCACGAGGTGACCCTGAGCCCTGGGGTGCGGATGGGTGCAGCTGGCTCCCTGCCCTTCTGCACACAGAGGATGCCAAAGCTTATCCTAACTCAGCAGCACAGAGGGCTAAAGGAGAAATACCATGGGACACCAGATACGGGCATTAAAGTGTACTACTCCTTTACAAAGCGTGGTCAGCCCACTGCTGTAGCTGGTTTTAAATAATACTACGCACTGTGTGATGGATGTTGACAAAACAAAATAACCCGATAATTAAAAAAAAAAAAAAAGACCCAAACCCTGAACCGACGTCACCGATGAAAGATACAGAAATGGAAACACGAGCCTGGCTGCTACAGGCTCTCCGTGGTCCAGATTTACGACAAACCTGTAATTCTGCAGCCTAATAAGATCAAGTTGGTGGCAAAAGGGGGAGGGGAGCGGAAAGCAAGCCTGCGCTTTGCGGAGGGGAGGAAGGAGGCCGGTGAAAATGCTGCTATTTACTTAGTGTAAGCGCCGGGCTCGTACAGCGCTCCTCACAGCGCAGCCCGAAGCTCCGTGCGCACAACAGCTGAGGGCGGGTGCGCGATGTTCTGCGCGAGCAGCGGAGCAGCCCGAACCGAGCGCGCAGCGCCGCGACCCGCGCGGTCTCCCGGCCTCGGGTTGCGCTCCGTGCGCGAGGCCGTGCGGCGCTGCTTCCTCTCAGACAAAGGATTTCTCACAGTGCTTTACCTCGGGATCGCCAGGATTCCTTTGCAAACGTGTTTACGCGGGGCCGTAACTTATTTACTTTTACAGACGTTCGTGCATCTCTGCGGCACGCGACACCTCCCCGTCGGGGAGCGTCCCTTCGGGGCT
>JAOWBP010004513.1:5483930-5503523 GCA_028571105.1 Tragopan temminckii | reverse complement strand
AGTCTATGTACCGTGACACCCTCCTATGCCACAGAGGAAGCATTCATAGGCCATTAGGCTAAAGTAATATGTATGAGGAACCACTTTTCCCCAGGGTGTAGTAACTACTTTTGCTCCCCAGTCGTCCCCATTAAATCATTAAACCTCATGACTATGCTTTCTGAACTCTACCCTGATCTTTAAAAAGCAGAACATTAAAGGGCAACTGTCACCCTCCATTGCACAGGCCTTGTGTTTTATATATTCAAAGCATTAAGCCTTTTGTCAGTCTATACATCATAAGCACTGGAAGACTGTATGCACAAACAGGAAATGTTTATAACTGATGTCCCTTTTATAGTGGATGTGCGAATGGGCAGGATAAAAAAGCTGAGGCTTGGCTATTTTATGGAAACTGAAGCAACGTGATTTTCCCCAGCTGCTTGCAATAAAACTATCTTCGTTACTTATCTTTATGTGGCCAGTTGCAGAAGGAAAGAGAAACAGGGCAGCACAGGAAGAGCCAGAGGTCCAGGAGTCACAGAGGGTTGCCAGCTCTGGTCTTGCCAATCTCATCATTCCCCAGCTTGTGGTGAGAGTTTAATTAAGAGAAGTGTGGTAGAAAGGACATCTGAAGGAAGGTTGGGTTGGGCTTGCACTGCCCTACCTGAAACCCCAGAGCTGCCACCTGAACACTGTGCTTCTGCACTGCTGGAAAGAGACGGATAGACAACTCAGCCACAGCACCTTGGAAATGAGGTTGCAGCAGCTTTATGCCCCGCTGCTCCCATTTTGCTGGTGAAAACACAGCTAATGCTTCCTATACACATAAAGAGAAGCAAGGTAAAATTTTGCTAATGCTTCTGTCCTTTCCTGGGTTTTCAAGAAGTCAGGTGCACACACACGAGTGAGTAGCTGCAACAGATCCTGCACAGACTTCAGCAGGACCACTTCCCTGCACCCGCATCCTGCCTGGACTCTCTCTCATGCAAGACCATCAAGGCTTTTAGGCGTGTGAACGCCCATTAGCAGGATGGGGAACACCTAGCATGGGGCACAGCCTCACCAGGACTTCTAGCAGGCAAGGGTGAGCGTAAAACAGCCCCTAAAAAGGGTTACTGAGTACAGGTTTGAGGGCAGGTAATAGAAACTCAAAAATTAGCAAATACCTTCTGGAAGCAGGGAAAAGGATCAAAATAAGCATCAAGGTCAGACGAGGAAAACGCCTGCATGTTTGAGCTTCTGTTGCAGCAGCAGCACCGTGCAGCGCCATAACCTGCCTCGGCACATTCCCCTGCACCACACACCCTCCCCATCCCTGGCATGTGAGGACACTTCCCAGTTACTTGCAGATCCCTTGTAAAACAACAGGGAATGTTAGGTTAACATGACTTAGAGAGCGATAGTGTAGCTTGCAAAATGTCAGAGCTTTCATCCTGTATGTTAACTTCCCAGCCAGCGGTATCAATCTGCAGCAAAACACAGTTATTTCATCATGACATTAGTTCACCTTTAAAGGCATATGGTAAAGCCTGCTTTGTGGCTTGCAGCAGATGAGCTTCCTATAATTACAATTTGAACTGTTCCACAGGCAGCTCTATAGATAGTGGATCAGTGATTAAAGTTGAAATCACAGGGTAAGTAGTTCTGTGACACCGTGAGTCACAACAATCATCAAAGACTCAACTCTCCGGTTTCTGATGAAGTGGAGATAGTGCAGTGATTCAAGTAGGGGACTGAGACTCAAGTGCTGCTACTTGGAGGCAGGAAAAGAGCAGACACATTCTTGAGGAAGATACTCAGTGCGTGCTATTGACTGGCCCCAAGCAAATCTTTAACCCTGCGTCTCAGAGAGAGCATGACTGTGCATCTCATTGCAGCGGGGCCCCCAGTGTCACACCTGAGGATCACAGGCTCCAGTTAAACATTCTTCTCACTGATTCCTCCTTTGATTTGAGGAATAATGCATGCAGGGCACAGGACTGCCGCAGCAGGGCTGGGCTCAGTGACAGGCTGAGGCGTGCGTTTGTTTTTCCCTGCAGAGCTTTCTTGCTCCCCGAGTATCCCATTGGCATGAGGCATAGAAGGGAAAGAAATGTGCACTCACACTGCTCTAACCCCTCGCTGACCCCCATCAGAAGGAAAGGCCAAACACAGAAGCCAGCCTCTGGTCTGAAGAGAGAAATCCAGCCACCCTTTCCTAGAAGATACCGTGCTAAAATATTCCCTTTCCCCATTGCATCTCCATTAAACTTTGGTGGAGGTGATGCTGAGATAAGTCGGGCCCAGAAAAATCAATGGGTGCAAATTCATAAGAAACGAACACAGCGTAAAAAGCAAAGCAAAAAGACCCTCGTAGGCAGGAATTAACTTCACACCCAGCAGAGCAACAGCTCACTCGTACAGGAGAGCCAAGCACAGCACGTGGATCTTTGCTCCCTTTCTGTAAGGCTAAGAGCTCCCTGCCAACCCACACGTGCCCGCTATGACAGCGTGCAAACACACCTGCTGGAAAATTTTTATCCTTTTCCTCCATTTTCCAAATGGCAAAATGGAGGCACATGGAAATTTACAGCCACGGCCAGGTCACACCACGCCAGCCACACACAGCAGTGTCCCAGCCCAGCACTGGGCTGCACGGTGTCTGCGGGCAGGAGAGCATTCAGGGGGCAAAGCACCCACCAGAAGACCCCACCGCCCTAAAGATCCATCAGAGCCCGCAGCCAGCCCGCAGCTCTGTGCACCAGCTCCGATATTTTAAGAGAACTGCTTTCTTTACACTTTCTTGTGAAGATGAAAGACATTTCACTTCAAGCAAGGAGGGGGAAGGGTGGCAAGTGGATTTACAAAGCCAACAAGCTTCTCTCTGCTCCAGGAAGATTGTATCATGGTTGCTGGCCGCCTGCCACAGCTGGTTTGAGCATTAACCACAGACAGTGACTGATGGACGCCTATGGTGCCAGCTGCAGAAAGCCATGCAGGAAGGTGGGAGGCAGCCGCTGTGCTTCACTGGGGGAACGAGGTCAGGAGCTGGGAAATGATCACAGCCCAGCCCAGGGAAGCCTGCCCTCCACAGCAGGGCATTGGGGGACACCTCAGCCCCCACACGGTGTCTTACAGGGAGGCAGGAATGGGGATGCTGACTGGAAGGAGCTCAGCCCAACTTCCAAGGCACCAGCTGATCCTCAGAACAACTCACCAGCTTGTGTCTTTCACAGGTCACTGGTAAAACTAAGACTGGGGGTAAGGGAGCATCCATGCTGTATGCTGGTATAGGAAGATGCCAACAAATACAGGTAAGTAGAAAGTGCCTAACACCTGTCTGGTATGTGAGTGAACAGATGTGGATCAGCATCTACCAGCTTTCAAGAAAATCCTCAGGTCATGCCTGAGACTTGCCTTGGCAAGGCAGCATCACGTGGGACCTGAGACCATCCAAAAGACCAACAGCAAAGCCTGCAGTGCAGGAATTTCAGCTCTTGTGGAGTTTACTGTGAGGTTTGCTTCCAAATATGTGGTGCTCACTTTCTGAGGGTAAACTGAGGCAAAGACATTAATTTGCCTGGGAAAACAACAAAATTTAACTGCAGGAAATTTTGGAGCAAATATCTGCAGGAGAGTTTCAAAACCACAGCCTCATCTATTTGTTTAAGCGGTGGAAGAGCGAGCTCTTTCCTTTGCTGACACCACAGAATTTCTCAGCAGCTCTGGGTGTTGTGCAGGAGCCAATCCATTGGCCTGGCTGGATGCTGGCATCCAGACACACTGCCGGAATGCAGTGCCTCCAGTGCTGGGCAGGGAGGGGTTAAGGTGGGGTGCCTGCAGCACGATGCACACCAAGGTCCTTCCCAAGGCTGCAGGAACAATGCTGCTATCAGTCTATATTTGGCCTTTGCCCTTGGATCATTTATGACTTATTCTTCACCTCTGATGACCACAGCAGCAAGCTTTCAATCTCTTGCTCCCTTGCCTGAAGCAAGAGCTCTCCCTCCCCCCTTTAAAGACTACAGCATTTGCAATTAAAAGCGACTGCCAGGAGGAGATTTCAGGCAAGTCTTCCCTTTCCCCTTTGTGCCCTTGCAAAGGCCAGGCTTCTGGCACCAAACCACAGGGATGTGGTGGTGGCCCTGTTGGATCAGAACAGGGAGCAAGGAACCAGCCATCTTGCTGGCCTACAGCTCAAGTCACGTTTTGTCCATCACCCACCAACACACTGCCCAACAGCAGAACACAGCAGCAGGTAAAGGAGGCAGAGTATTTCCTTGCAATTATCCAGTTCTTCAAAGGTGAAGGAGTGAACTGCAGTTATAACACCACGAATGACCCATGAATCGCTCTCAGCTGTGTTCTCACCCTGAGCAGACTCCCAGCCACCAAAGCAAGCCCAGATTTTTGGGTAAGCCAAGGACAAACTTCTCTTCTTTAAAGGCCCCACCCTGCTCAACCCCACAAACTCACCCTAAGCTCAGTAAAATCCATAAGGGCTGAGAATCAAAGGATGAGTCAAGAAGTCAATTAGACTCCTAAATCCTTTAAAAATAAAAAAAAAGGCAAGAAGTAGACACAGTAAATCTAAGGTACTCAATAATGCCTCATAACAGGTGCTTTTAAAAATAAATCAGTAAGTTTACATAATCGAGCAACACCGAGATGTCCCTTTTTATCTATGTAAATGGGGAGAGCAGGAAGGCAGGCTGCAGGGATGCTGGAGCCCAGCTTCCCCAGTGAGAAATCAATGCATGCAATGCAACAGTGCCCGGCTCCTCCTCTTCCCCCCTCTCACGCCTGCACACTCCTTGCAGTTGCTGCTCATTTGAGAATTACAGCTCTGTAAACACGAAAAGGCTTGCAGGATTGTTCCAGCTTTACGTATTTCTAGGTAGCATTTTTCCCCCTCAAGCGAAGTCTTATCTCCTCCAGCTCAGAGCACTGGAAGTTGCAATACAGAATTTGCTTTTTCCAAGGTCAAAAAAAAAAAAAAAAAAAAAGTAGTGCCACTTTTCTGCTGGTTTTTTTTTTTCTGCCTTTCTTAAGCCAGTTCCCTTAGCTTTAGCTGGCTAATTTCCCCGCAGAAACAGTACATTTCTTTTATGTGTTAATTTTTCTTCCTCTGTTTGCACTTCACAGCATGCAGTGACATGAAGAACAAGTCTCTCCCACTTTCTTCTGAGATGACAAATATTCCTGATGCAGAAGACCCTAACGCATCTGTGAATTCAGCTATATTTGTGCATTTTGCAGCAAGATGCTTTTTCTAATTAAGCCATTTTCACTAATATAATTCAATTCATCTTGCATTAACCTTTCTGCTTTTTTCCTATAGGATTAGCAGGGAAGCATCCTACTTTAGAGTCTTGTAAAGAGCTTTTCATCCCAACTGCAACCCATGATTTCCAACAAGTTCGTCAGCCCAGTTCTTGTGTGTTTTGTTTCATAAACGTAAGATGTGCTGTCTGCAAAGAGGTGGTTTGTTCAGAAATACCCATCTAGAAAGTCATTTGTTTTCATCAGAGCTGCTCGAGTGAAACTCCTGGAAAATTCCCAGACAACAGCAGGGTTGGCTCCTGCCTGCCACATCACAAAGAACCACAGAGAGAGGGTCCCTGCTGGAATGGCACGGCCACAGAAATTGCAAGTCAAGGTGAAAAGAGAGGCCTGAAGTCCAGAAAGTGACAGCAAAAATCTCACAAACCACTTGAACCATGGCCTGCTATGAACAATTTTACCGAATGTGTGATTCACCCTTTTGTGAGAGCAGTGCTCCCATCCACAGATGTCCATGCTGCACGCTCAACCCACTCAGCAAAAGATCTCCATTCTGAAGTTCATAACAAATAACCCCATCATTAACCTCATCCCCCAAATCTCAGATCCACTCTCAAAATATGACACCTGCCCCCTCCTGTCAGTTCAGGAAAAACAACACCCAGAGCTCCAGCACAGCTCTCCATCTGCAGATGATCCCCAGGCTTTCCCCCTCATCTCCCTGAGCTGCCTCCCGTTTGTCTGTGCCCTAAGTTCTCCAGCTGTGCATGCCCAAATCTCATACCTTGAAGACCAGTGGGGACGCTGCCCAATTCCCCTCTGCACAGGGATCCTTTCTGCCCCAGAAAGCCACCCCAGGGGCAGGCAGTGGGTCTGGCAGGGCAGCACGCCATGAGGCTCTTTCTCCTCGCTCCCCCAGCACCCCACCAACCCTGTGCTGGTGCAGAGAGCTTTTGGCATCTGGAGTGTGAAGTCAGCCTCGCTTCCCCAAGCCTCAGTTTGCTGAGTATTAACATTCACCTTTGCTTGCTGCTAGCAACTGTTAATTTCGTCACATTGGCCACTTGTGTAGTTTTAACTTCGCTCTCCTGTTCCAGCCATTGTGGCTCCTTAATAAATCAAGAGTCTGGAGGGCTCGCATAGAACACAGAGGCCTTTACGGTGCACGTGAAGATGGGAGTGGGGCTTCCTGACATTCATGAGGAGTAATACAAAAATTTACATTTTGACTTTCAGGAAGAAAATGTAGTGGTGGAAAAATACCATTCTGTGAGCTTGTTCAGGACGTGCGACATGCCTCAGAGCCCACTGAGAAGGTCATACTGGGCTTCTGAGCCGTCATCCCAGCTCCGCCAGGAAAAAATGGTTTGCAGCTTCCCCTGACGATGCTAAGAGCAGAGCCTGCGAGCAGTGCCAGATTTAACTAGATCTCCCCAGTACATCTCCTTTTGTAATTCATACATCTCAGAACGGGGAATGCAGCAGAACCCGCACTCCAAGGCAAAGCCCCCTCACACAAAGGCCACCAGCCCATCCCAGGGGATCCCATGAGCTCGCTGCCATCCTTGTCACACACGGGAACACGCCTCCTGAGGACGCAGGACAAAGCGTTCCTGTTCCGGCTCCAGCAGCACCAGGGCCCGGAGCTGGCATATGCCTGTGCATTCGCCACAAGGCAGCATTTGCTTTAACTTCCTCCTAGGATCCATGTCAGTCTTGGCATCCCAAAGGGCACATGATTCCCCGCATTACAGCAGCCTAAGGGTGCAGGGCCTGCACACAGATGGCAGCAAAACCCTTAAGCGCACCACGGCACGGAGGAACAGAACCAGCACAGACGGACAGACAACTCCTATCTGCAATAGTTTGACAGCGCTTCAGTGAAGGGAAGAAAATAACACAGCAGAAGCCTCTCCCCAGTCACCAGCTCGTGTAAAATGGGGCAGCTGGTTCCTCGCTCCTGCTAAAAGGAGTCTAAATGTGTGTTCAGGTGCAGCGCCGGGACTGGCTGCACAAACGCTCCCCACGGTGAGGGCTGACTGCTGCCAGCACGGCACTGCCAAGGTGCCAGGAGAGCCGTCACGAGGCAGGAGATGCCCAGCAGGGAGAGCAGGGGCCGAAGCAGGCTGGGACCAACGCGTTCGTGGCTAAAAGCCCTCCCTCTGCAGACGGCCTTTTGGGGATGCTCTCCCATAAAAGGAAGCCGGCCTTTCAGAAGTCGCAGCGGATGATCCAAACCCGACGTTTTCCACAGATTATCTCTTCCTGTCGTTTCCCTTTTGGACCTGGCTTGCAGCCTCACTAATGCCAAGGGTCCTGGCGGCGTGCAAAGGCAATCTGTCCCTTCCTGAACTCCACTTGTGCCAAAGACGCAGAGCGTTCCTCGGAGCAAGGGAGGGGACGAGAGCAGCAGCCTCCTTTTGCCCTGTGGACGATAACCTCACACACGTATCATTTCCCACCATAATCCTACTGTTTTTAATTAGTGCACTGCGAAAGGAAGAAGCAGCACATCTCCAAGGGGAAAAGGAGGAGGGGAGAGGAAAAAAAAAAAAAAAAACAGCACAGAGGATTCTGTCCAACTTTTCCAAAAGCTTAATAGATTATTTTTTTTAAAAACGGGGTTATTAACACCACTTATGAATTATTTTAGGGACCTAATTATAAAAAACAAAACCCAGTTAATTAGGTTCCCTGAACTTGCCTCGACTCAGGCAAAAACAAGATCTCTAAATAGAAGGGGAGCGAAAAGCCGATCGCTTGAAACAAAGAATCAATGAGTAGTAGTGCAGAACCAATCGAACCGTTACTTCTTGAACCGCCCGGACCGCGCTCCCGTCCCTTCACAGCCGGAACGAGTGGCGGCCACGCAGAGCCCCGGCACCGCGCTGCCCCCGGACCGCTCGGCGCGGCGCACTCCGGCTCAGCCGGCCCGGCCGAGGGGCGACAGCGCCCCCTATCGGCGCGGATGCGCCACTGCACCCTGCCGGCCCCGAGCGCACGGAGCCCACGGCAGCAAACCCCGCGATCCGCAGAGGTGAGCGTGTGAGACGATCAGCGCTCAGAGGCATTTTAGCTTCACATAGCACTTTTTACCCTTAATTGACTTTCGTACGTGTGACGGATACGGACGTATCAGCTCTCCTATATATTAACAAATACTTCATTCCCCCCCCCCACGTGGCAAAAGGAGACGACAAATAACCTTCCAACAGCGGGAGAAACACACAAGTGGTTTATATTACATAAAAAAGTAAAATGGGGGGAAAAGCTTATGCTCTTGAACCCACAAATATAGGCTAAACTAAAGAAAATAAACCTTAAGGCAAGAAAGCAAAACACAAAGTCCCAGTCCCACCCACAGATCAGTTACAACCATTCCACTCGATGCCAAAGAAATAAAGAAGCTGGAAAGTGGGAAGCTTGGCCTGGCAGCAGGGCAGCAATGTCTCCTGCTGATCCAAAGGCCAACGAAGCACATCGTGGGCTTGCAGCAGGCCCAGCAGCGCTAGGAAGAGATCACAGATCTTTCCCTCTGGCCTTGAGGTGTGTCACTGAAACCGTCACAGCAACTCAGGAAATACAGGTCAGAAGGCTGCAGTAACAGCTTATATTGAATAGCTCTTATGTCACCCACAGAAGTGTTTGTTGTTGTTATTTTTTCCCCTAAAGATACAGATATTTTAAAATCTTGCAAGATGACATACATATGAAGTGTGGCTTGGGATACGTAAGCGCTGACAGCCTGATACCAGACTAGAGAACATTATATTTGATCCTTAAAAACAGGAATTACTTTAAAAATTGAGACCTCTTCTGCTGGACACCATTTTCCTCATAGGAAAAACTCCTACTTTTGACCACTGGATTTAGAAGCATGTTTCAAGGATGCTGCATGTTTAGCAGACCATATGCTTTTACAATTATTACAGCACAGTTCTTGACACTAATTCCTATTAAGAGTTGACCGCTATGTAGTTTTGACATTAACCTTTCCAGAATAATCATGTGATATGACAACGTAGCACCCGAAACCAAAGCAATGGCTGGTGGACAGCCAAATTTACAAATCCAGCATTTGTAGAGTTAGGGTAGTGTGTGAGGTTGCACTTGGACTTGATGACCTTCAAGGTCTTTTCCAACCTGAGCAATTCTATGATTACAACCCCATCTTCTCATTCTTACTACCATTTACTGAAGTCCTTCTAGGTGCTTGTAGAGCTGTGCATCTCTGGTAAGGGTGTGAGGGATGGCACAGGACAGCAGCAGGCAGCAGTGCTGCAGTGTCTGTATTGCTCAGCACTGATGAAGAGTGGCAGCAGAAACAGGAGCAGTGGTTGTCTGGACTCTTATTCTCACTGGTGCCGGGCAAAAATGAAAGCACCTTTCACCAGTGATGTTATTAACCTACAAGCACTTCCCAGCAAGTGCTGCTGCACTGCCACGTACTTGAAGAAGAAGAGGGGGATAATTCCAAACTAGGCCACGTGTCCCCTGCCTTTCCATTCTTTACCATGCCAACAGACTGAGCCTGACTGTCACCTCAACACCCATCGGAGACTCTCAGATCCAGAAATAAGCTGATCAAATATGCAATAAGCAGTCAAGCAGTGTCCCCCACAGGCAAAGAGAGATTGGGCTCCATTTGTAGCGATGCTCGGCAGCCAGGATGCTTTCTCTCAGATCAGAGAGAGAAGATTCTCTGCATCTTCATAATGTAACAATACCTGAATTTAGCTTAAAAAAAAAAACAAAAAAACAAAACACACTACATTAAGTAAGAGATCTAATGGTACTATACTTGTCCATTTCTTAAATTAAATGATGTTCATTAAAGGAACATCACCTCCCCATAATTAATTTCGCTTTGAGAAGGAAAGGAAAAAAGCTAGAGACAATTAATGTACCATGCAAGCTCTGGTAGATGCTCCATATATTTCCTCGCTACGACCACCCCTCCTCCATAACAGCATCACTGCTAGTCTCTCCCTCCCGAACGCACGGGCTGAGTTTTTGTCAGGGAAGCACAAAGGCACACAGCACACCCCGGCTGCCTGCCCCTGCATTCCAGTACGGTTACAGATCCACGTATTGCTATCTGCTTCCCAAACTCACTGAGAGCCAAGAGAACGTGTCACTACTGAAGACGTTCTGGAAGTGAAATCAGTGGGACGGTGATGAACCTTCACAAAGCGATGTTCTTCCTGCACTGAGAGGAGTGGAAGTCTTCAGGCCGCAGCCACGCACAGGTTGGGTGGCAGGGATGGGGGCTGTGCTTGGTTTGGCTTTGGCATCGTGTGCCTTTTTCTGAAGATTTAAGGCTGACAGGAAGAATATGGCTGATGAGCCAAAAATGGGAAGTAATCACAAATAAAATGAGATTATTCTTCAGCTGTGAATCAGTAGATAGCACTTCCTACAGGCCAGCATGCAGAAGACAGTGACACATGTAAGGTCGTAGAGTGATAAAATCAATAATTCCCCAAGCAGGGAAGAAGAGCCTGGTTGTTTCAGCAAATGACACAAATTAGCCCTCTCTCCACAGCTGTATGCGGCTCTTTTGGAAGTCTTCGAGAACGAAACCCTCCTCACCCCAGGAAGGAAAGAGAATCCATCTCCGTGCCTCTGCCCCTCCCTACATAAGAACAGGGATAAGATGCTGCTCAGAGGTGTTTACTTATTTTTATCAAATGGCGAATCGATTGCAGCTGTTGGATGAAAGCACTGTCATTTTGTAAACTGCACAGAAGAATTTTGCCAACAACTTCAGATAAGCCCAATTTGATTAAACTTAACAAACTCATCTAAGAACACCTATAAGATTCCCCACCGTTTTACTAAGCCGAACCTTTACTTGCTTGTCCTCTAAGCACAGAGGTGTCACCTGACAAGTAGAGCTCAACTTGAGTGATTAAATGAAATCACATTAAAAAAAGGACACAAAAAAACACTTTTGGCTAAACTGGCATTGTAACATGGAAACTGGGACCAAGGCTGCCAAGCCCAGAGCCTTTGTCAAACAACTGCACTTCCCACAGCCCAGCATGGCACCGAATGCAAGCACAGAGGATTCCCTTGGGGTGAGAAGCAGGAAGCCATCCTCCTCTGCAGACTGCAGCTCTCACACAGGCGTGTTACCCACACTCAATTCATAGCAAGCTGACATCTTTCACGTTTTCCTACATCACACCATACTGCCAGAGCCACAGCTTGACTTCAGGTTGGCAGACAAACAGCTCTGCCTCTCCAGCATGAAGCTTTTCCTTCCCTCTGCACGCTAGGAAGGGGCAGTTCCCTTTCTTTTAATGCTTCTGCACAACTCAGGTTGCTTTCTCAGACTGTAGGACCCCACAGAAGCCTGGAGAGCTTTCCTCCTTCCATGGCAGACTCTTTTCCCCCAAGGAAGAGGCCGTGGAGCTCATTCTTCCTTACTCACATCAAAACAGGCCTTTTGGATAGCTGCATTTTTGAAGAGCTGTTTGTGTAATGTATGAAGACTAACTTGGATTCATGAATATTTGATTTAATATACATTTATTTCCCCTAAAGGAAGATACATTTTATTTAATACTGATTGCAGTTCTTATTACCTTCCTAAACCCAGCACACCACTCAGCATTCCAATTACGCCAACACACTACAGTTATGGCTGAGGAAGCACTTTCATTATAAGCTTCTGTTTTTAGATACTTGTAAAACTCCCACCATTACATGCTCTTCCCCCGGCCCCTCCTGCAAAACAACCCTTCCAGCTTTAGGTGCTCACGCTACTCTCAAGCAGAGAGTGCAAGACTTAAACCTGGCAAAAACCAACCCTCCCCTGTTCACAGATCGAAATGCATGACCAAGCACAGCTATCCGACCACAGAAAAAAAACATCCCATCAAAACATCAAATCAAAGAAAAACTGAAACCTCGCTGCTAAGATTACATCGTGATAACTTCCTGAATTTAATTTAACTCTGTACCAACTTCAATTCAACTATGAAAGGCCATGTGGAACACGTAACCCTGCACACCACAATACAAAAGTTCCTAAATCCCTTATGGCTGCTGACACTTACTGAAGACACAGGACGTGGAAATGAAGAATGAACTCTAAAGACTTGCTTTTACTGAGTGTGGTTTGGGTTTGTTGCCTTTTTTTGTTTGTTTGTTTGTTTCAAGTATTTAAGCAAATCTACCTAAGCAGAAGAAATACTGTAGAGCAATGTTGAAACAGTTTGGTCTCAGTTTTGTCTTCTCCATATTTCTAAATTCACTAATGCCTTACACAAAGCAAGATCTCCACTTAACTTAAACAAGCACTAAAGAGCACCGCTGAGAACAGACTTCCTCCATGCTCATATACAGAGAAGCAGCAAAAGCAGCAGAAGCTCACAGCCCTGCTCAGGTCACAATGAACACTGGATTTTCTTGGAGCAGATGGAAGTTGGGTGAGGAATGCTGTGCTGCTTATTCAAAGCCTACACAGTTGACCTAGAGAGGTATTTATTTTGTTTTCTTTTAGCATCATCCAGTAATGTTTTATCATTGTGTTTGTGTGTTTCCATGTACCATTAGTTTCCAAGCAAGTCATTCCATTAAGCTTTTTAGGTGAAAACCTGGCCAGCGCTCACCATCTAGGCAGTGACTGGAGTAGGAGGGAAGCAGCCTTCCCACCCAAGCAGACCAGCACAGCTCTGGCAGGAGGTTTTCCCATTATCTGAGGGGAAGCTGCACTTAAACCATCACTGCCAGGTGAACCCACAGGGCAACCCCAGCTGGTCTGAGGCCACTCATGTCCTCTACCCTAAACCAGGGGCCTGGCCTGTGACTGCAGTGCAAGCTTGTACAGAAGAAACAGAAACCCAACAGCTCACATGTGTCCAAGAAACCCCTCCTCACTCAGGAGATCAACTGCATTTACAGAGCAGAATTATTGCTACCAAAAAAAAAAAAAAAAAGCAGCACTTCTCAAGTGGCATTTTGCTTAGTGTCTTTATGCCCCTGAGTGGAAGGCTCAGCATTCAGACTTGCACAGTGGCCTTCCAGGATCACCTGGCTGATTTAGGACAGCTGTGGTCTGGAGAGAAATACTTCCCACCTGTTATCTTCATGATGGCAGTCAATCTCAGCAGCCAACATTTGGAAGAGTTGGTTGGCTGGTTTTACAGCTTAAATGGTGCTAAAAAGAAATAGCATAGGTCATTCTACTTCCTTTCACCCAAAGTGTTACAAAGCACTTTATAATGCATCCACCAGTTTAGGCTTGCAAGAGTCTCTTCATCAGCAGCTGAACACAGCCTTATCCAAGGTGAAAAAAACAGCCACTCAAACGTTTTGCATGGAATACTCAAACTATTACTCATCCAAGTGATATGTCTACATGCATTTAGACAGGAGAAAAGTGATTAGTGTTGTTTCATTCACTACACTGGTCAGAATTTAAGACAACCAACCATCTCAACAACACATGCCAAGGAATTGTCCAAGGCCCACCAGTGGCGAGGAGCCACGTTCTGCACCACTGCTGCCTCAGGGGCAAGATGGGGCTGAGGTGAACAGGAAGGCTGGTTACTCCCACCAAAGCTCAGGAAACTCTCCAAAATAATATAATTGGTTCCACTGTCTAAATCAATCCATATGTGCAGCAATCTGTTGTCACATATTCTGCTGCAGTCCTCCTTTACGCAGCGTCTATCCCACATTATATTCTACATTATGTAAGTGGTGTACTGCTCTGTGCTGTATGATTCATGCTGGGAAATGCAAACACAAACTCTGACCAAAGAGGAAGAAAGGAAAGAAAACAGAGCAGCAATTCCTTTTGAGGCTTCAGTGCTGTCCTCCGAAACGACATTTTTCAGTAGGTTATGATCTGACTACATTTAGATAACAGAAGGGGTGGGACACACAGGCAAAACACACATCCTGCACCAAAACAGTCTGCAGAACCAAAGGACACAGGAAGCTCAGAAAAACATCACCTGCATAACGCCCTAATAGAATCAGACACCATTTGGGACTGCTGATCCTGCTGCTAGAGGAAAAGAATGACAGGGAAAAAGGACGTTGGCCTGAGGATGATGAAGGACTCAGCTGCCAAGCCAGGAGCAGCCCATACCTGCTATGGCTAGCAGGATCAGCATGTGGCTAGCAGCTTTACGCCTCCAGCCTCCCCTAGGGTCAGCCTGACTCAGCACACGCACCAGCAGTAGCAGCTCTGCTTGCTCCACATCCCCCCATAGCACATCACTCCTTTCTTTAATGCTCATTATATTCCAGGCAGACCTGAGCCAGCAGAACAGCACATATTTACCTAACAAAAACCTGCAGCATCACACCCATCCCAGAGTGATTTCTGGCTATGAGCAGCAGGCAGATAAACCTCTCCTGCTCTCTCATCCCTAAGCTGGTGTTTTGGACACCTCCTCTCAGAGGAACTGAAGCGTGCAGGCCAAGATTCTGCTCAATAGACAAGCACAAGCCCTTTGCACTTGCACAGCGCCTTTTATCCTGGTACTTCATAGTGCTTCAAGAAACGTAGATCAAACCTCCTCTGCCCCTCTCCAGGAGAGCCACAAATCTCTCCATTTTACAGACTGGAGGACCAAAGCACAGAGGGATTTAAAACTAAATCTCACAAGCTTCAAGCAACCGAGCCCATCTCCCCTACCAGGCCCCAGATTCAAAGCCCCCCTGGCAGCTACCACAGCAGTGGGTGTGGGAGAGCTTGAGCAGCACCCCACATACAGAGCACAGCCCTCATGGCTGGAGCCCACCTCCCCCACCCAGCCTGAAGCACCAAGTGGCCAATCTGTCACCAAACCAACTGGCAGCACTTCTCACGTGGGGAAGCCCTCATTTGGAAAAGAGGGATGGGAGCAGAGAAGTGGTTTGTTACAGAGTGCCAAAAGCTGTCCCCCTGCTTGTGTCAAAGCCTGCCTCCCATGGGCTGCAAGGATATGGCTGCAAGGTGTGCAAGTGCATCTTGACAGGATGACAACAGACCTGCAAGTCCCAAAGTCCACATGAGAAAAGAAGAATAACTGCAAAACAGTGAGAACAATAAGTTTTGGGTTAGTAAAGTCCTGGCAGTAACCCATTTCCAAGCCTGGAGGATCCCAGAGAAGATGTTGATCACAAAATATATAAGGAAGGAGATCCTCAAAATAAAAATGTCCATAGGCTAGGAAGACCTGGGTGAAGAGTCAGCACCACATGCAGGTTCGTTTGGATTCCCAGGATCAGCACCTGTGACAAAGCTTTGGCTTGGCAAACCATTCAGAGGATTAATTTAATTCAGTGTTTACTTACAGCTTTGTTCCCTTAGAGCATGCACCAAAAATATATATACAGACAGATATCTATATATCTTTAGTTTCTCAAGATTTGTCTTACATATTCCAATCTGGTGGGGAGGAGCGGGGTGAGATGAGCCTGCTTCCTCTGACAAGCCATCATGTTAACTCACCATCGCGGTGCTCAGCCGTAGCCCAAACACAGGGGCTTCCCACCTCTTGGCTCTGCCTACCAAATAAGTATTAATCTTTCTGGCCTGTGTATATTCATTAGATAAACACTGAAACTGATGTTGTTTATTGTCTGCTCTGTACACATCATAACCCTGGGAAGACAAGATGAATTTGACAGCTAATGTAAAAATTACAGCAGGCAATATATCTTAGATTTGGGTGGAACACCAAGATGAGAGTTAATCAATAAAATCCTAACTCAGGTATTGTATGAAATGGCACTTCATTCATTATTAGGAGTTGGTATAAAGCATGATTTACTGGTTTGATATATTGGCCCTTCACCTCAGGGACCTATTTTCAAATCCAGTCCAATCCAAAGTGACTAAAGATCCCTCTAGCTTGAGGGCTTCAAAAGGATACTCTTGCTAGAAATTTATGTGAGCTTGCTTGCAATACATAGTTTGCAGGCAAAGGGATGGCATGCAGATGCTGGAAGGGTTAACCCTGAAATCAGCACATTCACTGCATGTTGGCCACTTCCCTTAGAAGTCATGAATTAAAGTAAACAAATGCAGGCATTTTTTCTCCCCTGGCAGATTTTTCCTGATCCCTTGGTGCTGTCAAGAGTCATGCTATGTCACAAACTGGATAAACTGGCCCTTTTCTCCGTACTTACATATTAAGCTCCACTGAATTCTCCCAGTATCTTTAAAGCCATACTGGCACAGTACCCACTGCTACAGCAGCTGTTGCATCGTTCATGCTTGCTGTTCTCCAGGTTAACAAGATTTTGCTCCTGTGCCCATAGAACAGAGCTGTCAGAGAAGCTCTAAGGAATTTCTTTATCCCTGCCACTGCAGGAAAGACAGCGAGATGTTCACATGTCTCAGTACAAGAGCTTCTCAAGAATCTTTGAAAATTAAGTGGTTTTTTCCCTCTCAAAAAAAGCCTTACTTTTTTGTGTGTGTAAGAGCAGTGTACCACTACTCACATACTCAATCTTTGTGCAGTATTTCAAGAAAAATCCTTTAATAATTCATAGAGAAAACGTATGATAGCAGGGCCATCCTTCCTGCTCAAAAGGCACAGAAACCAGTGGTTTGCACTCCTGCTGTCTTTTTACAATCAATTGCTCCAGGAGACCTTGTACAAAAGACCTGGCTCAGGTGTCCTATGAATCTAGTAGCCATCACAGCCCAGTAAACTTGAATGAGAAGTGGAATGATTTAGATGCTAATGACTAATGGAGTGATATCTGTCTGTGCAATTGGCAGCCATGCAGGAATAGCAGTGAGTATACTCAGGTCTTGTCTGCGCAGGGAGAGGAGAAAGATCCCTTATCACATTTTATAACTTTGCATTTATAGGGCAAATAAAATGGAGCATTTTTAAAACCAGAAAGCATTGCAGAGAACAGATTTTTTTTTTCCCCCCATATAAAAACCACAGCTAGAATTCAACTTTAAATACTTTTCTAGCTAGGAAAAAAAAAATAAAAAAAATCAATTGAACTGATTACCTTGTTGAGTACCAGTGAAGATTTTAGTTGTCTTTGTAATTGCACTTTTTCCTTGCTGGCTTTTAAACATAAAAGGAAAGTGGCTTTACAACTGTAGTAAAACCATGGCCACTACTGAAAAATCAACAAAGCAAAGCATTAACCCCCTCTGCGCTGTTTCATGAGCACCTTTCCAAGTCTTTTTGTTCAGAAGGCCAGAGCAAGTTCATCTCATGTTCTTTAAATAATATTTTATGTATATATATAAAAATAAAAATAAATAATTCTTTCTCCAAAAATCAACAGGTCATTCTGCCAAGCTCCTGAAAAGACATTTTTCACTGTGATCAAACTTTTGGCATACTCTATGGGCTGCTGCCATTAGGGCCTCCACTATTCCCCCCTGCTCTGTCAAAGACAAACTGTTCTGGCCAAGCCGGACCACTGCAGCCTCCCCAGCACCCCCCCTCTGCTTCAGTTCACTGTATCAGCGTGCCTTCAATGCCAAAGGACTTTTCACACTGTCATCCACTCAAGAACAAGATTCTGTGTGTCCCTCCTGAGATCTATATACATCGCTCTCCACTCGTAACAGACATGGTTGCAAGACAATCAGTTAAAGGGAACGAAAATAGATTTCCCAAACCAAATATAATAAATTCAGTGCTTCACAACCCCTCTTGGTTTAAAACCAGAACAAACTGCAAATATGGAAGTCACACTTTTGAGGTTTCTGCGAGTCCCACTGGCTCACCAGACAGAGAGCAGAGCCAGTGGGAGACAAGGAGCGGGGCGAGAGATACAGCTTCCCTCCAAATAATCATCCAGGAGCCAAATAAGCCTTCCTCAGATAGACAAATAGACTAAAATAGCAAAGAACTTGCCATTCAATAACACACTCATGCTCAAAATTTACTTTTCGTCTACTGTCCTGGATTCTCTAGACAGCAATTTACGTATTTCCCCCGCCACCTTAAATCACCACTGCTATTGCAACTCTTTTATTGTATCCCTGTTAGGAGGCATAGATTGTAATTTACGTGCAAAGTCATGCTGAGGATGGCATGAAGGGAATAGCCCCAGCCCACAGAGCTGCCTGCAGCCTCAGCCCCACTGTGACACGGTGCTCTCACCCAGGGCAGGAGCCCACAGCCCATCTTGCTCACTGTCAGACAGTGTGCCTCGAGATGCTTCCAGTGCTTAAACTCTTCCAACACCTCACACCCAGCTTGTGCCCCACTGCATGCTGTGAGGGGCAGCAGGGTAGAAATGGCTGAAGCCGCTCTCCATTCCCTTTGGGGCTCTGCATCTCCATTTCACTGCAGAAGTGACAGAGATCACAGTTCTGGAGATTTCTGAGCCTGCCCTGAGACTGATGAGGAAGCATGGCAGACACTTGTTAAACTCTCAGTTTACTCTCACTCCACAGAACAGGGCAGATGTGAAACTTAATCCACAAAGTGCTTGGTGGCTAGGAGATCAAAGGAACACTTACTGAACAAAAGCCTGTGACTACAGACAAATACGCTCCTTACTTCACCATCGGGCTGGTTCAGAATAAATATCACAGACATCCCCTTCCTCCTCCATGCCTGTGGACCAATCTCCTGTTTGCCTTCCAGAGCACTCCACCCAGCACCAGTTCATTTGGAAGATGCACCGGTTCACAAGGGATGGCAGTGCACTCATCTCCTGCATCCCCCCATGCTCACACGTGAGCTCTGCGACCACCGCAGCGCAGCGCACAGACTCACTGAAGATCTTCATTTCGTAGAACAGAACACGCAAGGAGCAGACAGGAGCAAGTTGGGCTTTGTGCCTCAGTTCACCCTGCCTGCTGCTTTGCCTGCTTTTGGATGGGAAATGGTAACACATTATTTGTGAAACCCACAACCACACTGTCCAGTTGGCTTTAGAAAAAAAACCAAAAAGTCCCAACTTGCTTGTACAGATTGGGTCAATGTCAATTCACAGCGAACAAAAGCATGAGAAAGAACAAAGAAAACGGGTACTGACAGCTTCTGTCCATCAGTTTATCACTGCACCCATCCCCTCTTAAACCAGCGCTTATTGAAAATATTAGAGAATGAAAACATCCAAAAAACACCTACATATCAAATAAACAGCCCCACAACAAAGGGGCTGAGGTCCCAAAAACTATTTTCCAAGAAAAATCAATCTTGGAAAGAAAAATTCTATTTTGCATGCCAAAATTACATCTGACATGCAATGCTACACACATGAACACACACTGACATACAGTAATTTGTTGGCACATTCAGAAGGACTGAGAGTTGCTCTGTGTCCTGGCTATGTGTATGGGAATTGCTGAATCACGGCCTGAACCTCTGATTGATCACCTGGGGCGAGCAGTGAGTCAGCCACGGGAGC
>JAOWBP010004513.1:5422135-5482135 GCA_028571105.1 Tragopan temminckii | reverse complement strand
TTTGAGAGCAGATAAATATTTTGGCTAAGGAGATGCTTCTTTTCCATCAACAACTGCTGGAAAGCCAAAAGGCAGTCCCCACAGGATCTGTCTGTGTCCCAACCACCCATAGCACTGCTCCCCACAGTGGACATGCCCACCCCACTGCCCGGGCAGCAGTGTGGGGATCCAGGCACGCACCATGCCAGCGTGCAGCCCAGCAGCACCCCACCACCTCTCCCATCCCTTTGTGTCCATCCTGCCTCGCCGGGAGGACATGCCCAACCAAGTTCCACGCGGTCGATTTGAATACATATAGATACGTCTTTTTGTAATTTCTAATCAAGGAGTGAACTTGTGAAGGATTTTTTTTAAGGTTGCCATCCTTAAGAAAATGCTATTTCTAACGAACTTCTCTGATTTTTGGGGAGCAAGTTTTACACAGTTTGTTCATCTTGAGGAATCTCTTTACCTTCTATTCTTCCATCTCTGTCTGGTCTTCAAGATATGCTAATCAGTGTGTAAGTATATCCTTTCAAATAATTATCATACATTATACTCTACTCATCTCTGTATAATTTCCTCATATGCATAATCGTATTTGACTTCCTTATGAATGTAAAAACCATCTTACCTTGGGCAAGTTAATCTTCATTGATTGAATATCAAATTCATTTGAATGTGTTAGCAAAGCCTCCCCCCTCCTTCCTGAACCGGAGCAAACGAAAAGGAAACACACACTGTCCTGGAGCTGAGCAGTTGTGTTCATTTTGTCCTTATTTCTCGTTCTGCTCCTTCAGACCCCTTTCTTCCCGACCCCCTTTCTCTCTCCAACAAGCCCTTGTTTATTTCCACATTCAAAGTGCTTCTCTGGGGAAGAACTGAGGAACCTCAAAACACTGACAAGAACCAACGTCAACAGGGTGAAAAGGGAAAAGGTAAACCACGTCCATAGAAGAAACCACCACCAACTCAGTGTCGGGGCTGCTCCCCATGCCAGAAGCCACCCCTGGTGCCACACTCTGGTGTTTCCATGTGCAGCGCCTTTCCTGCAGTCCCCACGTGCAGTGTCACCTCTCTGAGGCCACCAATGTCCCTGCAGGTCTCCCACATGCATGCCTCCCGGCTGAGCCCACAGCCTGCAGTGCACCCTGCCCGCACGCAGCCCTTCCCAGCACTGCAGGCGGCGGTGGCTGCACACTGTGCTCAACCCTGGCAGGACAGAGCAGCGAGCCGCCCGTGGGGCTGTGCAGAGCAGGGCCAGGCAGCGGGGCCGTGCAGAGCTCCCAGCTGCACTGAACCTCGCCGAAAGTTCTGTTGTGCCTTAAAAGAGGAAAAAAGGAGAAAACAGACATAGAGAGAGAATCCATTCATTCATTGCAATCACATTCAAATCTGCCCCAGGTCAGGTTTCTCGCCGGTCTCAGCTGGAGCAGATGCTGAGGGATCACTCCGGTGGTATTCCTTATCTAGCATTTAGGAAACAAACGACAACTCCAGTCAAAGCCCAGCCCCATATCTTTGCAGGCTCTGGAGAGCACCCATCGGGGCGAGGGAAGGGGTGCAGCTCCCAGGACAGCGGCTCCTTGCCTTAGCAAAGCTGTCCCTGTTACGTGCTACATCCACGTGTTTCACAGAATCACAGAATCGTAGGGGTTGGAAGGGGCCTCCAGAGATCATCGAGTCCAACCCCCTTTTCACTGCTCTGAGCAGAGCCCTTCTGCACCCATCTCTGCGGGGTGCCCCGAACTGCGTGTGCTGCATTCGGGGTGCGCTGGGCACGCAACCAGAGACCAGCCAGCACGACTGCCGCTGCGCTGTGACCTGCAGGCAGCCGACTGCTCTGCTGGACATACCGCTCCCCGTGGGCTGGCGGATGTCCTGTGCTCCAGGCCTGTGGCCAAAGCCCACGAAGTGCCAGGGCAAAGCATCCAGGCTGGCAAACGCAGCCATCTGGGGGCTCTGCTCCTCCTCACCGCCAGGCCAGAGCCAGGAGGCCGGGATGCACCGCAGTGCCGGGGCTGTGCCTATTTTCAGCTCTGTTTGTACCAGGAGGAGACGGCTGTTACGTCGGTGACATTTTGGGATTGGCGGAGAAGACATCAGTACAGCACACATGAAAAAGATTATGTTAGGATTAATCAAGTTAATGTGCTGCACATTGTTAACGCTAAGGTTTTCAGGAGAGGCGTGTCTGGTTTGCACGTGTGAAGTTTAATTCCTCTTGATTAGAATGGGCGAATTTCCTACGAAAGAGTGCATTTCTGAGACGATCGCTTTTTGCTGAGGTCACTGCACAGGCGAAGCGTCCCAAGTGCATTTTGCTTTTGGGGTATCGATGACCCCAAATCAGGTAAAAACACATCATCCCACCCTGAGCATGGCTGGAAGCAGTGCTTTTGGGCAGAGGCCTGGATTGTGGGGGGGGGGGGTCAACCCAACAACTTCCCAAAACGTCACCCACCTTTGTGCACACCGGAGGTCACCACCGGCTGTGCTCCCCAGGTCAGGGATGGGGGCTGCAGGGACGGGGACTGCCCTGGCCACGTGCAGCATCGATCGGCCCCGCGACGCCTCCCGATGGGGATTTAATGATGATGAGCTGCAGACCCCGTCCCGCTTTTACGCCGCCCCTGGGAGGCTGGGCAGCGGGCGGCTCGCGCGGGCGCCGTGCACTTTCCCTGACCCTTGAACTGCGGGGCTGGCACTTTTATGGGATGAAGCGACACAGTTCCTGTAACCTGCCTCGGGGGCCCTGAAAAATTAGACTGAATCAAAGCAGAAAATGAGTTTTCATTTATCTTGTGATGATGCACGAGGTTACATGAAAGACAAATAGCTGCTTCTGACTCTTCCTTTATCATTGTCACCGCAATTAATAGGCTGTGGCCTTCGTTACTGTGTTAGTACTAAAGAGACTGCGGGCCCCGGGGGGACGTTAATGAGAAGAGCAGCCCAATCTTCCCAAAGTTCTGCCATGTTACGATACGCAGACCCGCTGCCTTCAGCTGGTGGCACAGCAATGGGCAGAGCACTCAGCATGCTGCTGGCAGCATCACTGTGCCCTGCATGCACGCATGTAGGGATGGGGCCGAGGAACACACAGGGGCTCCCCGGGGCTTGATGGCTGCCCCATCCCCACATCAGGGGTCTGCCAGTGTGCAGGGTGGGTGCCAGCGTGGCAGCGGTTGTCTGGAGTGCATTGTGCACCAGCTGATGTCCTCACCTGCCAGGCATGTGGCAGCAAGGTCAGCAAACGAGAGTGGGGTCACACAACGTACACCCATCCCCACAACAGCCCTGCCCCGCTGCTCCCCCTGGACGTGAGACTCAACACGTTCCAAGCTTTCATCCATACCCCAGACAAACTTGCTGTATAATGAGAAGCTTAAGTAAATCTACCCCAAATTTTCAAGAGACTTTGTAGGCTCGTGCTCACATTAATTCTGGGGTTTCCCGTTCAAATTAACTCTGCACTGCAACTTGTTTTTGACCTTTATCATTAACTTTTGGCGCAAAAACACTTCTAAAGGCTTTGGCATAGCCCGCTCTTAGGCGACTGCTGCACTATTCTCTTTAATTGGTACTTTTTGAGGTTAATTGAAAAGGAATCCATGACTGGCAAATCGAAATTAAGAGAATTTCGTAGGGATTAAACTAGTCCTGAAACAGGAGGGGGAAAAGTAAGTATTGGGGAACACAGAACTGCCACAGTGCTGAGCTGCACCACCTCCCCCCAACTGGGTACCCCAGCTCTGCAGTGGCACAACGAGGGGTGTGCAGGGGTTGGTCTGGGCTCTGGGTACAGAGGCTCATTTTCATCTAAAAGCAGTTAATATGCTCAGAGTCATTTGGGATAAATGGGATACTTAAGGACACATGATGGCTAATCTCTGCTATGACATTTGTGGAGGAGGAGGAGGAATAATTTAGACGGAGGGCATTGTGCTGCTTGCAGTTATCCCCTCTCCCATCACAAGCAGAGCGAATTCTGAGGGCATCGCTGAGCACATTGCTGGTACCTCCACCCGGTGTCCCTGCTGGGGCAGGAGCATCACCACATTCCTTGCACCAACCATGGCTCTGGGGGAACCCCAAGGCAGCACACAAATGGAAATGTTGCTCCTTCCACGTCCTGACCCCACTGAAGTCAGAACTCCCCCTGACTTCATGGAGCTGGGATTTCGCCCCTAGATGGCTCTAGGATATAAGTTGTTTCAGGTTATGCTGAAGGATGATTTGCAAATCTCAGCTCCTTGTTTGTATCACAGCAGTGCCCGAAGCTCTGGGTATTTCCTATAGATGACAGGGACAGTGGGTGTCCGTGTCCCCACGCACTTGTGCAGCCTGTGCTGCTTGGTGCTGAGCGCAGTGAGGTGCCTTTGGGCACAGTGCAAAGCTCCAGCAGCACGGCAAGCACTACAGAACAGACAAACAGCTTGGCAGCACTGGGAAGCACCTGTGCATTCATGAGCTGATGTCCTGAGCCAAGGACAAGGCCCTGCTTGGGGCATGGCACACTGCTAGTGGCAGAGGGGCTGCATCACGGAGCTGGCTCTGGGGCTGAGAGCATCGCTCCGGGGGACAGAAGTTTGTGAGGACAGCCGATGGGTCCCAGACAAGGAGAGAGCAACCCAGGGAAAGAAGAAACACAACAGCTCTCCCCTCCTGTTGTGCTGGCAGAACTCTCCCCACATCCCAGTAATTAAAACACAAATGATACGGACGGGCCATGCCTGCAGAGACACATCGCCCACTTCCGACACAGAGATGAAAAGTTTAAGCACCATTAATGGAGTGGTGGGGAAAGTGTTGCTGTATACACTCCATCACATATTTATGATGCTTGAAAAAAGATCAATAGAAGCTATATGCAAGGGTCTATAAATTTAATGTTGCATGATCATTTAGTATCAGTTGTTTCTTAGATTAATAACACGGAGATGGGCCGCAGTCCCAAAACACAATAAAGCAATGCTGACTTGCTCCGCACGCAACACCTCGAGCTGTCTCCAGCCCACTCACTGTACTGCAGCGCTGTGCTGTTGTACCATGCATGGTGCTGGACCACGGTGCCACGCCATGGTGCCACGTCTTGGTGTAGAGCCGCGGTGCCATGCCATGCCACGATACCATGCCACGGTGCTGTGCCATGGTGCTGTGCCCGCTCTGGGCAGCAGAGTGCAGCCAAGCCCCCAGCCCAGTGCACTGGCAGCCAAGCACTCAGCGCTGCTGCTGCTCCACACACGGGCTGCGCGGGGGCCAAGGACTGGCTCTCACATTGACCACAATATGTTACGGTTCAGTGGAAGGACCTTAAACTTACCGACAAGGACAAGGCAGTAAAAGATGAAGCACCTGAACCCCCCATTTCCAGATTACTAGACCCCAGGTGTGTGCTAGGGAGCAGTTAAATTTCATCATTACCCTTTCTTCTATGGTATTTTTTATAGTCCTTTTTACTACTGGCACTAAAGGTGCCGGACGCATCCCAGGAGCTAAGAGGACATCACTCGTCAACCTGACTGCTCGCTGATATAAAAAAATGACAAGTCCTGGCTTAATCTTTCTGATAACTGTGTTCTGCATGGCCCATCCATCTCCATGGAGGAGTTTTGGTGAAGCCGGAAGACAAGAACATCACAGCATTTAAGAATGAAAAATTAAGTGCCCTTTTTGAGCACAGCATGGAGCTTATTACCGCAGAAGTGCTCGCCTGCTACTCCTGAGGTTGTGTGCATGTGCCTGCGCTTGTCTGGAGCAAAGCTCCTGTGTTCAGCCTTTAATACTTTGCCTGTAAATGAGAAAAGAGAAAACCCACATAGACCAATGGGCAGATTCAAGCCCTACAAATCCAGAGACCTCTGATTTCGGAGCAGTTAAACCTGAGATGCAGGGAAATGCTTAAAGCACGGGCAGAAAAGGCCCTAGGACAGAGAGCTTTCTTGTGCCTCCTTTTGTCACTCAGCGCATTGGCACTGCTGAGCTCTCTGCCACGGCCAGTCCTGAGATCCAGGTTGAGCAGCTGCATGCCACCCAGCTGCCCTTGGCCTGGAGGATTCTGAAGCGCAGGCGCTCACCCCACTGTCTGGGAAGTTGGGATTTTTGGGAATCCCGTGCCGCCGTTTGGCTGCACACAGAGCTGCTAAGAGCAGGTGGAGACCCAGCCCCAGCAGCAGGACGGCAGCTCTGCCCACAGATGTTGCAGCTTCGTGGGAGCTGCCAGCATAGCAAATCGGAATTTAATTAACTCTTAAGCGCTCACATAATCCGGGCTGACAGGCCACCCCAGCCCTGCCCGCTGCTCTCTCTGGAGCCTGGGGTGAAGCTGACGGAGCCGTGCTGGGAGCAGCGCCCGCGGGCAGCTCAGCAGGGACACACAGCCCGGCACAGAGCACCCAGAGCTGCCTGCTTCCAGCCCTGCATCTCCTCAGCACAGCCCGTCCTGCCGCCCGCAGCGCATCTCCGTGCCCATCCGCCCAGCTCCAAAGCACCCCCTCGAGCACCACAACTCCCAGAGGCGCCCATGGGGAGAAGGCAGCCGACATTCAGACGATACACAAGGGAGAGGTGGAAATCCTCCATCGAAACCTACTTTGCGTGGAAAATTGGGTTTCCAATGAAATGAAAGCAAGTGTTAGAAGTGCTTCTTTTCCTGCTGTTCTGATTTTTCATCAGAAAATTAAGGAGAAGAACACATTGTCAGTTTCTTTCTCAGTTTTTTTTTGTTTGTTTGTGTTTGTTTGTTGTTGTTGTTTTTTTTCTTTTTTCTTTTTCAGCTTCTTTTGGCCGAAGGCTATAAAAGATATTTTGGGTCTCTTCCACACTTTCTCAGGTTTCATGTTTTCAGCTTCCTGATGAAAACCTGTGATGCTGCACAAACTCTGCACAGCACAGACAACAGCCTCCAGCCCCGGGCTCCCTGCAGCCTCCACTCAATGCAGCACAGTCCCTTGCCTGCCCAGTTTCACACATGGATTCTGGGTTTCCCAACTCTCCCATGGTCCTTCTGCCCCTTGGCTGCCCATGTTCTGGGCATCACCTCCATCCCCCAAAGACCTCGTGGTGCAGGCAGGGTTCCCATTGCACATTGTGCTGTAGGATGCCGGGTAGATAACAACAGTGCATCCAACACACGCTGTGCTAATGGAAGCACCTCCAACCACTCCAAGCCAGAAACCTCAGCCCCATGCAGCAGGACCCGTTGCCCACACACCCCTTGACCAGGGCTTTAGGCATCACCAATGGGTATTTGCTAAATAAATTCTGCCAATTAGAAAACAACAACAGCCCACTCCCTCCGTTCTGCCTATCATTAGGGAAAAAGTTTCATTTATGAAACACATTAATCGTTGGATCTCCAAAGCCCCATAAACCTGTGAACCTGTGAATCCTGCCTGGTGTATAATCTTCTAATCTCCTCCTCCTTAATCTGCTCACTATGGAAACCCCTGTCATTAGGAAACAAATGGCTTTGTGGGCTGCCTTATTATTTGCAAGGCAAGATGTAAAAGAGGGCGAAGCTGATCTGGGAGGACAGTATGAATTACCGCGGTGTTTACTTCGGTCATGTAAAAGAGCTGAACAGCGCCTGGTAATAAAACAGCAATCCTGTTATCGGGGAAAAGTTTTAAAACCAGATTAAGGGGGATGCTGTTTGCTTTGTTATCACGCCTGCCCTCTTCCTGCCAGGGCGTTTATCAGGTAAGTGACTGCAGGAAGATGCGTGTGTTCATTCATCAGCAATTCCTGTGTTGTTTGCCAGGGGGTGAAGCCCAAGTCTATTGACAGTGTGCCCCCACCAGGGAGAGCCCTGCTGGCACAGCACAGCCCTGCTGGCACAGCATGGCACAGGGTGGCAGCTCTGTGTGGCATTCACACGGTGCTGGGCACCAAATTACTGAGCAGGACAGACAGCAGCCAGGTGTAAGAGAGAACCTGGGCACACACCATTGAGCAAGCATCTGATTTCCTTGAGCTTGAAGGACAAGCTGAGCCAGAGCAGTGAAGGCTGGAGACCTCTCTCCAAGTCAAGAAGTGGTGCCATGGGGGGGTGGGCACGGAGCTGGCCGCCGGCACCCAGAGCCACAGGAACCCATCCATCAGTGCGAGTGGGGAGGCGGAGGTACGGGCAATGGGAAGGCAGGGGGAAAAGTGATGTGAAATAGGAAATAGAATTAGAAAAGCGGGGACCCCAATTCTAAATGTGCTGACTGTGCTGTGCTGTAATTAATAAGCACCAAATCTAGCAGGGATTCGTACAGCGCAGGGAAGAGCACCTCATTAATCAAAGCCCAAGGTGTCAGGATGCCATGGAGGAGGAGGACCCGCCAGCCCCAAGCAGGGAGGGGAGCGAGGGCCGTGGCTGCTGCGCTCTCCTGGTCTGGGCAGCCGCAAAGTAAAAATGAAATTCCTAAAACTTGACCCGCAAACCAAGAGTCACAAACAGGCTAAAGCACAGTGCTCCTGAGGATGTGTGCCTGGAGGGGGGGACAATGCAGGCACGATGCTAAACCTGAGTCCAGTCTGCTGGCACTGGCTCTCATGTCCAAAGCTGTTACCAGAAGACACAAGCCAGAGCTCCAGCATCCATGCTGGGTGACACCGAGCACCAGTGCGTGCAGGGATTGGTTCAACAACATGAAGCACCGTGGCACAGTGCATGCACACGCTATGGACCTGCTTCACCAGTACATGGAGCCAGGACAGGAGCAGAGCAATGCTTGTCAAAGAGCAGAGCAGCACCTGAAGCCATCTGTGTGCTCCTGCGCTCAGCATGGCCATCCTCCTCAGCCCAAGTGCTCAACCTCTCATTACTCTGCGGGCACCTTTTCACTGCCTGAGCTCAGATATCCCCGACCCCGCGGCACTGGGGGCTTCCACCAGCACCTCCCATCCACAACAGCATGCATTTGCTTATAAACACAGATCCACAAAAACCGGAGCAACCACAACATATTAATGCCTCTAGTTGCGTATTCACAGTCAATGGTTATGTTTTCCTTCAAGCAAGCCATTAAACTTGTTAGCTTCTGGTTAGACACTAATTTTCTTTTTCAAAGAAGCAATGTGTTAGGAGTGATGTTAATGAAGTATAAATCAAATCCATGCTTAAGTCAAAAGGCTGATGCCGTCTAAACATATCCTATGTATCAACAGCAATACGACTTTGTCAGTCTAATCCATCAGCAGCCAATCTGGCCAGTTACTTCATTACAGATAGATAATTAATGTCCGGTAATAATCTGCTGCCTTGACTTTGTTGTTCTGGAGGAAAAAAACAAACATTTTTAGGCAGTCTAAAACGGCCTGTTTAAAAGGAGGCAATTGTCGAACATTAATTTGCTATCAATCAGTGGTGCAGTTATTTATCTCTTCACCTGATCAAATCGGAGAGCAAACCACAGCAGCAAGCTGCTGGGAACGGGGAGCTACCAACAACCACATCGGGAAGTGAGGAATTCCCAGGACAGCAGTGACACTACTTAGATATGAATGGGGCTTCCAACGTAAAATATGGAGATAACCAAGCAACAAATAAGCCATTTCTTGTAGCACTTCCCCGGCAGAGAGTATTTGTGTAGCACGAGCACCATCTGTTTGCTGCAGCTCCAGTGATTTGGGGTATTTATTGGCACTTGCTGCTGTCCCAGGACCTCTCTGGAGAGGCTCCATGGGAATCGCTTCCCAGCACTGTGTGTGCCTGAGATCTGGGGAGGGGCATCCATCAGCCTTACAAGTGATGCTCTGGCCCAGGAAAGAGATCAGAAAAGGGAAAGAAAGAAAAGGAAAAGAAGAGCTCCCATTTGAGCTCTCCATCATCTACAAGACAGAAGATACCCAAGGTGTCTTGGCTGTATCACGTTGACAAATATCACCACGTCTATACCCAGCCAGGCCTCCAGCCAAGAAAATGTTGGCATACTCAGACAAGAAATCCCAGGGAACGCCAGCAAAGCAGCACTGAGGTGCACTTGGCTCACTTTGCAGACGCTGTTTCTGCAGAGTGAATGAATGCAAGTTCTGCATTAAAAATAATGATAATAATAAAGGGGGGGGGGAAAAACTGTAGAAGAGGCAAAACTTGTGCAGGAAAAGAGAAACACGTGAGAGTAAGAGGACAGAACAGGCTCAGGCTAAACGGGCAAGGAGGACTCCTTAAAGAATTTGAGTTGCAATTAAACAGGAGAGGAGAGGGAGGCAGCGGGCTCTGTTTTGCTGTCACATCTCCCGTACGTCCCGATGCTTTGGGAAGGCATCCTTCCTGCCCGCCGCCTCCTCATTATTATTATTTGTGCACAGTACCCAGCACAGCGCCTCATAACTCACCGTGTTTATGATAAAGCAGAGCAGTTGTTTTTGGAGACAGGCACTTTGGTATTCAGTAGCCCCAGAGGCTATGCCGTGGTGTGCTCTCTCCACCATTCGCTGGTAACGTGCCCATTTTTTCCTCCCCTTTCTCGAGTGTGCCTGAAGGAAATTTATTGCAGCAGGCAACTGCTATGGGCAAATACTAATAAAATGCTGTTTTGCTGCAATTTGTTTAATTGGCCACAGAAGAGAAGCCTTGCATGTTAGATCCAGCTTCTGACACCTCCTGCCCAGTCCACAGATGTTCTCACCATGAAGGGCTCGCATCTCCGTGTTTATGGTAGGGAGAAAACAAACCCCTACTATTAAATCTTTACTATTGCTACAGATCTGATTTGATTTAACATGCATATTTACCGTGGCGGGCCGCTGGCAACCTCTCCAATGTATTCAGCTAACTGTACTACTTACCACGCTGCCTTCCTCGTCACCTTCCCTGCACTCCTCCCTCCCATGTCCCACAAGAACCCATCGATCCCCAGCCTAGAGGTGAAGGGGGGAGGTAGAAAAGGAAAGTTAGAGAGCTATTTAGAGGGTTTTGGTCCTATAAATCCTCCCTTTCCCCATGTTCCTGCAGGCAGGAGCTGAGGCCACTTCCAGCATCAGCCAGAGTGGGTCTGAGAGCACGGTGCTCTCTGTGCTGGTAATGATCCAGGTGGGGAGGGGCTTTCAGACTGAGATGTCCTAAACAGTGATTTGTACACACTGAGAACATTACAGCTCTCCCAGGATTTTTCCTGCCACTCATTAAGCTTCCTCCTTGCTGCGTATTTCAAAGCTTTTCGAACCCATTTAAACACGCTGGCAGGCTGAGCTTTGCATCCCCTGCACAGAGGTGCGAGCAAGAAAGCCCTCCAGCTTTGCTAGCAGTGGGATGATGGCACTATTTGAACCTCTCTAAAGGGAGATCAGAACAAAATGAGATGGAGGACAGGGGAAGAGCCAGAAACTCCTAGAGCTGCATGGCTCTGGGAAGCCAGGAGATGGATAGTTGTGGAGATCCAAGAGCAAAGCCCTGCTGCCTTGCTACCTCATCCTCCCACAGCAGGGCTCACATGGGGAGGCCGAGCTCTGAGCATGTTTCTGTTCACAAAAAGTGGGACAGAAAGCATCACATCAAGAAGCTTTAGGAAATTTCCAACGAGGCCACAAGTGCTGGGACAGCTGCTGCACTCCTGCAGTCCCTGCTCCCGTCTGCCAGCCGAGCCAGGCTCCCTCAGGTGGCCCTGGAAATGGGCTGGGTGCACGCCGCTGTCCCAAGCAACACTTCACAGCTCTTCTCCCAATCTCTGGAGCTCACTCAATCTCTGCTTATTGCATCTTGCTCCTCTCAGCGCTGCTCGCAGGAACCCCAGAGCTCTTAACTCACTCCGAGGAATTAATAACACCCAGTACTGGCGCAGCTTAAAGCACTTTGCTTCGTTCTGTGCAAATTGAGGCTACGGGAGGACTGGATGGGGCCGGTGCCCAGAGGCAGGGCACAGACTGCGGGGCTGAGCTCCAGCTCCCAGCCCCGTGCTTCCTGGCACTGTGCACCAGGGCCAGGTGCCAGCAGAACGCAGAGCCGTGCACGCCGCTGTGCCAGATGGCCCCGGTGTGAGGAGTGCAGGGCTGCCCCAGGCAGAGGCCTCGCAGGGCTGGCAGGAGGATTTCCAGCCCCGCACACCCAAGGAGTGTTGGAGCTACGAGCAGAGCTGAGGCTGTGCTGCCTGAAAGCTGCAGCAGAACTCCACCGTTCTCCAGGAATGAGAGGCCCTGTGCTCTGTGCCCATGCAGAGAGTTGTGCTCGCTCCAGCCAGGTGTGGCAAGAGGAACAGGATCCTGCAATCCTGTAATCTCTGTAATCCTCCTCACTCCCCTTTGCAGCTGCTCTGGAGGCCGTGTTGGCAAAGCATGATCACGTCTGGGTCACTGCAGCACCGCCAGAGCATAGCACCAGGTCCAAGCCCAGCCCCACGTGCAGCCACAGCAGCACCCCGTCCTCACTCACAGCGCACACGACAGCCTCACCAAAGGTCTGCCGGGGTTGCTCAAGTATTAAGTTAAGCTAACCAATTTACAATGCAAATGTTACACAGATTGCAAAGGGTAAATGAGTTGTATGTTGAAGGAGATAGGCTTTACCCAGACAAAAGTGGAACAGACCTGTGGCAAACTGCAATTAATGACCCGAACACATCTTCCAGAATGAAAAATTCATCGAGTCCTCTAAGGATATATAGCCCAGGCAGAAGAAATTATTCACCACCTTCTACATATCCAAGGTGTCACCAAGCCTATTTATCTGGCAAACAAAGAACTTCCCTTCAGCTTTAATATTTCTGCTACCATGTGGTCCAGAACTTCTGGGATTTTTTCAAGTAGATTTTACAAAGAAAGTGCAATTCTAGGAAAGTGAAAGCTCGTGAGATGTTGGACTGGGGAAACTGTGGTAAAACACAGATTCCCCACTGCAGACCTTCGGTAAATCACGAAGCAGGAGGCAGGAACAGAGGGTTTCCATTGCTGAAGCAACAGCCTCCACCATTGACTTTGTGATGGTTCCTCCTGCCCTCGTGGTTTCAGCAGACCTTGTCATGTGCAAAACCAAAGCGAAGGAAAGCAATGGGTTTCTGGCACATCTGGGGACCTGGAATTGGAGACCCCGGCACTCGGTGGTTCAGCGCTGTGACATTGAGGAGGTGATTGGCAGTCCGACCACGTGCAGCGGGGAGATAAAACCTAACCGTCCCGTTGGAGGTGGCACTGTTTGTTTCATTAATGCACGTAAAGCGCTTTTGTGGTCCCCAGGTGGGTTGGGAAGTGCTGTTATAAAACTGGGACTAAATCTGAGATATTCTTCTCCTTGCCCGAAACGGGAATGAACACAGAACTGCTAAGCAGATCCTCTGTGGTTCGAGTGATTCCGTATTTCTTCATGTTTTACTGCCTTATCACTTGTGAATAAACAAAGGGAATATCACCCTTGGATGCCACGATTCATTTCAAAGACAAAAACCGGCTTTTATCACTCGTACTGCTGGCACTGCTGTGGGACGGCTCTGTACATCCGTGCTGCCCGGCACGGCCAGCACCCCTGGGGCAGGGCAGGGTGCAGCCCAGGGCCGGTGCTGTCGGAGCCCCTCTGCCTCCCACACTCCTGCATCCCCTCTGCCCGAAGGGCTCGGAGTGCAGCAGCTCCCAGCACGCCCGGCGCCAGCTCTGCCCTTCTGCTACTGTTTGCTGAATAAAACCAATTCTGTAACTCTGAGCTAACTGGTTAAGCAGCACTCATCATGCCTAATTTACAAAAGAAGGGGCATATTTCAAAATATTTATTCTGCCTTTCCCAGTTGGATTGGCATAAGCATGTGGAAATCTTCAAGGAATCAAACAACTGTTAATCACCTCAAGCTATTCCAGGCTGAGTTTGCTATGTAAGCTGCCTCCCTCTGTTTACACATAAGAAGCAATGACTCAAAGAATCCTATAGAGACTATTTTTTTTTCCCCTCCTTTTTAACGATGAGGTCTGGCCAAACGGCTTAAAGGGCCCAGCTACTTAGTATTGGAGCTGCACCTCCTCTGCCCGGTAATATCCGCATTTGTATGCGGATGGTGAGTGCTGCAGGACGGGGAGGGGGAGAGGCTGAGCTCCAGCAGCAGCTGGTGAGCACGGGGCCGGGTGTTCTGGTGCCCAGAAAGGGGTCCTGGGCACTGCCTGGGGCTGCCTGGGGTCAGCACACCCCAAGCTCCCCTCTGAGACGCCAGGAGCAGAATTGCAGGAGGCAGCTGCTGCAGTAGGGGAACCAAGAGCAGCCTCCTGGTTGCACAATCCTGCTGTTTGCATGCGGCCCCTGCTCCCCGAACCCTTCAGCCCAGCGCCTGGAGCTGGGCTTCCCCTGCTAACGCCGTTCCCCACACAGGGATGACAGACTGGGTAGCCTCCAGGTTTGCTTCTTGTCCAACCACACCGAGCTCCAGCATGTCTGAACACCAGCAGAGCCCGCAGAGCCCGTGCTCCCTCCCTCCATGGCCGGGCAGGCAGCACACCGTGAGCATGCGCGGGTGCGCAGGGCTCTCCTGCACGCCGTGGCACCGGTGTTGAATGCTGATGAGAAATTCTTGGTCCAACCCCAGGCACTCATTTTCAAGTAATTAACTTGGCACCACCACAGCACACAGCAGATCTCGACTTTCCCAACCAGGAGATAACTGAATTAAAAGGGCAGGTGTGGGATTATTTATGGCCAGACTCTCTTCCTCCCCGCTCCCGCTCTGAAGCCAGCAGTGAGGATTCCATTCGGGCTCCCCATCCCCGAGCTACCTGTGCTGTGCAGGCCCAGCAGCACTGCAGCGTGCCCGGCTGGGAGCAAGGCTGCCGAGTGGTGACATATGAGGATAATGAGTGTTGACATATGAAGATGCAGCCAAACTGAAAGCTACATCCTATTTAGCTTTTAATTTGGATGCTCATAGAGTGGATTCTGAAGCCCCGTTTCATCACCGCTCTTAAAATGGATCTGACTTATAGGAAACAGCCTGATGTGAGACTGCATTACTTATAAACTTGACTTGAATACCAGCAGCCGTTTCCCCTGATATCGACCCAGCAGCACCCGGCCCTCCCCACCAGCACACCGTTTGCTTTCACAGCGCAGTTTGGGGTTGGATCCAGAGAGAAGAGCAGAGCACTGCTAACCCGCTGCCTCAGCATCACCACACTGCAGAAATGATGGCAGTAGTGCCCCTAACACACTCGTGTGCCCCACACACCAGCACAGTGTGCAAACAGGCTTGCTGGGAGCAGCTGGCCACGCAGGCACGCTGCTCGGGTCTGTCTCTGCTTGCCTCATTTCTTACACGCTTTCCTGGGGCATGGTTGATTCTAACAAGGAAAATTAAAGTATTATAATGATTAAATATTAAACCACTGCAGAACATATAGCAGCAGAACAACGCACACTGAGCCCTGAGGGGCTGATGGGAGCCCCAGTGCCACTACTGCTGTGGAGCTGCAAGGACTGGGAGCTCCCCAAATTCATGGTGCAGCTCTGCCTGGCCATCAGCTGTGAGCAGGGGAACCGAGGGCCCGAGGATCACACACAGTGACACGCTGGTGGGCACAGAGTGGGGTGCTCAGCTCCCTGCCCAGCTCAGCCCTGACCCACAGCACTCCTCCTGCACCCCCAGATCCCACACTCGTGCCCTGCAGCTCCTCCCAGTGCTGACATCCCATCGCTGTTCCCATCCCTGCTTTTGCTTCCTTCCTTTCAAAAGCAATTCCCATCTGGCAGCACAGCAGAGGCCTCCCTGATCCCGGGTAATGGCCTGGCCTCTATGCAGAGTGGAATAGAGTTAGAATGAACGCTCCAGAAACCCTGACAGCCCGTTTAACAAGGTGTCTAACATCCCATTTCCTCTGCACTTCCTCTCTCCTTAATCCTTTTATGCGAAACTCACTCAGGAGTAAGCACGTGTGAAATTGAGGACTCTCTAATACACATTGCACGACACCGGCTCACTGAAATGGAGTGTCTCAGCCTTGTTCCGTCAAACAGTGCCAAGAGGAAGCCGACGTTAATCAAAGAGTCTTTTCCATGTGTCCAGGGCCTTGTGAGCCCACAGAGCAAACAAACAGATCGCCGCTGCCACCGCCTTCCCAATGCTTTCATCTCCTTAAAGCCCCGGGTCTGACAGGGCTGCTATGGGGCAGGGGACACGTGGGGCTGCAGCTCTGCGTCCAAGCCCCGCTGTGGCAGGTAAGGCATCCCAGCAGCACGAAGCAGCCGGGTGCCACGGGGCACCGCAGCCCAGCTGGGAAGAAGGGACGCAGCAGGCAGCTTGGGAGAATAACACAGAGGATCGGATCGAGCCTGCAGCAGTTCAGGTCTCCCAAAACTCAGATGGAGCCTGCTTCAAAGATCCTTCCTTGTTTCCCCATTTCTGAGCCCCGAGCAGCCCAGCTGTGAGCTTTGCAGCAGCAGAGCTAGGAGCAGCTGCCAGCCTCAAGGACCAGCGGCCGCTGCCAGGCTCCCTGCCAGCACACACCGAGGAAGCTCTGCTGTGCTGACACATTCTCATTTCCCACCGAGCAGCCCAGACACTTGTGAAAAGTCACTTTGAGAGGCAAAGCTGCTCACAAAGGGGTCTGGCACGTGGCAGGACAGCTTGGCACAGGCAGGCTGCGGAATTGGTTTTGCCAGATTTGGAGTGCTGAGGATCTCAGAAAGGCATTCGCTGCTGGTAAGCCCCATTCTGAAGTGGAAAAACGCTTAACATTTTACTCAGTGAGCTGGATTTCTAAGCAGAAATACCCTTCTAAAGCAGGGAAGAGGACACCAGTAAAGAAACCAAACACCATCCAGATAAATTCCCAGGGAATACTTCCACTGGTTTTGTGTACTTAACCACAAGCCATGTCCAGCTAAGATGTGAGCAATTTGCTGTCTAACACTGGGTACGGCTCATACCAGGGGGATAATATGCTGCAATTGTAGGAAGACAGACTTGATCCAATAGGTCTATTATCTCCCCCCGTTACTATGATCCTGTCCTAATTAGGATCTCACACAGACCAGATACACCAGAAGTCAATGACAACTTCATTTATCCAAGGGCTTCGGTCTAGGAAAGCTGTCTGGTGTTTTTAAGTCACCATCAAGCAGGTATTGATTCAGTGAAGTCAGGAAATGATGCTTCATTTATGCGCCTTAGCCTGGAATTCGGGGTGCTCATTCCTGCTCAATGGATGGCCGCAGAGCTGAGTGCTGGGGTACCGACCTTCCCTCTGCCTCTGCCCACCAGAATTTGAGGGTTACAATTCGCAGTAAATCAACAAATATTTGGATCAATAAGGGATGCAGGGCAGTGATTTGCATCCGCGCTCTCAAACCTCTGCTGGAAGAAGGGCCTGGAAAGCACACAATTCACAGTATCAGGCTTGCATGGAAAGACAGAGAATCCTTCTAATTGCAGGGCGGGATGCAGATTACAGACTTGGAGATGATGAGCAGTGCTAAACCCGGTGCCTAAAAATAAATAAACACACAATATAAAACCCCAAGTGAATGAGATTTCCGTATTATCATCACACCGTGTAAATGATAGCATCCCTCCGGATTAGCCGATGGAGAGCGGGCTGGGGCACTGGAAAGATAAGGCATTCTTAATCTGCACACATGATCAGCTGAAGGGAAAATATAAAATGCTAATAACAAATTGTAATTCAATCTAAAAAGGGTGCAACAAACACCTTTTCCCCTTCTTGTCTCTGGAAAAAAGATCAAGCAGGTCCCCTCGCACCATCACTCTCCCAGCTTTCCCTCTCTTCCCCTTAACTTCCCCTCCAAAACACTTTGCCATAACACTTGGTGGGGTGCAATCTGCACATAAACAGCTCGGCCCCCATTCCACCCCACCCCGGACATCCAACTCTACGTTTTAAATGGATCGCCTTACTTGTGACTAAATATAGAGTGGATCTCAGCATCCCTCGCCAGGTGGAACACTATAAAAGGTAAGTGGCACAATACATCATCTTAAAAGGTGGCTTATCTGGAGAGGAGGTGTAGGAAATATTGTGCGAGGGGCTGTCTGCATCTGAGGCGCAATTGGATTCCATTTTTTCTTTTGAAATAGGGAATGGCAAGGATGTTGGCAATGCCTGAAAAATAACACTACAGCAGGAGGTACACTGCAGGGACGGGTGTCCCTGGGCCAGGCCAGGAAGCTCCTTTTTTTTCTCCATTTAGGACTGCTCTTTCCTACCACGCACAGCAGCCCTTCCATGCCACCAGCAATGGTCAGAAACATCCATTATTTAAACCTAACAAACACTGCTGAGCAGAATTAAGGGAGAACATAAATATTTCACTCAATTTCTGCACAACGCCCTCCATCTAAAACAAACATAAGAGAAAGCGAGCGATGTCCCCTTCCCTGCTCCCAGCCACGGTCCCAAGCAGCCCCATCACCATGCCCAAGAGACCAGCGGTCCATGAAGGATGCGTTGCTGTTCATCAGTGGGTTCCAGAACCAACACCCTGACCTGTGCAGGGGACAAGTCGCAGCTGGCGAGGTTCCTTGCAGCCCCAGCATGGCTCCTGTCGCATTTAAGGTTCTTCCTTCCACGTCCCCAGAAAATCAAGGCTCCATGGCCATAAAGAAAATCCAGCATCAACACAGAGATTTGGGGTTAAGCCACGGACTGCAGCAAACTGCGCAAGCCCCACTGACAGCAGATTTATCTCCTCCCCACGCCTTGGCTCAGACACTGCACACAGGGCAGATTTCCTATTGCACACACGCACACACGCGTCCAGATCCTGTGTGCTGGGCAGGAAGATTATTGAACAAAAGTAAGTGATAAAAGCACGGGCCAAAAAGATGTGTTATAGTGTTTTCCTTTGAGGCAAAGACAAAGAAGACACTTTGCTGTTTGTTGTGCCAGAGAATCATCTCTGATTGTTTGTGTCACGGTGGCAGATAAGTGCAAAGGAGATAGATGTTCTGTCTCCGAGGCACAGTTCTCATCTGTATAGTATAAATTTATGCCCGCTGGTTGCAAGCCTCATGATTCAGAGCCGGTATATGACTGCGATCGGAGCAGAGGAAAGCCAGTGCCTTCACGCTTGACGTTGATCTGCTTCATCCGTGCTGTCAGGCAGCCCCTGAGAAACGTCCCCTCTGCTTAGAGCCAGGCTGTGCCGGGCTGCTCGGCAGCTCCTGCTCCCACCCAACCCCACACACTGCAGCCATGTGCCCTTCCCTTCCCACACTCTGGGATTCCATTGTCTTTCCAGTCCACAAACACGAAGACATTTCTCTGCCCAAGCCAAGCACATCAGTTCGAAGGAGGAAGATGCCTGGGACATGTTGGCAGCCTGCTGCCTTCTTTCCAGGCACCGTGTTTGTCTTCTCAGCAGCCATCTGCAGAGCATGAGACGCTCGGTCCGGATAGCAGAAGCCACGTGTGATAGCTGCTGTTTGTCCCTTAAGTATTCACTGGGGCACTATCAAGGTAAATATATAATCAAAATAATGATATTCAAACTGAGCTGAAAGAGCACCTCGGCCTCAGCACTCACCCATTCATTCAATACCCTGTTAATTCAGTACGCCTTACAGTGAGCTCCGGCAGCTGCCCAAATCAGACTTGGAGAGTTCAGTGAGGCCACGGTAAGTTTTCTCACGTACCACTACAGAACTATTGCCAGTACACAGCAACACTGTGACAATGAGCAAGGAACCTGTGTCTGGCAGTGCCACATGGGACCCCAGCCCTCCGGTCCCCTGACCTGGTGCGGAGAGGTGCCCTGAGGACAAGTGCTTTGGAAGCAAAGACGCAAGTATCTCTTGCTGGCCCCTCCAGAGCGGCAAGTTTGTTTGGCTGGGTTTGTAAACAGCCCCAATTTCCCCCAGCTGCTGATCGTTTGATGTCATGCTGCCCTGACATAAGACAAGCATCTTGGTCACCTCCTGCCGCCAGCTGTGCCCTGCCGGGACCTGCAGGAAATGAGCCCTGCTCCGGCAGCGGGCGCCCAGCCCCAGGGCTTCATTTCCCCCAGTGCTGATCAAGGGGCTTCCTTTTTTCCCTGGGTACCTCTGAAGTCAGGGACGGACAGAGCCAAAGACAGATGGGGGAGTTCAGCACAGGCCCAGCTCTTGACCACAAATCACCTTCACCAGGGAAGGTTTTATTGCAGGAATTTCGGGTTAATCCAACACGGGAGCGGCGGCATCACCGAGGCCAGGGAGCTCTGCGCAGCGCTCCCAGCAAGCGCCAGGCTGAGCCCCTGGGCGCCCATTGCTGCTGGGGTCGGGGCAAGCAGCACACCTGGGCAGCCCTCCCTTTGGGGTCGGTGGTGCTGCCGAAGCCCTCTGCACAGCCCCAGCCCCCCCTGTCGCCCACCATCGAGCTGCTCTGAGCGGAGGGGTCGGCTCCTGTGCCACGTACATTGTCTTAGGAGATTGATTTTTCACCTGTAAAAGTGATCTACACTCCCTCTCCTCTCCCGGATGCCTTAGTCAAAAGAGAAAATGGATCTTTTAAAGATACATGTATCCATCACTATTATTTACATTCTAATATGCGTACGCAGCTCTGCTCCAACAAGGGAAATGTAAATCAGATGGACATCGTTCCCTCAATGCCCTAAAGAGCTCCATTCCCCCAAATTAAAATAGAAAATGCTCTTTTAAAATGCACCTTTAATATGTAGGAGCTGCTGCATCCTGACTCTAAATAAACCAAACTTGAGCTACATGCCAAATATCTTAGATAAAGGACAGGTGAGATGGTAGTATCTGGCCAAGGAATCGGTCCTAAACAGCTATTTATATTAATGCAAAGAAGGTACAATGTTCTTCCTCTTGATATATGCTGCAGTGGGATATAGTTTTGTCCCACTAGTGAGAATAAAAACGTACAGTTCATGATAGGCAGAGTCACATGTGTGAGATAAAAAGCTCCAACTATAATATATGTCTTCACCATGTATTCTCTTCAGGATTTTCTTTAGATCTTTGGATGACAACAAGAAAACACTTACTCAAGGTTAGACACTGCTCTCCGGGCTTTTTAATAACCATTCCCCATATCCTGGGGGATTGCGTGTGCAAAATACGGCCAACAACTTCAGCGGGGCCCTCGCAGAGGCAGGAGGAACCTCGCGCTCGCTGCTCTTTGTGTTGCTGGGGCTGTGCCATGCGGGCGGCGGTGCTGCTGCCGAGCACCATCAGCCCTGTAAGACGACCAGGAAAGCAGCAGCCGCACTGCCTGTAGCGCCCGCAATAAAACCAAAACGTGCGCGAGGAGCAAGGCTGTGCTCCTGCCTGCGGCTCTGCTCACAAAGCGGCGGCGCTCCCAGCAGAGCTCGGGGCGACCCACGGGGCTGAGGCAGCGCAGCGCTGGGAGGAGATGCTATCTGCCCCTGCCCTGCTCCCCTGCTGCTGATACCAGCTCCCTGTGGAAGTGGGGAGAGATAAAGCACGGCGTGTGCCACGGAGCTCAGCCTCCTGCGGGGCCGTGCTGGCGGCAGGTTCTGCTGCTGGGAACAGGCTCAGAGTCAGGATTTCACTGAACTGAAAATCGAGCAGTCTTTAATTGCTCTTAAATGGGGGCGGCCGAGCTTCCCCGCTCTGTAGCTCAGACATCCTTTGAGCACCCTGCTCCTAACTATTCTGATGTACTGCAAATGCTCCCCTTTTTTCTCTCCTGCTGACTGCTGATAAATGCACCTCTATACTCTGTCTAGGAGCCACAGCGTTACAATCTGCTCGGCGTGATATTTCTGCCTGCCCCCAAACAAAGCCTAATCGGGCAGTGGAAGTGGCAGTGGAGATGAAGCATCCTGAGGACGGTCTTCCTTCCGAATTGCTGCTTTCCGACACACTCCACGGTCCTGCACTAACACAGTGCACTTTGCAGCAAGACCTCAGCAGTGCGGGGTTTGGCAGCACTGAAGCAGAGGGCAGTGCTGGATGCTGGGATGACACAGGCAATGCTGGAGGCAGTGAGGCCGATTGAAGCTTCTGGCTTTGCGGCCCAGAGCCCATCGTGGGGTGGGCAGCAACACCCCTGCTCCCTTCCTGCAAGGAATGGGTGGCTCTAGATAACATGAAATCCATCATGACCTCTTGCACACAATGGGCTTCGCAGCCGAGGGGCACATCGTAGCTCACAGCTTCCCCATGCTCACCCAAGGGATGAGCCAAGCTCACCTCTTTCATTGCAGCCTCTCTTTATTTTTCTCATTAAACCTCCTCTGTAGTTCTGTGGCATTAACCAATGGAGACTGGGGAACCACGAGCACAGCAGGGCAGGAGCGGAGCCACGCACAGGGGCAGCTCAGCCTCTGCTTCCGCCACCAACAGCCCGGTGCATGGAACCAGGATCACGCTAGAAATGGTCAGCTACCACATATATCCATCAGGAAATAACCCGGCCGTTAGAATGTGTGTCCGGCGATCATTGCGGCGACCCGTCAGCTGTAAACGACCCGGGATATTTGGGAAGAAAAAAAAACAATTTGCTTCTACTATTTATTTCTTTCTCCCGTTCTTGACCCTGAGATCGCACCAATGTTTTTTCTGCACTTTCGCTGTGAAAGAGACACTCTCATCAAGGAGGAGTAAATCACAGTAACAGGGAAATAAACCTTCCCCTGCGATGATCCCGCTCCATTTATTTATTTAGCCGCCTGGCCTCGCAGCATCCCATGTGTGCGCACGCGCGGCTGCTGCCCGGGGTGGCCCATGGGGTGTGGGGCACGCGGAGCCGTTCCCCTTTAAATCCAACCCAGGTAATGGAACCGCGCAAGAAAATAGCGTGGGTGCATCTGGGAGCAGTAGAAAACAGTTAGATCTTCATAGAGCCATAAAGAAGTAAACAGTAGGCTGCTATGAAGATCTATGGGACCCCGCAGTGCCATTGTCTTCAAAAGGAATTAAAAACAAATTGCTGAGGGCCAGCACATAATTTAGAGACTCACGGCAATTTTATGACTTGCTAATGTTCCTAATTACATGCCCGTGAAAGGCTTAATTAATTGGGGGATGTAGCAAAAAGTGGAGCCTGTGTTTGTTATCATGGTTCCACTGCATTGATTTTAGTGCCTATGGAGAATTTAGGGCCTCTTTATTTGCACAAAGAAAATGCAAGTCTCTCGAAAAAATGCACATTAAGATCAACCCCTCGCTGCTATCTAATATACTTTCCTCTACTTAACCAAAGTGCTTGTAATCATATTTTGTAAATGTTGGTGCCGTTAATTGCATTGTGAGAGAAAATAGGTTCCGCTCGACTGGTCGTGGAGAATTTTATAAAGTTCTTCTCCTGCTCCCAATCCCGAGCGCTAGCAGGGAAACTCATCCCAAGTCTCTGCGGTGCGGGGCTGCCCTGCTCGTCCTGCTGCACGCGGCCGTGGGCAGCGAGGGGTCCGCGCGTGCCTCCCCCTGCAGCCCCAATAACATGCTGGAGAAAACACGGAGCACGGAGACCCCGCGGCACCGCAGAGCAGCTTTGCTTGAGGCCGCAACAGGAGTTTGCGCTTGTTCCCATCACCAAACTCGAGCGCTGGGCTGAAGGGACGAGGAACTGCAGTGTGGGTAGGGCCCGTGCTCCCTGACAATCAGCAGTGGCATCGCAGCCGGGTGCGGGGTTTGGGTGACGGCAGCGGGCAGCCAGGATGGCCCCTCGGTGCCTTCCCTCCGAGCGCTGCGCTGCTGTGCACAGTGCTGCAACCGGAGCAGCAACAGCAGCGCCGAGTTCGTCCGCTGCTCTCGAGAGGAGGAGACGTCTCTCGAAATATAGTTGGTGCTTTGACGATAAGACCTTTGACAGGAACATGAATGACACGAATACTTTGATCTCTAGTCTCAGAAGCTTCAACAGCAATTATGAGTCAAGAGGGGTGAATATGGGCAGCAGCTACAGCAATGCCCCAGAGGGTGGTGAGGCAGTAATTAGAGACAAACCCCAGAGCATCTCTGCCTGCGCCGCGCACGAACCGGGAGGAGGTGGGCTGGGGGAAGGCTCCGCAGCAAACAACAGCCCTTATTCTTCTGAGAGACATAAAACCGACAGGACTTTATACATTTCAAAGCAAAACATCTTCAAAGACAGGTAAAATGCTAATTCTGCTAATGTAGGTTTTTATGTATATGCTCTGAAAAGGTAAAGCAAATTAATCACCGGCTTTACCCCTTAATGTACATCTGTGTTACAAATATATTACAGCATGTCAGATCTTAGGAGATATATCTGAACAGCGGTGGTTAAAAGAGCATTTCCCTTTTCATGCTCTAATACAGTTATTTTGATCTTTCAGTCTTCATATTTTTTGTTCTCATCAAAGGAACGATGGTGCCAGAGATTAGGATGTTATTTATTTCCCTCTCGCTGTCCTACCCGTGTTAATCACTTCTCGTGTCAACAGCTCGGCGGTGCCGGCAGTGCCCACGCATCCTCCCCTGCCGCCCACCTGAGGGTCACCTCCAGATCCCGCCGACCTCCCGAGCTCATGGACGCACGATGCAAATGGAGGGCAGGGAGGGGAAGGAGATGCCTGGAGTGAGGGCATGGCAGCGGGGCGGCTCGGCCTCTGCGACCGCAACAGAGACTGTCGGGAAAGAGAGGGGGAAGCGCTGCTGCGGCACGGCGAGGCCCAAAGGGAGCTGGGACGCGTGGGGCTGCGAGCTGGGGAGCACAATGGGTGCTGATGCAGCAGCACGAGACATCTGCCAGGGCAGAGCGGAGCCCCCCGGGTCCTGTCAGCCCTGGGCAGCCTGCAGGATTCAACTTGTGCACAGTTCTTTCCTGGGCTCTTTCCAGGTGCCTCCAACCGAATTCTCCTCATCCCCTACACAGACCTCAACTACGGAGTAAGAAGAGCTGCTGCAAGTAACTGCCAACCCCAAACACAAAATGCTGCTTCAAAGGACCGCGTGAGAATCCAGAGCTCCCAGACCAAGCCAGGCAGCCGCTCGCCACACTGCAGCTAGCTGGAACAGACAGTGATGAACTTGTGAAGGTGGCGATTCGCAGGTATCCAGTAATTACCTGCAGAGATTAACCGAGCAGCTGTACTTCAGGCATAACTAATCCTTGAGAGACGAGGAGCAGGAAGGGCTGCGGGAGCTAATGTCTTTGAAACAGGTTACACCAGTGACATTGCCCACCATCAGCATTGTGTCCCTTGCCTTTAAAATGCTGACACTTACAGGTTTGATGGTAACTAGACTGCATAGGGGCACCTTTGCTTTCACATCAGATCTGCTGACATGAACAAGAGTCGATTCAGATGGGCATCCAAACATTAAAGTCCTTCCCTATTTCCATAAAGTGATTGGCAGCATGCCTACTGCTAGCGGCTGGTAGCACTGCTGATAAATGGCATCTTGATAAAAACTTTGGCCTGTTTTAAGGGAAAAAAAAAAAAAGGCATACTCTTATTCTAATTCACTCAGCACCTGACAGGTGAGGCGTCTCATCTCTAAAAATTAGATCCATCTCATATCTCTGGTCTGCGTGCACAGGGAGAACAGAGCGGCCACGTGCCTCTTCCTCCCTCCTGCCTGGGAGCTGGGTGGTACAGCAGGATGCTCAGCAGAAAGGGCCCGAGATCTGCTGAAGATGGTCCAAAGGAAAAGAAAAGGGGGGTTCCTCTCCTGGCCTTGAGCTACAGAAACATTACGAGGAACCCTGCCTTGCTGGAGGAGCAGAAAGCCAGGTGAGCTCTGAGCTGCAGGGACCTGACCCACAAAGCCACCTCACGCAACAGAAATGTGAACAAACACATAGTTATCAAAACGAAAAAAGGGACTCTGCAGATCATTGGCTGCTGATTCCCTGCTAATCCATCAGCAGATCAGTGCACAGAAAAGAGGGGGGAAAGAAGTTAATTTCAAGGCCTAATATCATTAGTCAGGTTTTGTAGCTTCTTTAGGCACTTAATTCTAGGTATTTTTTCTTAACTTAAGGTTTAAAAATGACTTCTAAAACGAATCCGAATGTTACAATGGGAACTTTTTACTCCCAGAGATAAAAAATCTCTCCCTCTCATACCTTCACACTTCAAATCTTACAGGAACTACACAAGCTGGGTGGCCCCAGCAATGCAGACAGCAAGCGCACTGCAGACCCAGACCAGACTTGAGAACAGATGCGGGGCAGTGGACACCTCCACCCATGTGTCTGTTGTTCTTACAAACAGATGTTGTGTTGTGGTGTAGAGAAAGAAGGAAGCTGTGTGTCTCTCTGCCCAGCAGGCAGGAATGGTGGCAATGTCCCTTCCCTCCCCACATCTCATGCCCTGTGCAGGACAGTCATCAGGACACAGCTTGGAGCAAGAGCCTGACAAAGAGTGAAGACGGGATGGCAGGGATTTCTGGAGGAGATCCCATTCTCCTGGATCTAACAGGGTTTGGTGTTAAAATTCCTAAAGCAGCTTTGCAGATCTCAACAACAGCAAACAGAAACTGACAACGCCGGACGGATCTCCCTCTGCCACCACGATGCCGCTTTGCATTGCCGTACCAAAGTCACTCCATACCTTGTGATGCACCAAACGATAACAGACGGGTGCAGGAGCACGAGAACCACCCCAATACACAACGACCCTAATGAGCCAACAGCAGAGCTCACCCAAATCAACCCCGTGATTTACAGAGAGCTGCCCTCCCCTTCTTCCTGCTCCAGATGTGCTGCCAGCTGTGGTGACACCGCTGCCGAGACTGAGCTTAATAAATCTGCCTGCAACCACACGGCTGTCCCATACAGCGGGCATCCCGCAGTCCTCCTAGCAGCTCTGCACGCAACAAAACAGGTCCTGCCAGGCTCCCAGGCTGCTCACAGCGGCACAGCTCCGAGTCCCGGCTCATCCCGGTGCCCCAGAGCACAGCTGGGCACCGACGGGATGCACGAGTGCTGCTGGGGCTCCCGAGCCAGCCCCGGCTCCCCGTGCTGGTTGTCCACGAGCGCTGCCATGCCCAACACAATTAGTGGTGACATCCCTACCTTGATTCCCGTCATGGTCTGCTGGAAGTCGCTTTGAGAGCCCGGGCTTCAAACCAGCTTCGCCATCATGTGATCTGACATCGTCGGGAATTTACTGTGGAAACAAAAAAACCCCACAAGTGTGAAATGTGACTGTCGATAAAGTAATCCTCAGCAATCAGACAAAATTAATTGTGTGAACATCATTGATCAAACCTACTTAATACATTGGGTTTGTAGAAAGCTGGAATGTAATTTCATTACCAATCTGCTCCATCCTAATGAAATTTCTAATAACACTCTAATTTTGATTTCGGTTAAGGAGAGAATGATGGAAATTTTCTTTTGCCTCTCTTGTAAGGGTTTATTTTATTGGTTTTCTGCAATAGTAGGGATACTAATTTTTTTTTTAATTTGACATTTTATTAGCAGGGGGTTTAATGTAACAACACGGATAAAAATAAAATTGCAAAATGGGCAAAACTTAAAGAAACAGAAGTGATGTTGGAATTAGAGAGGCTAATTCTAAAGAAATTGATTTATTTGATGAGTGGTGATTTGGGCTTTTTTTTTAAGTTGTAGCCGATTTTCTGACCTACAGCGATTCGAGCAATACAGGTTTACAAAAAACTACAGGTTTTTTGTCCACAGCTTGCACAGAACAGTGCCCACAGAGCACACGGGAGAGGCTCCAACACACCAACATCCGTAACAGGCAGATTAGGGCAAGGAGACACGGCCTGATCCAAGCAAGGCTCCCATTGATTGGGACATAACCCAGATTTCACCCTTTGGGTCAAGCTTCAAAAGGCACCATTCAGCCCTTCAGACTGAGCTCTGCTGGTGCAAAGAGGAAGGTCAGAGGTTAATCAAATCAGCAGTGAGGGAGCATCAGGTAGATAACAATGCTGAGGATTTGAGTCTTGCTGCATGTGTGGCGCCTGGCACAGCAGGAGCTGGGTGCCCAGGGCTGTGTCCTTGGACCTCAGCATGAGCCAGGAGACCACCAGCACAGGACCACGCGATGGTGGGACTGCAGGGCACCCCTGGCACCTTTGTGGAGTGCTCAGAAGCGGGCGATGGGCTCAGACACCGCAGCCTACATCATTCTGCCTGTGCAATCAGAGCCTGCAGGCTTGCGAAAAACATATTTTGCTAGGGGCAGGGGAAAAGACCCGAAAAACCTAATATTTTGTTGCTCTTTCTGCTATCAAGTACTGAAAATGAACAGTGCTTGTCTCTGGCATGCATGAAAGGGCAGACCCTGCTCTCACGGCAGCTGGGTACTACTGATGGCTCGTCTGGCAACACGGCCAGTGAATAGAAACCGCCTCTCCCCAGGCAGAAGGCACACACGGGGATCTGCATTTAAAAGCAGATGCACAGGATGCACACTGGCAGCCTGCAGACATCTGGGAGCTGCCAGGTGATGGGACGGGACGCGATGAGCAGACAAGGGAGCAGAGAGCGTGCCTGTTTGCTGCAGGAAGGTGATGCTCCTTGACTACTGAACTGGTGCCTATCTCTGGTATTTCCATTTTCAGCAATCTGATGTGTTTTGGTGATTTATTCATGACTGGTGTAGTGAAAAATTGGAAAAGGCTAGCGGGATAGCCATGGCCTGGAGATCCAGCATCAGATTGAGGCTACAACTGAATTACTGTCAGAGGCATCATGCAAGGTTCACTCCAGCGAATGCGAAGCTGAATCTTTATATTAATAACTGAGCACGAACGACCAGAGACTGGCAGGTTTGCAGACAGGCAGGCCTACGAGGGGCTGTCAGTGCAGCGCAGGGCTGCTGTTTGCACGCTGCCAGGTGCAGCCGGTGCCACTGTGGGACCACAGAATGGTGGCAGCGGGCACAGCTGAGTGCTGAGTTACTGCTGTGGAACCACACAGGGGAGCTTTGGCTTTTGCTCCACTCCCGAAGCACACATTAAGAAGCCAGCCCTGCCCTCGGTGAGCCCAGCACGTGGCAGCAGCTGCAGTCCAATACAAAGTCACCCCACACTAAAAGCCCCTCCAAATTGGAACTTTTGGGAAAGCCAAACAAAGCAGCAGTTGATCCAAAGGGGGGATAAACAGCAAGGTGGAGGCAGAGGGGGAACGCCAAGTGCTGCATTACAGCAACATCTAGCCGCTCCTCATAATTACAGTTTCAATTCCACATCCAGTTTCCCTCCTAATTACTGCCCCGCAGTTGGTGCGCGGATTCGAGAGCAGCAGGGATTTTTGTTTTGCTTGCGCTGATGACATGCAGACTCCTCGTTAGGCAGTGCCTGCGCAGGGCCCAGCACACAGCTCCCCCTGCCCCAGGCTGTGTCCCAGCACTGCCCACCACCAGACCTGAGCCCGGAGTGGCAGTGGCAGGGCACGAGGACGGCTGTGAGCCCTTCCAGCTGTGCCCGGTGCTGTGCATGGAGCTCAGCCCGAGCTGCTGTGCCACTGCTGGACACGAGCTGACAGCCCACACAGCTGAGCTCCCGCAGCAAACATCCCCCAGAAATGAGGTGCTCCCGGGCAGTTTTGGGATGCTTTGCCAATCATTAACACCATCGCTGCCTGGAGCAAGGAGCCGAAAAGCGGCCTTCATTCACCAGAAGTGCAGGAGAGCTGATTTCCTAATAATTTATGGCTTGAACGAAGTTGCAGAGAACAACCAAGTATGCAGGAAAGGTTGGGGTGAAAAATTATTTACAAAGTGAATGCCCTGAAGACACTTGTACTGGACAACAATTACAGCACCTTAATTAACTGAAATTTAGTTCACCCGTCGACTGAGGCATGTCCAGTGCTCAAGTTATGCCACTGCTGCTGTCTACCACTGGTTAATGAATATAAATCAGATGGTTTATAGTTAGTGAACATGTAATAGGCTTGCAATGAGTTGAATTCCAATGCAAAATGCCCGGGGATAGGAACATGCCATCCATAAAACATATATAAATAACAGATTTGCATTGCTATTCAGAAAAAAACAAAGCAATCCTCCCATCTTGGTGTCCTTCCAGCCCGACAGACCTGCACTCCAGCTCCCCAGCAAGACAAGGGGCCGACAGGTCGGAACTGAGGAGTGGTGACCCAAGGAACAGCTAATCAGATGCCAAAAGTCTTCTGTGCTCCCCGTGTTTCCCTCCCAGCCATTGAGCCCTGCCTCATGGGCTCCTCATGTGCTTGCTCCATGCTTCTGGGAAGCAGGAGTGCACTGGAGGTGACTCCGGAGGCACAGAGCAATCGCTGTCCCTATGAGAGCCACTGCGGGGGCACCCGAGGTTGGAAAGGCAGTAAGAGCAGCGCCTGTGTCAGAAACACAGCTCTCAGCTCTTTGCATTTCTTTGCTGCAGAAGCAAGAAATTGTGGGCCTTATTTATTGCACAAATTAGGTACAAGAAAATTATTTTCTTAATGCGAGACTTGATGAATGTTCTCAACTCTCCACCCTGCTAGGAAGAAGGGGTTACAATGAAAATTATTTACAAAGCATGTGCTACCCTGCAGGGATATTTATTCAGGCAGGGGATGTTTCTGCAGATTTTGTTGACAAAGGCAAATCAAATTACATTTTTGCAAACATTACAACAAGCATCTCGATTTGATATGGACATCAGCCGCCTCCCAGCACAGCCTGGGAAGCAGCCCCAGCCTGCCACTGCAGGCACCGAAACCACTGGTCATTTCTACTATTAGGGAACAGATGGGAAAATGCTCTGCAAGCTGTTCACACTTATCAATATTGATTTGAAGTTTTTATGCCTTTAAAAAGTACAAAAATTGTTATAAATACGGCACCCAGAGTAAGGAAGGGGAATGGTTACAGGGGTAGGAGGACCACAGCAGTGGGGCTTTGGGAGCACCCAGCACTGCCTGCCTGCATGACAGCTTCCCACCATGGGAGGAAGCGGCTCCGAGCTCCCCGTGAGCAGGAAAAATCACCTCCACACCACATCGTGGATCCGCTATGGTTAAACCCACAGGTCTTTAACTTGGTCTTCCATCAGGTCTTCGAAAAGTCCCAACAGATTACAGCATCCCTCTGCTTAGCCATCATAATGACTTGTGGGTGATTAGCTTAACCAGCATTTCGCCCAATTCAATTTCCATGGATGGCCCATACGTACCACGAAAGACGTTCACATTAATTTTTACATAATTAAGTCAGGAATGACCCCAGTGCAGATGAAATAAAACCTCAGTTCTTCCCGGGCAGCGCAGCACTCACGTCAGTGCCCCCAGGATGGTGGGGCTGGGGGGCATGGTGAGGCTGGGGGTTGCAGCCCCAGGGGCACTTGAGGGGGGGGAGAAAAGGGCACCAGACCCACACTTTCTGCCCCCAAAGTGCTGCAAACGGTGCATCTTTCGGGGTGTGGGAGCTCCCTGGTGCTGTACCATTAGGAGTACAGGGACTAAAAGCTCAGTGCCAACCATAGGGACTCTGGTGCACTGCTGTGAGGGTCTCTGAGCCCCACGTCCTGACCCCACCGGACAGAGGACTGCGCTGCACAAACCAGTGCGTGTCATTATCCTCCAAGCAGTCCCTTCTGAGGCAGCAGCAGTTTCTCACTTCTACTGTATTTTAATTGGTGAGTGGACGCGATCTTAGTGCAGACAAAGCCTCATTCTTCTCTCCCTTGTAACAGTTTAAATCAATACTAACCCGAGGCCGCGTGGAAATATTTAATGAAAACTGTTTTGACAGAAAATTGGATTTCTGATGGGACAAAATATTTGTTTTCAATGGAAGAGTCAAGACTTTGTAGAAAAGCCAAAACTTTTTCAATTTTTACCACAGCACGCAGTCACAGCGCAGAGCACAGCCATCGGCCTCGTGCATTCGCAGCAGCCGACACAGGGACAACACGGCAGCTCACATGGAACCACATGGCTGAGACGTGGCTTGGGCTGCGGGGTCTGGGCCAGGGGGTGAGGAGCAGCGGTCCCAGCTGCAAATCACCCATGCACAGGGCACACGGTGCATCCTGAAGGGCAGAGCAGGAGCTGGTGCAATGGCACAGCACGCAGCCAGTGCGTACAGCACAGCAAACAGTGTGCTGAGGGTTCTGCCTTGCGTTCACCTTGAGGTGAAATTAGTGATGGCAAAAAAAACCTTACTCAGGTCTTGGCTAATGATTATCCCATTAAAGAATCAGCTGACATAATATCATTTGGTAGTTTTATAAACCTCGGTGACAACAAGACTGATGGGACCTAAAGCCCTGACATCTCGCCTGCCCAGAGAAGAGGAAGGCACAAGAACTTGCTGTTTTACTGTACTGCAAATTTTGCTGTGCTAAAATACCCAGTCATCCCCGGGAAGGTGGCAACCTTTGTGCATCTCCAGAAACGCAGGCAGGTTTGTAGCACTGACACCACCACCGACAGCCCAGAGAGTCACACGCTTAAATAAGAACAACAAAATAAAGGGAAAAAGACAAAAAATGAAAAAAGTATGCACGCTGCAGCTCCTCCCGCTGCCCCTCACTGGCACTGCACACCATGCATTGGGCAGCAGGACGGGTGCAGCTGCTGGCATGCAGCTGCACGGTGCATGCTCACTCTGCTTTGCAAAATGCATCGCTGCAGCACACGGGCCTGCAAGTTGCTGGTTTCCACAGCTGGCTTGTAAATGCACGGGTCTGTTACATACGTAAGCACTCAGACATACATATCTACACATATATGTATATATTTTTACAACTTTACCAAAAAATTGGGTAAATCAAATGAAATATTGTCCTGAGGCACCACTGTATCCCTGGCATTCAACATTCTGCAATACTGGGGGGGGGGAAAAAAAGCATTAAAAAAAAATTTGCTTTCCCCCCCCCCCTCCTTGCCTGGGTGTCATGAGCAAGAAATGAGCAGCTGACCTGAGTTTGAATTTAGAGTGTTCATTAATAGGATATTATGCCATATGCTCAGCACACTGTCTTTTTTTTTAATGCAGCCGCCAATTTGAGAGAATTTCTAATTAGTAATGGTATAATGAGAGTATTCAGAGGCTAATGTGGTGGGTGGGGAAGTGAAATAGATTGCTTGGTGTGGACTGGAAATATTTCTGTTCAAATTCCCGGTGAAATAATGACCCGCCGTAAAAGGCTGCAATCTTTGACAAATGAAGGACGTTTGGGGAGGTTACATTAACTGCAGCAGGAGCATTTATCAGGCTGGGGGGAAAAGGTGAGGCATTTGGGGCTGGTCAGCCTCAATACAGGGATGCCCGGTGAGGAAAAGACGTGAGCTGGGGCCGGGCTGTGGGGGTCACCCAGCAGAGCAGGGCATGCTGTGGGTGGGGGGTGGGTAATCCTCAGCCCCATGCATGCAGAGCAGATCCCAGTGGTGGCTCTGTGCCTGGCACCAGGTCATGCAGTGCGCCCGCAGCGCCTTTGAGAAGTGCTTTTGCAGTATATTTGGGGGTCAAACCATTTAGATCTGCTCTGTTACGGGAAATTGGGACTAATGAGGCGTGGACGCAGGTTGGTGTTTTGTGGGGACTTGTTGGTACAAATCACTCAGTGCTTTTTGAATAGAACATCGCTCGGAGGTTTGCAGGATGCAGGGAGCCACATCTCCGGGCAGCACACATCTCTGCTTCCCCAGGGGACTGCTGGGAGCCAGAGCCACACACACCATGGTGGAGGGCTGGGAACGGGGGAGTCCACCCTAACACCTCGGGGCACCATCCCTGCAGGCATTCAAGGCCAGGCTGGATGTGGCTCTGGGCAGCCCGGTCTGGTGGTTGGCGACCCTGCACATAGCAGGGGGTTGAAACTAGATGAGCACTGCGCTCCTTTTCAACCCAAGCCATTCTAGGATTCTATGATCACTCTGTTTGAACTAACCCCAAATTTCACCTCCCCGTCCACCAGGCACTGCACTGACTGTGATTTCACAGAGCAGAAAAGGAACAGGTTTTGGTGGCTTGCACAGTCAGGCTGTGATACAGAAGGTGCTCCCCATCCCACACACAGAATCACAGAATCACAGAATGGCCAGGGTTGGAAGGGACCACAAGGATCATTAATCTCCAACCCCCCTGCCACAAGCAGGGCCACCAGCCTTCCCAGTTAATACTAGACCAGGCTGCCCAGGGCCCCATCCAATCTGGCCTTGAACACCTCCAGGGACGGGGCATCCACAGCCTCTCTGGGCAAATCCCTGCCAGCCTCGGGATCGCCTCCCCATGCAGCCTCCACACACAAGCTAAGGCACACACAGATTCCTCAGATGAACCTTAATTAATTTGCCTTTCAGTTGGACCAATTAGATCTGTAGCATCACAGGAAATAATTTTTTACTAATGATTAAGCTGAAAACCGGGAGTTTTCCTCTCCCGTGAAATGTTTTTATTATATGACCACATTACTTCTAAGAAAGCCATAAAGTTCTATGACAGCGAGGTCTCCGTGGTGCCGCCAACACTTTGCATGCTGTGACCCACGTGAGTTTTACAGAACAGATGCCCCAAGAAGGGAGCAGCCTGAGATGGGCAGTGAGCAACAAGCCCAGCATCACCAGTAGAACCCAACTGGGAAGCGATTATTGTCCGGCTCCCCAGCATCCACTAAATGATGAACCCATAGCAAGAGGGCCCTGCCCAGCCCCGCTGCAGCACACTGACATGGAAACAGGCCAAAGCTTTCAGAAAGCACAGATAACCATGGGCTCCATCAGCGTGGGCAGAGGGGCTCTGGGCAGAGCCCGAAGGCAGCAACCTGCGGGAGCAGCCCTGCACCACGCTAACCCTGTGCTGGAAATTAAATATTCATCACGCTCATATTAGATCTAGGAGCACCTTTTAGGAAAAAATAAATGAGATTTGCTTTAAAAGAAGAAAAAAGGCACAGAGGCCGTGTAGAACCACGCCACGGCTTCATAAATAATATGTTTTTGCGCCAACACTCAACAATTAAAAGGCTTAAGATCCGTTTTGGAGAATGAATCACGTTTAAATTCATTCTCCTGCCCTCATCCGTGTGCCATGGAAAATTAATGCATTCACCCAATGTATTTTTAGAAGGGATTTATTCCTCGCTCTCACACCAACCTTATTTTCCGGAGTAATAAATGTGAGCATGAAGTATAAGCAAGATCTTTTTCCTTTCTTTAAAGTAAATCTCCACTGTGATGACAGCCATACTCGAGCACATCCAACCCGGCGGGCCCTTGCTCCCTCCCAAGCTGTGCCCCCTGCACCTACTGCCTGCCCATGGGCACGGACACACCTTGGTGCTGCTGCCTGGGCCAGGATGGGCTGCTGCCAGCAGCACTGCCATCTCACAGGGAGTGTGATGCCCCTGGCACCTTTGGGTAAGCGAGGGGAGGGCACGAGGGTTACTGGGAGGCAGCGGCTGTGCGACGCACCCCCTGCTCCACCCTCCTGCACCGCGTGCCACCACACACCTCACCCAGCTCATTTCGCAGCCCATTAGCAAGAAATAAATATTAATATAATATGATATTATTCTGATGAAAGTGAAAAATGTGACTATAATAAGGCTATCGTGTTCTGCTGGATTAATATGCCTGTTAATTACCGGCAGTTCCTGTGGTCTTCAGCCTAACGGATGGCTCTGGGTGAGCGGCGCTCGGCTCTCATGGCAGGGAGGTTCCCAGGGCGCACGGGTAACCCAGTGCTGGTGGCCTACCTGCACTGCTGCCATCGGGAGTGGTACAGGGACAAGGAGCAGCCACCAGCACGTCCCACCATGGGGACCAGCGGTGGGTATGGTGCTTGGGGAGCACCCAAGGATGTGTCTCCTTACTCCTGTGCTTCCATGTCAGCATTGGGCAGAGGGTGAAATCACCGCAGGACGGTTCTGCAGCCCCAGTGGGCACAGGGGACAGCCCTCTGGGCGTGGAAAGCGTTCCGTTTTGCAAAAGGAAAGCACTGTCCCTCTATCTGACCCCAAACGAGACTGGCTACTTCATTTCAAAGATCTGTAACGCTGAAGGAGGAAATGGCTCTGATAACGTCAGTCCAAAAAACGAAATCTCAAAATGGAAAATTAAAACATTTTCATTTTCAAATTAACAAACGGAAATTTTATTGTCGTGCCACCAAAAAAATAAAAGTGCTTCTTACTTCTTTCTGCCCAAACCAAACTCAGCCTGAACTCCTGACTGGTTTCCATCACACCCGAATCGCATCCCTCAGTGACCGAATCTCCCTGCCAGGAGCTCCTCTCACAGAACTCACCCCACGGATGGCCACGTCCATGCCCATGCATCCCAATGGCACAGGTTTGCCAGAACCTCCCACTCACCCCCATCTTTGCAAACTTCCCAACCAGTTTACAATCTTGCACACAAATTCCAACCAAACGCTGCTCTGTGAGTGTCCGCTCCTTCCCGAGGCACCTGTCCCTGGGAGGTGCAGTGGATGAGCCAATGCCTTTAAGGGGATCAGGAGATGAACAATGCTATTGATGCAACAGACATTGGCAGGACAGCCCCGGGGCTGAGTGGTGCCCTGCTCCATCCCATCCCATCTCATCAAACTCTTCCATCCCATCCCATATCATCCCATTCCATCCCATCCTATCCCATGCCGTGCCATCCCACTGTGCCCACGCCTTGCATCCAGCTGTTTGGGAAGTTTGGCCAGCTTTACTTTGCACAGCCTGGTGCTGCTCATTTTCAGTTTGCTAGAAATGTTCTCCAGCTGAATACTGAGTGAAATAAATTCAAATCCTACTCTGCAAATGACACTGCACATAAATATTCAGTAAATTAGCAGCACACTTTTATAGATTTATCAGTCATTGCTGGCACAGAATGACAGGCAATGTTGTAGCTGAAATATTAATGCTGACAAATTAATGATTTCTGAGTAAATGATGTCATTTTTGCACCGTTTCATTAAAATTTACTCACTTTCAATATCAGCTTCATTTCTACGCCAAAAAAAAATTAAAATCATTTTCATTCTCTTTCTCTCTTTCCCCTTTTCCTTAGGAGCCCATTTTGAACCCGAAGAGCATAAATTCCCCATCCCTGCAACTCCGGGGAAGGATGAGGACCGGAGCGTGCCAAGGGTGTGGGCAGCAGCGCCCTTGTCCCCATCCATCCCTGCGGGAGGGCAGGGCAGCAGGGGGTGCAGAGGGCCCTGTTATCCCCGAGCAAGGGTGAGCGGCCGGGCTCCGGGCAGTTTGGGAGCACAGGGCTGTTCCAGCCTTAGCACGATGCATTGGTGCTTTTTGGCAAATTACCCCATCAGCAGCCTGCCCGCCCCGCCTGGCACCATGGGCAGGACTGGTGACATCTCTGACAGCTGACTGACAACGATGGGTGTAGTGGATAAAATAAAGGGAAAAAAAGGGAAAAAAAGAAGACAGAGAAAGAGAGAGAGAGGGAGAGAAAGAACCTCGAGAAGGCTTTACCCAGGGTTCCCTGGGCTGAGCTATATCAGTCAATCTCCGGGCTAATTCGTGTCAGTACTTGTTTCCTATCTCCTTGAGTCTCCAGTGGAAGGTTGATAAAATTGAAGTGGAAATGAAGTTGGATGCACAGGAGGATACATACAACAATAGCCTGGCGAAATGGGTTTGTATCCCTGATACACTCTTTGGAGCATCAGGATTGGTGGTGACCTTGACAGCGTCCTTGGGAGAATAAAGTGAAATAAAAGGGAGAATTTCTATCTGGGAGAAGGAATTTCAGCACAGCGCTGTATGCCACACGGGCTTTGTCGCATGGACCTTACTGGCTTATTTATCCAGAGGGAATTTGTGTTTGCACAAGTGCTTCCCAAGCTGTCTGAGATGCAAGGAGCCAGCCTTGCTACCGCGCTGCAAGACACTTATTTCTTGTAAAAAAGGCTCCATTGCCTCAACTGGTTGTGGATGAGCAGAGGAAACTGGTCACAGTGTGAGGGCAGCGGCCCTCCAGACACGGATCCTGCTTCCCCGTGGGCTGCAGACTGTAGAGGTGTCTGTTTAATGGCAGCAGATACCTTTCCTCAGCTGCCTTTTCTGTTGCAGATGTGCTAGACCTGAGGCTCGTGCTGACTCAGAGCTTGCAGGCTCAGTGCGCGCAGGCACGGCTGCAGTGACGGCTCGCTCCTTCCAAACACAGGGTTCACAGGGAATCACAAGGTACCTCGCCAGGAGGATTTGTTAGCTGTAATTTGGTGGCACTGATGTGAGGTGGAACCGATGTGCTCCTCAGAGTGTGCCCCGATGGTGGGATGCAGCACCGTGCTCTGAGGTCACAGAGCTGTGGCTTTCCTCAGCAGAGATGCACGTGGGAGATGGATCTGAAGCGGCAGACCTGGGGGTCCCCACTCAGGAGAAGACTTCCCCAGAGCAGGTGCAGAAGATGGAACGAAATCACCCAAGTTCCCCAAAGCAAACGGAGCTCAGAGCGATGCCAGCGGCGACGACCGTGGAAAACACCACTGAGCCCCACTCCCTGCCCAGCCCCAGCCCGGGGTTTGGCTAATAAGAACCAGCTGGGTTTTTCCACTCTGATAGCTGTGAGAAACTGATGACAACCTGTTTGACCACTGACCTCTGAACTTGACCCCCCGCTAATACCTTCAGCTGCTGATTGTCATGGGTGGCTGGCAGAGCCCTTTGTCTTTTGCTGTTTTGGAGTCCAGACAGATAAATGATTTCTATTTGTCCTTTGGCGCAACGGAAGAGCTGATCGATATTATCCACGAATGATGTCAAGGATTTGTCGCCACAGCTTATGAATGACAAAACACTACCCAAAAAAACACCTTTTGGGGCAAAAGATTGAAAGCTGGAAAGGTTTATTGATTTTTGCTTTCTTAAATAGCAGCTCAGGCCACAAAAGAGAAAACGAAAAGCTTTGTGTGCTAAAATGCAGCAAAAAGCTTCCTCGAGAACAACGATTAGATCAGCTCTTGCATTTAAGTACTGTGTGCCTTGCCACAGTCAACTGCTCAATTTTGTCTGCTAAGCCCACTGCAATTTCTACTCATTTTTCCTTATTTCAAAAGCCCTTGTATAGTGAAATATCAGCCATGGAATAAAACACTTCTCTGCTTTTGCCCACTGGTCACTCAGGATGAGCTGGTGCATCTCCAGCGCGAGCAGGCAGCTCAGCAGCAGGAGAACAGCTCAGGGAGCTGAACTTCTACATATCGGTATTTTTGGCAAACCATTTCTTTCTCTGCAGACACTTTTCATTTAAATGCTTTTTGCACGTGTTCAGGTAAGGTATTCTATCAGCACCAGACCACAGGCTGTGAAGCCATGATGGGGGTTTCAGACGCCGAAGGTGTCCACACCGTGCTCAGGCACACATCTGGGCTCCCTCACACACTCCCACCTCACCCCAAAACGAGTCCCTCGGGTGAAGTCAGCACATCTGTGTCCTGGGAGAAAGCCAACCTTCTGCCAAACAAGCGAGAATCCCCACAGCTCTCTGGATCCTCTGGGGCAGAAGGAGCTGCTGCTGCCTGTAGTGCACAGGGGGAACTGGGGCAGGACGGCATGGACAGTGTCCAGTCACCAGGAGGCTGCAGCTCGTCACTTTTTGGGCCTGTTTTAACCACACACAGAGCAAAACGGGCACATTTCTCATCCACAGCTTCGCTCATCCCTGTTTCCCAGGTGGTTGCTCCCCACGGAGTCCACTTCACTGCATTCATTTGGGAGATGAAGTAATCCAGCCATCGATCCCTTTCACCTAGACTGTTCAAACTGACATTATGATTTCTGGATTTCTTTCCTCCTTTTCCAAGTTTCACACTGCTCAGCTCCATGGCCAAAAGCTGCTCCAGAAGTCCCTGAGTGAAACAGGAGAGGTTCTCCTGGCTCAGCGCCCTGCTGGAGGTTCAGTGAACCCTGCTTGGCTCTCGGGTGGGTGATGGATGCCCAAGAAGGGTCAAAGGGGTTTGGTTACAACGGCATAACGCACGACTCCAGGAAGTGCATTAGTTTGGTTTAAAAGGCTGAGATCAGCGGAGCGAGGCAGGGCTTTCCTCAAACACGGCCGATCCACGCGAATGAAGAAAGCTGGCAGCTATTTTGGCTCGGAAAGCCTGGCCACTGAAAGGCGACAGCTCTTGGCCACATTCCCACCACGAGGACAGGGAAGAGAAGAACGCAGACCTCACCTGTGGCTCAGGGTGAGCGTGGGAGAGCTCGGCGCAGTCCTGGCCCTGCTCCCATGACCCCAAAGAGCCCCACCAGCTGCTCGTACCCACGGCAGTGCTATGAGGGCCCCGCAGCGCCCAGCTCCCAGCACTCCATCCCTCACCTCCCCCTGAGCTCTGGCTTTGATCTGAGCAGCGTGTCCCGCAGCCCGCGCTGCAGGAAGCGCCTGAGACGCCGCATTGTACTGCGTGCGCTGCGCTCGCCTCTGTCTGCACTGCCTGGGCAGCTTGACAGCTTGCTTCCCTAAATTTACAGAGTTCATATTTCGTGCATGTATTATTCATTATGACAGAATCGGAATTCCTACACAATATCCTGAATCAGAGCGCAAACCGACGGAAGCACCTGCTCACAAACGGGGTGCCTCCACTGCCGGGCTCCTCAGCAGAGGCTCTTTAAAGAGCACGGCCCGGTTTCTGCTTTCAGAACGGAGACTTCATCAAAAGTGCCTTAAATCCAAGCCCAGCCCCCGCATTGAGTGGATGGAGATTTTCTGGAGAACTTGGTCACAGCTTTCCTTTAAGTGATATTTTACACCACGCTTGGGGTGGCGAAGACGCATTTAAGAAAGTGTTTTCTAATAAAATGTCTCCAAGCGTGGGGATTAGACATAATCCAATTGCTTTATCAAATAAAGATGCCATCGTGGCCTTTGAAATACAAAGGCAGACGTTTCCCATCATCTATCACAGAGCAATCACGACCAGCATTGCTGCCCCCTCCACCGCAGCTCGGCCACTGCTGCCCACCGTCCCACTGTGCCTGCTGGAGGGGCATAAAGCCCTGCCATTTTGATTTTCCATCTGCACCGCATCAAAGGCAACAACCCCTGTCAATCCCGAGACATAACCCATGTGGAAGCGCAGGAAATACCCTGCTTCGCTGCAGATTTGGCTGTGACAAATGTAATGCTTTCTTTAGGGTTCTGTTTGTTTAATTAAATTTTACGCACGGATAAAACGTTTTGTGAAATTTCCACTGTGGGGTGTTGTAATTAAAACTGGCGAACTCGATACAGGCAACTATTGTAAAGCTGTCTTTGTCTGTGGGTTGAATGCCAGCAGTGACGCTGAGCTCCACAGCCGGAGCTCGGTTTGGATGTGAGCACAGCCCGGAGCAGCGCTGCCTGCTTGGAGGGGAGCTGCACTGCTGGGGAACCCAGCTAGCTCTGCTCTAAAGAAAGGCCAAAACGAAAAGGCAAACCTGGACAAAAAAAAAAATGGCTCCAAACTCTGTGAAATCACCAACTTTCCTTGGATGCTCAGAATCTGCCATTTTTTTCAGAGTGATCTGATCTCCCACTGACCCTCGTTGTCCTGTGAGTTGCTGTAAGAAGGTTTCTGGCTCTCGTTACTGCTTGAGAAATGACCTGGAAAGGGCATTTTGGGGGTCCTGCTAACGAACGTGCTACGCTATCCCACCAGAACCAATGACAAGAAAAATCACAGGGACAGACTGAGGCCACGAGACGTCGGAATAGATGTTGCATTCAGTTTTTTAAAATGAAATTTCTTGTGAAACAGAAACCTGGCATTGCAGCTCTGGGTTTGGATTCCACGCTTTCCCAAAGAACAAATGTTGAGGGGACAGACAGCCGTGGCAGCTCTGCCTGCCCACCCCACTGCTGCAGCAGGGGCAGAGCTGCCCCACGGCAGGCACCAAGCACAGCTTAGACCTTAATTCCATATAACCAGCCTCCATTCTATTCAAAATTGATTTTTCCTCCAAGTCTCTGTGCAAGCCCATGAATCAGGCCATGCACGATAGGAGAACGAGAAATAAAATTAAAACACATTTTTATGACACTGTTTCTAGAGCTGGCAGCAAAACCTCAGCGAGTCACCAGCACTCAACAGAGAGAACGCTCTCCCGTGAATTTTGCTCCACCCTTTGGTAGCACAGATCACGCAAAGAAACCCTGTGAGGGTTCCCTGGTGGGAACCACGGTGCCCAAATGGGTGCAGAGCGTTCCCTCATGCCGCATCCCCCCAGCTCTCTGCCATTGCAGCTGGACAAGCTGGAGCCTGCAGCCAGCAGCCCGATGTGAGCAACTGGCCGGGCTGTGCACCACCTGTTTGAATCGCCGAGTTATGTGGGAAAGCATATCAATTAACGGCCACGATTATCTCATCGTGCCTCACATCTGACCAAACACTCCAGGCCCAGACTAATCCCCTCGGAAGGCGCGGGCTGGGTGCAGCAGTGAGCAGTGCAGGCAGTGCCTGCATCCCTTCGCCTCTGCGCTTCGGAGCGCTCGTGGCCAAGCAGTTTCACTCTGCAGACAGCAGGTATTTGGGTTCAATTCCCAGGAGCCTCCCATGTTCCTTTCTAGCTTAAAAAGCTGGGATGGCGGCCAGGAAAAAGGACCTTGCACGACCTGCACTCAACCTCTGAGGAAAGTTACACAAACTCTTTCACGCTTCGCTGGGACCGCTGCGTAGGAGTTGGCCAAAACAATACTTTCCCTTGTGTTTGCCTACCTTATTAAATATCAATTAATATTTATGGCAGTTTATAAACAGCGCAGCTTTGGTTTCAAGGGTGCTTAGAAATCTGATCTGCTCCCCTCCCCCCGTGAGCATTTCTCCTGCTCAGGGCTGCGTGGTGGGAGCACAGCATCCCATGGGCAGCCCCGTCCCACTCAGTGTGCAGAGGACCAAACCAGAGGAGATGCAGCGGCACTGCCAGTCCGTTCTGCCTCTCTTTCCTCCCCTCCTCTATTGACAGAGTACTTTGTTTTAAATTATGTTGAATTTAAAGGATTTTTCTGTACCCTTATTTCCCAGGAAGAGGCTTTCTACAAGGCTCCAGCTGATTAATTGCTGCTGGGCTCCTGCCAAACGAGGGAAGTTTCACATGTACAGAGGAAATGTGCATCTCTCCGCCTGCCCGTGCCTTCTCCAGCCCGTCCTACAGGCACACATCCTGCTGCCAGCATCCCCCCATCACAGAGATCACCACCGAGGCTCCCATGGCCAAGGCTTCCCACCTGAGCCCCGTGCCCCTCTTTGCCATGCAGCAAATGCTGCCTGCAACAGCCGAGCGTGGTGAGCATCACTCCTGCTCCTGCCTCCACTCCTCTGCTTATTTTCACTGGATAAATCAACAGAGCGCAGCTCCTCATTGCCCTATTTTTCACAGTCCCTTTTAAATTTACTCTTTATTATTTGTAGGGACTTGGGATACTTGCGGTTTAATAACATTAAAAAGCAGGGATTTCTTTTTGCCTGCCCTTGGCTTATCCTTCATACGACGCCAAGTACTGCGGTACACTACAGTAGCACTTGCTGCTGCTACAGCGGTAGCTATAAAACATTATAGAGCTTGGTTTCATTTTATCTTCCCAACACAGAGCACAGCCGGCACTGTCAATACTTTGCAGCCATTTCTGAGGTGGAATTGAAGGCTGAGCTGGTGCTCAGTGCTAGCTGGAAGCCCCTCAGACAAGCAGAGCCAGGCCATGGCCCCACACCATGGGGATCCCAAGTGCCGGCTCCCACCCCATGTCACTGCCTGCCCTGTTTGCCCATCGCCTCAATGGCAGGCAATGCGACAGGCCGGCAGCTGAGCCCATCTCACAGCTTATCTCCAGGGCTATCGCCAGGACCATCTGAAGGCCATTAGGTAAGCAGGTGTCGGGTTTAACGCATCAGACAAACCCGTGCGCTTGGCCTGCCAGACCCTGCAATCTGAGAGTTTAAGAAGAGAGGGATTTAGGGATGGATTCCTTTCTGGGCTTCCAAAAATAAACTTTTTAAAAGCAACATTCATTAGGAGGAACCGACTTCGGAACAATCTTCTGTGCTGCTGCAAGCATGAGGATTGGGGGTGATTGTATGGAGCAGCCAGGAAAAAAAACAACAAAGCCAAACAATCCCCATTAGCACATAAACTCCTTAATCTCGTGCACAGTTATTTTTTACTCTTTCTCTCCACGTTCGCCTCCAAAATCCATTGCCATTTAATCCAGAAAAGTAGCTATGATGTTTTAATAGCTCAGATCAATAGCAGCCCCCTTCTTTCTCTTTTTTAACCTCCGAAATTATTTTAGGCGAGGCTGGGTTCATTTTACCCTTATTTATTACTTAATCGGTAGAGAACCCTTGAGGCAAAATAGCCTCGTTTGCAAGCGAGATCAGATGCCAGGAGCAGCCAAGGCAGCGCCACAAATCAGTATGCAAACCGGCTCCAAGGCAGCGGCATAAAGGATCTCCATACAGCACATGTGCTGTTTGCTTACATTACTTAACACACTTTAACATGTATTTTTAAACAGAGCGATTGTTTATAAAAGCCACCGCATGGACAAGCAAGGAGCTGATTCCAAACCATGGTAAGAATTAACGCAGGGAAGCGCACACATCCCAAACAACGCTCTGCAATAGATTTCTGCTCATTGACGCATCCCTTGAAAGATGCCCTGCCTGTCCAGCCAGTGCTGCTCCGACATTTTTCTACTATTTAGGCTTATGCTGTTTGTTATTATTTAAAGTGATGTTCACTCTGGAATGGGGAAAAAGTGCTGAATGAGCCTCCAAGAAGGAAGAACTCTTTGCGCAGACGGACTCCCCAGACCTCTGCCTGCTGTAGGTCTGATGGCACAGGATGAGTGCCACTGCTCCCTCCGGGCCCCGAGCCAGCAGGCAGAGGTGCTGGCCGTGCCCTGGGCTGGGCTCCCCCTGCACACAGAGCCATTCATCCTCCCGGCTCACAGGGAGCTCCCACTGGCAGCACGAAGCCATCTGTTACAGCCTTCAAAAATCACACGTGAAGAGTGTTAACTTTTTGAATAAGTTGTTCGTTGTTGGAGGTTTTCTTAAGCTCTATTTCTCCAATTCTAATGATTAAAGGATTCTCTCATTTCTTTTCCTCGTCCCTATGTAGGGAGACAGGTAATAGATCAATCAGAGAGCTGGCATTAAGATGTCACTTTAACAATAGCTTGTTCTGAACCAGGAAAATAGTTAAGACTCGGATGAAAGATCTGGGCTGAGGAATTAGCAGGAGCCCCGTGTTGTGGGCTGCGAGATGGCAGATTGAGAACGAGATATGGTCACACTATGGGCATCCCAAAGGAGAGGAAGGGAGGGGGGTGAGCCAATGAAGTGGTCACATCCCCACAAGGATTACCCACCCCCCATCCCAGACACAAACGGGTACTGCAGCCCAGCACTGCGGAGGGGCATTTGTGTGCCAAGAAACTCAAGGCTGTATGTCAGAAGGTACATTTCTTTAATAAATAGTTTTGTTGTCCGGAGATATTTACAGCCCACGTTGGCAGCACTGCAATAACCCCACAGTGCAGGGCTGGTTACAGAAAAACATTATTTGCCTTAACCAAGCATACTGTAAATTTTCAAGAGCCAGCATCCCGTTGAAAACGGGGCCGTGCTGTGTGCCAGTGCTTGATTTAGGGTCACGCACACCTGGCTGCTTCCCCTTCATCACCCTTCCGAGGAGCCCTCTCTTATTATGGCACTTCACCTGGGAAGTGAGTGGGGATTTAAGAACTTTCTGTATTTTCTCAGTGCATTTCTGACCTTCCATACAGCTATGTGTACATATACGGAAGAGTAGGAATTATGCACAAAATGGGAAATTGTTAGAAGGAAAACTGCAGCAGGACAAGAGAAAATTCTCAGAACCACAGAAAGTCTATGCTTACACCTGGAAACAGGGCTTTCCACGACCTCAGCTCTCCGACCACTGCGTCCTCCAGGGAGGAGGAAAAAGAAGCAGTTAATGATTAACTGCACAACCCAAAGCTTTCCCCAAAAAAACTTCTGACCACAAAATATACTGTTCCGTCGCTTAACAAAAGCTTACCCCCAGATCCCAGCACTGATACCACCAACCCTCAGCCCGCGATGCCGGAGCCACCCCACGGCCGTGGGTCTGCGTCCTGCTCTTAACCCCAGAGTGTGAGAACACTTTGCCTGTGACCCACGATTGATTTACAGTACGGCGAGGGGACAGTGGATTAGCAGTGTGTATTGCTGGATCAGCCTCCGAGGTGGAAAACAAGCTCAGGCTGCTTTAGATCCATGCGTGGGAAAATTTAGCGTCACCCTTGCCAAACTCATTTGCAACTGACCCTCCCCAAGTTGTGCTGGTTTGTTTTAACAGCGGCAGCAATCAGCAGATGAGCAGTCCTCCATGCAGCAGCACGCTTCTGCCTCCTGCTCAGCCCTCTGCTTGTGCTCCTTCCACGGGGAACGTTCACACACTGCTGTGCCCCCTCTGCCAGCACAGCTCTCCATGCACCCCATGGCCTCCCCAGCTCTGGGCATCAGTCTCTCAGCCCATTGCTTGAATTATTGCTCAGCAAACACAGAGTAAGAGGTTAAAAAATGAAATAAAATTCAAGATATTCAAAAACAATAAAACCGTGTTGGGGACCGAAACTGAAGCAGAGGGAATCTGGAATTTTTCACACACTTAACGGTGCGATAAAAGCTTTTACCACGGAGGCAATTTGGTAGCAGAGCTACTGAGCCTCGGGAGCCAGGAATGCTCCTAAATCAGATGGCACCGCGTTGTTAGCATCGCCCAGAGCGCAGCAGCAGCAGCTGAGACTGATGTGGCCGTGGGATGTGATGAGGGCACCTGGACAGCAGCTTCTCAGGCCTCAGGAGGGGCCCTGGGATGAGTCTGCAAGCAGTGCTCGCACACATCTCACACCTCTTCTTCTTCCCTTCTTTTTTTTTTTTTTTTTACCAGGATAAATCCCACAGACAAACCCCAGCAAAGCTCATGTCTGTCCTGAGGGGTGACTTCTGCAAAACACTTTTTTTTTGTTTTGGCTTCAGGAACAGATCATATTTCACAAACCAGAAGCCCCTCAGTGCCTGCTTCCTTAGTGCTGCTAGCAGCCTCCCTCCCAGCACCCAGCCTCCTCCAGCTGAGCACTGCACTGCATTACTCCCAGCGCCCAGTCCAGGGGCTGTGCCCGGCACATGCAGCCTCACTGTGTTTTAAGTTTGCCTTCCAAGCAGCATTGCCTTTTCTCTGCTTCTCTTTCATTGCACTGAAGCAAGAAAACACAAACAAAGCAGCTTCCTCTGAGCGACTGTACGGCGAGAGCAAGGAAGCACGGCAAATTAACAAGGATTAGGAAACAGAGGATGATACTGGGAATTTCCACTCGCTGTAGTTAGTAACTACACAGACTTGGAAGGAGATGCTGAGCCCAGTGATCTGAAGCTGATTTCTTTCTGAGATGGAGCGGGGGACCTGAAGTTCTTGTCCTGCTCTCTCAGGCACTGGTGCTGGTCACTGCACCACTGCACCAGCTCTGAACCAGCACCAGCTCTGACCCAGCCCAGCTTCAATCCAGCACCAGCTCTGACCCAGCCCAGCCACCCAGAGATATTTTTGCTCTCTTCAGAGCACAGCACCGAGGTGTCAGCTTCCCACCACACCGCAGGTCCTGCTTCCTCGCCTGCATCAGCCAATCCACTCGTGTCACGCCTCATTCATTTATATTGTTAAGTGTTAATGCTGCTAATAAAAGACTGCATAAGTGCTCTGCTCTCCTCCTCCCCTGGTGCTTTTTGCAGTTTGCCTTTTGCTGTTTTCCGAGCCGGTTCCCTGCCCTCCTGGTGCGCTGCGGCTGCGCTGTGCCATCCCTGCACGCTGCCATCTGACACAGTGATGCTGCCTTGCACGTGGGGACAAACCCAGCACGGTGGCACAGATGTACTGGGTGGCCGAGCTGCTGGGGACATCACACCTCATCCCAGGGAACAAACCCACGTGACATCCCCATGGCTGTCTAAATGCTTCCAGACAACCGACCAAGGGCGCTGCTGCAGTGCTCTGCCGTTCCCTGCGGAGCAGATGGATGTGCCACCAAGCCTCTGCTTCTGCACAGGGAGTAAAGCACAAGATATGGTAAAATTTGGCACAGCAATGCGCCGAGAACATTCCCCTACACCCAGGTGCGCATGCGTTTGCAGACACGACCACAGTACCCATCCAAAGCTGATATGTCTCTATCTGAAGTGACACAGGCAACAAAAGGGACGTCCCCCCCCGCCAGCCGTCTCCATCTATCGAGTGATGCAGATGGGCAGTTCGGGGAGGACTGTGTGCACATATGCAGAGATGCTCTCGTGTCCTTTGACCCCTCATCCCTCCATCATGGGAGATCTATAACATTTACAATCCAAAAAACAAAAGAGAAAGGAGAATAGGGCCAGAATTCATCTTCCCGGCTGACACCTAGCGTTAATTAACGACTTAAAAATCAATGACATAAGGGACAGGCAGCAAATGACACCTCCACGCAGAGCCTGTCTGCTTTCAGGAGCGAGAAAAAAACATCTTTGAGGACAGTGCTGACACACGTCGACCAGGGGAGCGGGAGAAGGGCGAGGGCAGCACCCCACCACCGATCGCTGCCAGCTCCAGCACCAGGAGCTCCCCCAGCTCGCTGTTTCACTTCCCAGCCAGCAGCGTGCCACGCTTGGGTTTCCCCAGGGATGCTGCTCCCAAAGGCAGCGGAAGCACATTTGAACAGAGGAACAGCAGAAGGGAATTGCAGACTGAAATAGGGCCCCGCTCACAAGCGTGTCAGAGGAGCCGAGCTCCCCATCCCCAGGCACGCTCCTTGCTTTGCTCTCGGCAGAGGCGAGGGGCAGAGCCCAGCCCCGCACAGCCCAACTGCACGGGGCAACCGTGGGTCCCCAGCAGCCGGCTCTGCATCTCCCACAGCTGCACGGATGGGGCAGCAGTGTGCGGGGCTGTCCCGAGAGCAGATGGTGCGCCGGTTGGGTTGGTGGGTTGTTTTTTTTTTTTTTCTTTTCCCTTTTTTTTTTTTTTTTTGAAGAGCAAACCTTTCTGGAATACTAAATCTTACAGGAGCTGTAAATGTCAAATTTAAATTCATACTTTGTACCACCTTTGATTTCAAAGAGGATTACACCTATTCGCTGAAAGCAAAGCAACACCAAAGCTACATGAAATGGAATTACGACTACTTAGGCCTTTTTCTATTGCCTCTTTATATTGTTAACTCCTTCCAATTCATTAAGTCTAATCCTTATTAGGCTAAGTAACACACATATGAATAGACAGGACTGGACACAGGAGCATATGTGCCTTTTGTATCACTTCCCGGTTAATCCCTCGCGGGGGGGGCAGGCCGGGAGCAGCGGCCGTGCCCGTGGCAGCAGCGTGCGGCGCTGCGGGGCACTGCGGCCAGGAGCCGCGGCTTTGTCAGCAATCTGCTGCGGCGAGGGGCTCCCAGCCGCTCCGCCACGGATGTCAGCCAGCAGCACGGCCCAGGGCTCGGCACGTGAGGCAGGGATGTGAAAGGGGAAAAAAGGAAAAAAGGGAAAAAAGGGGGGGAAAAAGGGGAAAAAAGAGCTTCTCTCCATCCTGGCTGCTTTTTGCTGCTCGAGAGACAAGGGGTGGTGCGGAGCATCACATCTCCCGGCACGCTCACACGACAGCCCTGGGCAGGCTGAGCTGTGTGCACAGAGGTGGCCCTCCCTCGCGCTGCAGAGAAGCGGGGCAACATCCTGCCTTCCCCGGCAAGGTGTAAAGAGAGATGACCCGTGTAAAAGGCAGTGGAGCTGCACAGCAGTGAGTGAGGCAGGAATCAGATAAAGTATATAAAACAGATCTTTATACAGCACCGGAGTTGCTCATAGTGTTTTAAAAACAATAAAGAAGCAGCTTATATAGTCTCTTGCATATTGCAGACATGAAATAAAGCCAAGACGGGAGCTCAAACATCTAATTCCCTGGCTACAAGGAAGAGAGAGTGATTCAGGTTTACAGGGTGCCATTCAGTTTTATGACAATATCTCCTAATACAGCAGGTTTATCAATTGAGCAAAAAGGCACAACGGGGTGTGTTATTATTGGAGCCTAATCTCACGCCTCGGGTGTGTTGTGCGAGGCACGAGGGCAAAAGGCCACACCACTCTGTGATTATCCAACAGCAATGCTCACTCCGGATGCCGTGTCTGGATTACAAAGTGGATTGGCTTAGGTTTTAAAATGAAATGTTAACATTTGCTGCTTAGGTTTCAACTGAGGACGGATCTCGCTGCTGTGGCTATGAAGTACTGAGTAGCATTTGGGCAGTGAATTTCCTGCTCGGTTGCCTTGGCTCTCCTCTTGTCGGCTGCCCACGGCCTTGGGGTGCCACACTGCACCTGACCAAGCACCTACAAGGAGAGTTTGCTTTTGTGGGCTGTAAGAATGAGCTAGAACATACAATCACGCACAGGATGGAAAGTACAGGAACAAGGCCACGGTGCAGAGAAGTCCTGCTGTAGCTGCAGCTTTTGCAACATTTTTGGGAGCAGAGGAGAGGGAAGTTCTGCCTCCATCCCTGGGCACAGCACAGCCCGGCTTCTATACCTGCTGCAGGGCCCACGAAACAGAACTAGTGTCTTGTTTCTTTGCAGATGTTCGGGGCTTCCAGAGCCATCTGAGACCCCGAGCATCTAAGCTCTGCGCTAAATGCCACCTGCACGCTGAGCAAAAGACACACTGGCGCACCAACGGGGTAAATCACTCCTTGCTGGATCATTCCCATTTGGCTAGTGGGACACACGGACGCATGCTGCATACCCAGAGGGAGAACTGTACCCTACAGGTTTTAATTAGCACTCTTCCAGAAGCAAAGTTCCTGTCTATTGTCACTTAATTACTGTGTATCTACCCCAACAGACATTAAGCTTTCCCTCTGACCTCTCGCTCTCCGCACCCTTGTCACTCTCTCTCTCAGAGCCCTGTGTGACACTGGGGAAACAGAGAGCAACTTCTTAATTAATTGGACTAATTAGTCTCCTAGATGGCTGGACAGCTGGACCCTATCTCCGCCCCGATCTCCTCGTGGAGGGAACAATCAAATCGCGGTTTGTTTCTCCCGAGTTGACAAAGTCTCAGCACTGCCCGTGATCTGGTTCCTATTAAGCGAATCCCCCGAGAGCGCTGCCAAGGATGAAGATGTTTTTCCCTTTGGCTAATGAAGTCCGCGGCGAGACCACAATATCTCCAGAGCAGCACCTGGCAGCCTCCGGAGGGGTCAAGCTTTCCTTTCAGGCCCTTCTCTGCTTTGCAGGGTTTATCATGGGGCTGTAAAACTTTGCACTGGCTTCAAACCTTCCCCACCAGGTCCTGGCCCTGCACCATAATTTTATATAACATTCAAAGCCACGGTGGTGCCATACTGTTTTAACCCTTTGAATCCGTGGCACCTGTGAACCCAGATGTATCAAAGAGGCCCAATATTTGACCCTCAAGAAAAGCCCTGACTAGCAGCAGCCTGTGCTCAGGCAGAGGTCTGGGGAATGCTGCAGCTGGAAGGGTTACAACCCACGTAGCTGGATTTTTTGTAACTCTCAGGATGGTGGAATTCGATGCTTTTCTGCCTTTAGAGAGCTCAGAAGTACCTTTGATTTACAATCGGAACACGGCCATCATCCTGTTACCCACATGCAGGGTTCAAGCTCTGCAGGTTAACCTATGTGGACATAACTGAGGATACAGCCACGTGGAGCTCTGCACTGACCTCTGTTCAGCTCACAGCTACCCTGGAACCTTTTGCTCTGCTGGACACCGGGTGCAGCCAGGAGCCCAGGTTCTCACTGTGTATGTGCTGCTCCTACCCATCCCAGCCCTGCCTCACTTGTTCCTCCAAAGCCAGCCTCTGATCGGAGGGGAAGGGCACAGTTTCAGCATGCTTTTGCCACACATGCACGGGCTACAAACTGAGGAGAAAACCAAATAAAAAACATTTCCTATTGCTGGAGAATCTTTGCAATTCTCAAAGTGCTGAGATTGGATCTCTGATTTGCTGGATGTGAACTCCACCTAGAAGCAAGAAGAGGGATTTTTCTTTCACCCTGCCTGTATTGTTTCCTTAGGGGCTACAAGATGCTCTCCCCAGTGATACAGCTTTAAAAGAAACCAGGAACAGCGAGGATCCATCTGGAGGCACAGAAGTACACTCGGTGCATTTTGGAAGCTGAACAATGCAGCAGGAGGAAAATGCAAACAGCGCAGTGGGCTGACAGACGAGAAGCAAAGGAACTGTTAGGCACGAGAGCGGCGCAGTGCAAATAAAAGCTGGCTGTTGAGCACTGAAACAGGCACAGTATAAGCAGCGCTTCCAGAGACATAAAAAGATACAGGTTTCATTTACATCATCACAGAAACCGTGTGTTGGGGCAGCTCTGGTTTTACTGGAACCCAGCCCATCAGCAGGGAACACACGACTTGGTTGAAAGGAAAACAAGCAGGCAAGAGAACCACTTCCGCAGCACAAAGCCAGGCCCAGCCTGCCAGTGGCTCATGGATGGTCGTGGGGTGAAACTTACACAGACGAGGGGCTGCACCGGCCGGCTCTCCCCCCTCACGCTCAGTGGACAGAAGAACAGCTCAGAGAACTTCCCTGAGCATCAGAAGTTGAGCGGTGAAACAGAAATAGAAGGGCTGATATTTCCCAAGCTGCTTAGGGGTACGGCAAGCCTAATTCCCATTCATCTATATGCAAAGCTGGGTGTCTAAATCCCCTAGCTTGCTTTAAAAAACCAGAGCTGCTGGAGCGAATGGTTGCTGTTCTAGGACCATCACGCATACCTCCGAGCTGTCAGGTTTTGTGCTAGACTGAAATTAGAATAAGAAGGAAAAGGGAGTAAATAATATAAATGGAAAAGAATGTTTTTCGAGAATGTATGTTTTCAGGGCAGGCTATAGCAGATGGAGGTGACCAAGTTTCAGGTGCTTTGATCCTTAGTCAAGCAAATGATCAATTATTCCATCAGAGTTGTTTCACTCCCTGTGACAAGTGCTGCAAGACCAGAGCAGCTTTTGTGGGGTCTATTGTGTTCCTCAAGCAGGGCTTTGTTCAGCTCAGAGGCACCGAGCTCCTGAATTCTTGAAAAGTAAAAGATGGCTGAAAGAGAGCCCGGACACACGACGGCTTGTGCTGCCCGACAGCAGGGTCTCAGAACAGCAGTTCTTTGGGTTTCCAGGGAACACAAAGCACTGAGCCCCTCCATGCTGCCTCCAACCTGAACTCAAACCTGGAATTCAATAGTCATAGCTCCTGTGGCTCATCTACGACTCTTTGCTGAGAAATACCGCCTTGTTTTATAAAGACATTCAGTCTTTATTTATAAAACTTAAGTGATGGAGCATCTACCAATATCCCCTGGCAATTTTCTCCAATGGTTAATTACTGTGACTGTCAAAGCACACACTTCAGTTCTCATTTGAATTTGTCTGCTGTCAGTTTCCAACCATGGCACCTACTATACATATTTATTTCTGCTCAGTCTTTTACTGTCTTTTGCTCTTCCCCGTGCTGGTATTTGTACATTATGACCACGTTGTCTTTTAACCTTTTCTCACGTAAAGATGGCTTGAACTCCTGGCACGAGATTATCCTGTAGTACTGCTGCACTACAGAGAGGCCCCTGAGAGGGACAAGGATGGTACACCTGTGAGAAGAAGGGCAATCAAGCCCTACAGAGCAACCCACACCACTGACTCATCACACCCGTGCTATCTCTTTTGCAAATTACCTACACAATGACCATTTAAACAGACAGAAGACAGCAGTCAAAGATATCAAATCATCCCTTCTGGGGGACCCAACGGGCTAAATCAAGCCTTCCCTTCTTAACCACAGCACTTCCCACCAGCTGGCCCCAAAGGCTGTCAGGAGGAACACCCAGCCCACCTCCTGCTGACCATCCCACCATGCCTGTGCCCCGGCCCTGCTGCCTCCATCCCCTGCAGAGCACAACGCCGCAGCGATGCCCGCAGCTCCCACCTCCCGGCCCCAGCCTCCAATTCACCAGAGAAGCACCAACTATTACCTTTTTAACTCGTGTATTTTCAATACATACAAAGAACATGTACAACAAGGTTTTGCTGTGGTCAATAATCCCTGAAATGATGTTTTCAACAAACCTCATTTCAAGTCTAGATCTGGAGTAGAGAAGTGATTGGATGAAAGGCCATTATATGACTGCTGTAATTTATTCTGCAGAGAGCTAAAACCACCAATTATCTGACATGAATGACACCACTTCTTTTTCTTACCAACACAAAGGTGCACAGTATCTATTTTCCGAGATCTAATTTAAATTTTAAAAAACCTCCTATGTTTAAATAAAAGGTGGTGATACAAACCAGCTAGAGTCAGAAATACCGAGCAGAAGTGAGAAATGGAAGTCAAGGCCAGCGCTTCCCTCGCTCCCCTGCGTCTCATGCAGGAGCAGGGCTGGCTCCTCGGGCAGCGAAGCGCCGTGTTTTGCTGCTGCATTAGCACTGTTTACATGCAGGCAGAGCTGGGAGGAGTTGGCGCTTTATTGCTTTGATAAGTGAGAAGAAGTGGGGCTGCAAAGAGAGGGAGTTTAATTTCACACAAGCTAAAATTATCCACGTTAGGCGAAGCGGAGGAGGGCTGGCAGGCAGCCCTGCATCAGGCAGCCCAGTGCAGCTGCCTTCCTTACCCGGTGCCGTGTTAGGTCTGAGCTGCACCAGCCAGGACCCTGATGGGGTTATGGAGATAACCACAAAGCCCAGGAAAAATAAAATAAAACCTGAGGTGTTTGGGTAAGGGATGTTATCCTCCCACCCGCGACGCCTTCCCTCTAGCTGGGAAAACCGGTGACCCAATTGCTGGACCAAATTAATTAAATCTCATTCGCTCATTAACACCAACTAGAGAGCAACGGCTTATTTTAGAACCTCAATTATTTCCATCTCCTCCTCCAGAAGGGCCGTGCAGCGGCCGACCCCAGGATGGACACCCACAGAAGTTCTGCAGCAGCAGTTTGTGTCCGAGCAGCAGGCAGTGCTGCTGGGACGTGCTGGGGCGGCACAGAGCTCAGCCAGTGCCCCAGCTGTTAACTTACTGCTGGTAAAGGCTGCTGCTGCTGTGTACTGGCGTATGGCAAACAGGGCAACACCTCTGACACTGCCAAATGTGAGTGACACAGGGGAAATGTCTGAGAGCATCTTACTGGTTTGCTGAGAAGAGATGGAAGAAAGCAGCCTGGAACATGAAAGATCGGATTCAATCTTCTCCGAAAAATTTACAGTCGCGAGTGGGAGGATAAATATAATCACGCTATTCTGAACAGCTCTGTACATATGTGCATCTATTTCTAATATTCACATGGGGAATTACAACGCCTTTGTTCCAAGGCGCTGTATATTCAGACAGTGAGGTATCCTCAGCCTTTTACAGGCAGATGTAACTCCTGGTATTTAACGAGAGCATCATCGGATAGTTAGAGGGCGACAAGCTGGGGGGAGATGGAGATTTACCTTTCCCCCACTGGATCTCAGACTGATTGCTGGAGCGCATTACAGGATGGGGAGGAGAGCACACAGATGCTGCTCCAATGCAGTGAGCAGCTCACAAATACAGGCACGGAGCTGAGGATGGCCGTGCTGCCCTGCTGCACCAGCCGGAGGCTTAACCTGGCATTTGGAGACCTCTGGATTAAATGACAGTGTCATAAATCCAGGATATTACTCTTAAATGTCATTAACATTGCTGATATTTCAGGTCGAACCCGAGTTTTAAACCCTAAATCACCAAAAGAAAAACATTAGCTCTCTGAGGGGGAAAAAGTGCTATTTATGGGATAGGGATATATAGTTTTCCAAACTAGTTTGAACTTATCGCAGCATCTCCTATTTATCTTGAACAATCACTTCATAAACTCCAATTCCAGGACTAAAAAGAAGGCAAACACTTTTTATGGACTGCCTCAGTTCATTTAGCTCAATTCATCATAGCTGTGTTGATGTAACTTGTGAGCGAAGCCATTCATGCCGCGCAGCGTTACCAGCACAGCCCTTTAGCTATGTTAAGTGAGATGCTCAGAGCTGTCACTTTCTCCTCCTGATGTTTTACAGCCAGTGCTGCTGTAGGTGGTTTCTGCTTTTCCTATCACGGTGACATCTGAGTGCCGCTTTCAATGAGGCCAAATGGCCAAGTTCTTGCGGGTTTTGGACACTGAGAATTAATCAAAGTTCAACGTTTATGTCCCATGCTCATTCATCAGCAGGAACAGCCAGCACCACTCCAGGCGAGGACACATGGGCTTTCCTTCTGCTTTCCATTCGCAGCTCTGGGGAATGGGGGAAGTTTGGTCGCAGACAGCCAGTTTGGATCATCACAGCTGTTCCTGCTTAGCATAAACCCCTCAGAATCGCTGTCTGATCTGGGAACTGGCACCAACCTGCCTGTGAAGCCCTTCATCAGCTGTAAAGTAGCTGCATGTGACACTAGAGCAGCTCTGGCCCAGTTAAATGCTGATTATTTTAACCCTCTCCTGCAAGGGTTAGCCAGGGGGCAGGAAGCTGCTGCCTCTGCCTTTGTTTTTTCATCACCTTTCCTTATCAGGACAAACTTTGTGCATTTGCATTTTTACCTTCACTGTATGCAATGTCAAAAAAGCGCATCTGGCTGTTGGCACTACAGAGGGCACCTTGCACTTACTTAGCGGGTGACTCTCTGTAAGATTTTAAGTATGCAGCATTCAGGACCTTTCAGCCTCTTTCTTTGCCATTCCCATTTCTCTTTTCGGAGCAGTGCAGGAGGAGAGGGGCAGCAGCCAACCTGGGAGGCACACACAGCTCTCCTCCTCCCTCTGCTGAAGGCAGAAGACAAAAGAGATGCTCCAGTGACTCCAAGCTCTCGCGCACACACAATCTGCAGCACACTGACTCGCTCCACGCAGGGAGCAGAGCCAGCCTGCTGTGCCAGGGGGATGCCGGGTACTGCCCTGCTGCTGGGACGCAGCACAGCCCCGCCAGCCTGCACTGGGACCTCGGCTGGTTTGATGCATTGGACTTGCCACATGTGATGGAGATGTCATCCAGCCCATTGTAAGGAGGGCTGGGAAATAGCTGCTGCCTGGTTTTAGAGTGGCTGCTATTGAGATGTTTTAGAGAGGGCGAGTTTGTGCGTGCAAGTGCAGGCAAGAGGGAGAGAGCGCACATGCAAGTGGAAGAAATATTGCGTGAAATAAAGAAGCAATTAAAGGACCAGAACGGTCTCTTCAGAACGCCTGGCTCTGCGTGTGCTGGGAACTGCAGCATTTAACCTTTTGCTTGTGCCTCACCAAAACGCTGCCCTGCTCTCTGCTGGGGTCACAACCCGGTCACCAACACCAAACGTCCCCGCTGCGGCCAGCACCGTAAATCAGTGGGCTGGGAGGCAGCCCAGCCCCGCACAGCCCAGGCCATGCACCCATCGCCCTGCAGGCAGCCCCACGGTGACCACTGGGCACACACGGGCTTTGGGGCAGTAGCTGCCATTTGCTTCTTGCTGAAGAGATGGAAGAAATCCCACAGTGATCAGAACGGGCTCTGCCATCACCAGGCATGGCTCCATCCCTGCCATGCCAGGCTGGCCCTGGGCTTGAGCTGTGTGTTAGGTTCACAATGGGGATAATGTCCCTGGGACTGACATTGAAATAAGTGGCCCTTGGGTACTCCATCCAGGAGAAAAAAGAATCTCAAACCATCCATCCAAAGGAGCTTGATTTCTAGGGTAATATCCAAACCAAGGCTTTGTTTCCTGTGATAAACATAAGCTATGACTCCAGAACACGGTGCAGAAAGCCCTTACCAACCCTCAGCACTAAGCAAGCTGATATTTTTCATTCAGCTTAGCCACATCTCCTCTCTGAATTAACACCAACAGAAATTTTGCTATGTTTTGCCCATACACCAGATGACAGCAAACTCTTCTTAATAAATGGTTAGTTAAGAGCCCATTAATTAAACACATGCATGGAGTAAAAGGAGAATTGAATGGAAACAAGGTCTGAGCAAGGCAAGAGGTCCCCTCTGTGATCACGGAGCATTGGAAAACCAAGCGAGCATTTTGCTTTTTAAATGCAGTTTTCACTTTCTGCTACAAAAACAGCATTTTCACTGTTCCTCTGGAGAGCAGCAATAATCAGATACATGTACACCAATCCATGCATATCGAGCTCCCCCATCCAAAACTGGAGGTTACCTTTAAGGATTGTCTTAAAGGGATGCAGCTACTCAGCAAGATAGAATTTTATATAAGGAATAAATAAACAGCTTTTCCTGCAAGAATTTTACATTTCAACCAGTGTGAACCCCTCCCAAAAAAAGCTTATTTAGAGAATATTGCAGATTTTCAAAGAAAACCAGAAAACCCAACGTCTTGCAGTGAGAAGAAATCACGTAGAAGGCATATTATTTTAGCAACACCTTGAAAATTCAGACCAACTTCTATTCAGCCAAATTCCTCCTTTTCACCCAGGATCCCAGCAAACAGGACATGACTTCTGGGAGCCCACCAGGAGGGCTGCCTCCTTGGCAGTACTTGGTGAGCAAAGCACTGTCAGGCAAGCAGAGAGATGTGATGCTGCGTGAAAAGTCAACGGATGCACCTATCCACCAGGAGCTGGGCTTATTTATTTGCCCAGTTATCAGACAAGGGCTCCAAGCCCTGCATACCCCTCGTGCCCCTGGCTGTGCCCAGGGTGCTGTACGGAGCATGCACACTGCACTGGGGATACCTGTACACCCCACCATCACATGTAAACCCTGCTCACAGCCAATCTGACCCCATGCACAAATGCCAGACACCTCTGTTCCTCCTTTCCACATGTCCTTTCCCCATATTCCATGCACACTTTTCTCTCAGCTTATCATTTGCGTATTAACTCTCGATTAGCTCGGAGCTGGCCCAATTTCTCTGCCCCCCTGCTGTAACACATTAATGGAGGATTTGTACCAGCAAAGCGAAATGGCCTCTTTGCCCAAGAGACTCTCACTCAAACACAATGGCAGAGCAGCACCGGGCAGCAGCAGCAGCAGCTCCCAGCAGCAGCAGCTCAGCCCCAGGGAACCTCCCCCAGCAGGGAGACCACAGGGGCAGCTGGGTTGGGATGGAGGGCAGCAGCAGAATGCTTCGTGCTGCTTCAGTGTTTTCCCTGCAATGCTTTAAGGCATGTAGCAAACCTTGCTAAACCCTGGAACACCCTTATGAAGGAGGTCCTGGTTCAACAGTGCAAGTCAAATGTGGGGAAATCTCTGCTCAAAGATCCCTCACTTAAAAAAAAAAAAAAAAAAATGACAACCCAACCTAAACATTCATAACGTGCATTGCTAACTGCACATTGCACCTCCCATCATTTGTATGACAGAAAAGGAACCTAATCCTGAATCTGAAAAACTATGTGATGGAGGATTTACAGTATTAGAAGGCAAACAGTGGCAGGTGTAATTAGGAGAAAAATTTGTCATGCTCTTGACTCTAGGAGAGAATGAAAGGTCTGGAATAGCAATCTCCCAAGTGTTTACCCAATGTGAGCGCACACAAGATGGAAAGCACATTTCCGACCACGGACAGATTAATATTTGATGCCAGAAAGAGAAATGCACGCTGTTCATGTTTATTTAGGATATTGTGAAATACAGTGAAATTTGCAATTTTATTGGATTCAGGGGTTCTGTGTTTTTGAAAAGTCCTAAGCTACTGTATGTGGTATAAGAAGCACATATGTTAGTAGCTTAGACATGCCAGCTGCAGAGAATGAGAGGGCTTCCCCCTCCCCCTGATTTTAAAGGGAAAAAAAATGATATAAAAAGATTAGCCGCGGGATAAACTGGGAAAACTCCGCTGAGCTTTCTGTGTCTCTTAATACTAATTTTAGTGGCTAGAACTGACACAAAGGAAAATTATATCTAGGTTACTTTGTCAGTCACTGCAACCCTGAAAGGCGGCATTAAAGCGGTGCGCTCCTGCAGCGTGCTGCTGTGCTCTGCTGTGCTGCAAGGCTGTGCTGCAAGGCTGTGCTGCAAGGCTGTGCTGCAAGGCTGTGCTGCAAGGCTGTGCTGCAGGCACCTGCAGTGCTGCCCCGAGGGCAGTTCTGGAGCCGTGCTGCAAACAGACACCGGTTCTGCCCTGCTAAGTTGGGGCGGTTTGGGGAAGTTCTGGCGCAGCCTTTGCCAAGCATGGCTGAACACTGAGGCTTCGCCACAAGGATTCCCATGGTGATGAAAAAAATAA
>JAOWBP010004513.1:5404354-5418417 GCA_028571105.1 Tragopan temminckii | reverse complement strand
AATATAAAAAAAAGAAAATAAAAACAAAACGACTCTAGCTAGAGAGTTCCATCTAAAATAAGAAATGTCAATCTTTTTTCTGCGGAAAACATCCCCAGTTCACCTGAGGACAGGGGTGGCCAAGGGCAGCTCAGCCCCAGGCAGCGGGCGCAGCACTGGAGCTGCCAGGACCTTGGCAGCACAGCTCACACCTCACTGCGCGGGACGTGGGAGGGCAGCTGGAGTTAAATTCCAGAGCGAGGTGCGTGGAGCATCCCCACTTCATTCTAATTGATCCTGCCAAGCAAGATTGATTATCTGCGAAAGGGCATATTAACACTGGAGGAGTAAACAAGGATCTCAGCCAGCGGGATGCAGAGATGCTGCTAGGGAGTCCTGACTGCTTTCAGAGAAAGAAAACCTGTGGAAACGGGGACATCCAAGGCAGCCTTCCAAATGCTTTCTGAGCAGAGGGGCAAGGAGGGCCCGCAGAGGTGGGAGCTGAGCCCCAGCTCACTGCCCATCCCAGGCAAAGCCAGAGGAGACCTTGGTGCTGCAGCTCAGCCCCGGGCAGCGCCTGCTGCACAGCTCTGAGGGCACAGCCTGCACCCAGCACTGTCTCAGCCCATTCACAAGGTAAGCTTTGCCAGGAGGGCTGCCACCAGCCTGGTGGGCTTACTGAGAGGACAAAGGGCCCCATGCTGCACAAGTGGAGGTCCTAGCTCAGATGTGCCCAGTGAGGAGCCAGCCCACCTGCGGAGCTCAGGTCCCAGCTCCTGGGCACGCTCACTCTTGTCATCCACGTCCTCCTTCCCAACAACAGCTTTGCCAAAGTGCTAAAAACACAAGCGACCTCTATTTGTGGTTGCAAGGGAAAAAAAAAAAAAGTTCTCTGGCACCTTTTAAGGCAGGCTGAAACAATAATAATGTGAAAATACACACACGCAGGGAGAACACGCTCGCTGAAGTCACATCCTGTTCGTTCATTACAGTAACAAATGTGTTCGACAGTAATTATCCAAAGGGGAGAATTCCAAATCTTCTCATCTTGCTCCCTCCTAATTAATTAATAGTTTAAATGTCATCATGATGGGAAGTGCTCATCAGAAGCAGAATCTGCTGCCATGATTTACAACTCTGCCTCCAAAGGCTCTGAAGCAGTGGCACCCTGGGGTTAAATTTAATTCAAAAACGTAAGGCTCTCATTGTGCTCCTAACCACTTTTGCACTGACGCTCCCCCATTGCGTGAACGGTGTGAAGGGAAGATGCGGGTGAGCACTTCCTTCCCCTGGATTTTTTTTTTCGTCATTAAGTTGGAAACTGAAAGATTAAATTAAAATTAGTCGTTTGTCAACTTGTTACAGATTTGTTGCGGATGGCAATTGAGGGACAAGCCTGCTGCATCGCTGAGCAAAGCTGGCCTAGAGAGGGGCCCTTGTGCTCAGCGAGCGCCTATGTCAGAGCTTCTAATCCTGGCTGGAAAGGCAGCTCAGCACTCCAGCTAGAGAACAATGAGGAAAGCGATGCCGTCTGCTTGCGGAGAGTGACGTGTTCCTTGCTCCCAGACAGCTTCCCCCCTGCACTAAGCATTTAGCCAATTACCCAGCGCAGCTCCTCTCTCCTAGCAATTCTGGGCTGGAATAATTAGAATCTGCACTCAACGCAGCCTCTCTGGCTGCGGGAGGTTTGCACAGCGCCAGCCACCGGGAGTGACATGAGCTAAAGGCAGCATCAGCTCCCAGTCCTGCAGCAGAGGCTTCCTCAGGCCCTCAGGAGCTCAAGGCTGAGCCTGGGACTCCTCCAACGCCATCTCAGCAAACCACAGGCAGAGGCAGGTATGCAGACCACCAGAACCAGGGCTTTTTGCAACACTAACCAAAAGTAATAATAAGGCGTTTTATGGGACACGATAAGGAATTCTGTCCATCTCATTCCAAATGAACCCGAGCGTATCACCACCAAGCATCGTCTGTCTGCAGCAGCTGCAAGTGAGCTCACACTCACATAGGAAAACAATATTTTAACTCCAGAGAAGCCTATAAACTAATGGGGAATTCCTTGTAGCTAGAGGCCACCTGGCAACTCGATCTTCAGATCCTCCCACACGGGTGCCCACGTAACTGCTCGACCTGCAGAAAACACCAACACCTTCACGCTCCCATTAAGGCACCACCAGAGCGCTGAGCACCCAGCGCCACTCAAACCTCGTTGCCAAGCAGAAGGAGCTCAGGCTTTCTGCTGCACGAAGGCAGGATTCAGTGCAGTGGCAGTGACCTACACAGGCCATTGGACATCAGCCCACAGCCACGCATCCACTGCCGATGGATGAGCTGCATCTGGCCGGGCAGCACCAGCCGCAACGCTGCACCCAAACAACGCGCTGCCCTTCGGCTCCCAGCTGCCTCGCACACACACACACAAATGCAAACACGCACAAGCAGACATGCACACTTTTTCAAATCCAGGAGGGAGAAAAAGAGAAATTCTAGATCTTTATTTGCTAACTTTGCACATTTTTTCCCTACCCCCCTTCCATAAAACAACTCTTTTATTCCCGAGTAAGGAACGGGGGGTGGGAGCTTGTTATTTTTCTATTTCAGATAAAAGGTTGGCAAAAGAAGAACGCGATTCATGTCATTGTATTTCCTTATTGTCTGCATTAACCTTCCCCATGGTTACTTGTTCTTTGTAATGTTACACTTGTCTTGCTGCAACACATGAATACCCGAGCCAATTTTGTCATGCAAATGAATTCAGTTGGATTGTAAATTGTGTGAAGGAGCATTAGTTTATCAGGAACCCGCCTGCATGCTGCACCCAACTGATTTCTCCTATTCACACCAAGAGTGCAATGTTTTCTAGCTGATCCTGAATGTCCATTCGAAAGCAGTGGGTTTTATTATCATTATTATTATTATTTGTAAGGACTTTTACATTTGCATTTACTTATTTATTCAGCCAGTCACAAAGCTGTATTCGTTTTCTAAAGCCTGATTTATATAATCAAAAACCACTGCTATGTCATCAAAAATGAAATACTACTGCAACCCATGTTTGGATTTATTGTAAGCCTGAATGGAAGACTTGTACCCATCTTGGTAAGGAATAGATATTATAATCTGAGAGCCGTCAGGTAGATATTGTTGGCATTTCACACTATAGAATGAAAACATTTCTACTGAGGTCAATACCTGTATTTAGAGTGACATTTCTTCAGCCAACCCTGGGGTTATCACCCATGAAACCAGTGAAAATGCTCACCCATCCTCTTCGTTTCAAGCCCCAGGTTGCTGGAAGCAGCTGGCAGAACTCCGCTTTCCACCCTGGAGCCCAAACCCATGACCCACTTTCAATACTGATGACAAAGTTGAAGCTAGGAGCACAGATCAGACACCAACAATCAACTCTTTGGTCCACCTTGATTTGCAGCCAGACATAAAATTATCAATAAGTTGGTGGCAACAGCAGAACAACCTCCAAATCAAGTGCAACAGCCTTACTGCTCTTCTTATCTCCCCGCAGACTGGGCTCTATGTCACTGGGAAGCTTCAGAAAATGAAACCAGAATTCACATTCCCTCGGTTTTTGTCCAGAATTATAGATAGAGTCAATATGCTGCTCGGCATCTGCTCGATGGCAGCTGATGGAACAACAGCTATAAGGGCTACTGCACACTTTGCCTTCCAGGCGCAGCTGGGGAATGGCACTGGCATTTTTCCTTTCCCACAGTTGCAGTCGTGCACCTTGCTGCTGCTGCGCTAAGTGGCACGCATGCTCCACGAGCACAAAGATGAGCACTGGGCACATCAGCAGGGACACTGAAGCACCAGGGCACTTCCAAGAGATGCTAGCAAAGCGTTACCCTGTCCCAAAGTGCCACCACTGTCCCATTTCCGTCAGCAACCACTGCTCCCATCCCCAGAGCTGCCCTGTTTCAGTGGCAGAACGCTCACAGGAGTTCAGTGCAGTTGTGAGAGCGCAGGTTGGGCTGCAGCCCACGCAGGGAGGACCGCAGGCATGGGTTGCTGGGGCACACAGGAGGAACACAAGGGCAGCTTCATCCTCTTGGGCAGTGCACTGGCAAATCCAGATTGAATGGGCCAGGAGATGGTACTGGCTTTTGATCTCAGGGGACTCTCCCATCTAATCAGCCTAGAAACACAAAGGGAGATCAGCGAGTAGATCCCTGCACCGTGTGCGCCATATGGGTAGCAGATTAGGAACCTCTAGGGCTGCTAATCCAGCACAATCGCTACAAAGGCGCTGGGTTTAGGTGTTAAAGCAGGGCTTTGGGACCTGAGCTCCAGCAAAGCGGGGCATCACAGGCAAATCTTCACAGCTTCACCCAAACTCGGGGCCTCAGTTTCTCCAGCTGCTTCAGAGGGCACTGGAAACTAGTTCCATTTTAGCGAGTATTTGTGAAAGCTCCAGATAATCACCGTTACAAGTGTACACGATGGTTTTTTACAAGCTCATCTAGTACAAAAAACTTAAGGACTGTGCTTTATCTGTTGTGGGCCCAACTTGAAATGAACATAATTCTTCCCCCCCGCAGCAATGAAGATAAAAAGATCAAACTATGCAACAGAGGATGAGAAGGGAAAAGAGCAGCGCATGGAAAGAGCAGCAGAAAGGAGACTTTCATCACTTTGCAGAACAGCAATCTGGAGGAAAAAAACAGAAAGGGAAGGTGAACAACGTGGTGGCACCGATGAAGGCAACACGCTTTGCAAGGGAACTCAGGCTCATGCTGCTCTATCTCACCCTATCAGAGCATTCTGCACCACCTCAGCACAACCCTCCAGGGAAAGCTGAGGTCAGGGCGAGTTTCTCCAAAACAGAAGTCATAACTCAAAAAAGAGAAAAAAAAGGCATCTCCCATCTAGAGGAACAAGGATGAGTCCCTTCCCCGGCCTCCACCACAGCGTTATTCAGTGAGGAACAACGGGTTTTTGGGGTTTGTGTGCCCATTGCAGGCTTAAACCAATCCCTGGCCACACTGCCTACCAGACAGCCCAGCTGCAGACAGATGTGCGTGGGTACAATCGATAGGGAGCAGCGCTGGTCACTCCGCAGCGAGTGCTCTCTGTATTTATTGTCAGTCTTTGGAGTAAATAGGTCTTAAGCTTGTGGCATGTCATTATAACTTTTTCGAAATAATGATGCTGCCTTTAGTTTTTTTGCTATAATTTATGCCCAATGCACTAGCGCCAGTCACTCAATACTGTAGAGTCTGCAGAGGTGGAGATAGCCCTTAATGAGAAGAGGTTTTGCCTTTATCTCCTTTATACTTCAACCATTATCTTCCTCCAGTCTATAACCATGCGGTTACCACTGACAATAATGCTCAGAGGCAACAAATGCTGATGAGTTTTCTATGCAGTCTTCACAATAAGTCCATCAAAACAACCTCGAAAAATTATGAACCCTAGTGACAGACAAATAGAACCAGCTTCAGCACGAATTTACAGCCCAAATGCAACGTTCCTTTTAATTCTTCAGGCTTTTCTTATCTCTGCTGTTCCTCTTCTGGCTAGGAGATAACAGTAATTCTTCTGTATGCTATTTTTTTTTTCCAACTGAGTAAGATGTTCCTCGTGTCTTTCTGCTTGCTAAAGATAAAGGGTTAAAGACCAACTTGTGTTGGTCGCTTTGTGTTGGGGAAAAAAAAAGTAATCAGTATTCAAGAGATTGTTATCAGAGGTAAAGCGCAGAGAACAGTAATTTTGCCTGCTTCAGTTAGGATTTTTTTTTTTTTTTTTATGAATGCACATAATGCCTGGAGTGTTGGGGCCAGATAAAAGAATTAGTGGCAGCACAGGGGGACGGAAGCACAAAGTACACCGGAGAATTAGACTGTCTATCTTTGTCTCTCCCAGCTCATCCAGGCAGCCGGGGCTCACGGCTCGTAAACAATTTAATCTTTTTGCTACAGTTAAAATACAAAGACAGCAAACCTCCTTCTTCCCAAACAGGGAGGGGGTACGGAGGGGCGGGGCAGGGGGGAGACGGGAGAGAAAAGGAGGCGGCAGTGGTGGAAGGGAGAAATCAAAAAGGGCTGACACAAACTTTTCTGCCTCGGTTTAACCTCTCGCCTTCCTCCATCAGCATAATTCTCCAGCCAGAAATTCAGGAGGATATTTTATCTCAGCATCCAGCCCCACCTCCCGGCTCCTGCCAGAGCTTTTCCCATCCTCTCTCCTCTCCGCCTCCCCCATCCGCAGCTCAGCAGCTTCCCATTGTTGGAGGCTGAGAATTCCTCCGGCTGGCAGGTTAAAAAGCTAAACAGATTAACCCATGTTGGAAGAGGGAAAAAATAAAAAGGACGTCATGTTTCTTCTCCCCACCCTGCAGGAACACGGATTTGGGCTCTGCAACGAAAGGACGACACGGCGGTACCACGCGTCGTGCCACGCAGGAGAGACGAGAGGTCCAGAGCTGGGAAAGAGTGGGCGCCGTGAGTGGGAGGCACGGAGCTCCCACGGCCGGGCAGGATGGCACACGGACGGGGAGCAGTGAGTGGGAGCTGCACACCTCGTCCCTGCCAGGGCCGTCAGCAGTGCCTGCAGGTCATGGCACTGGCAGGGCAGAAGGCACTGCTTGTGTCCAGCGCAGGCAGGGAACTTCAGGCTGGGCTCAGTGCTGCACTAGAGGGAGACAGAGGCAAACTGCTTTGGAGCTTTCCTGCACCAAGGCTCTGGAAACGGAATCAAGCCAGAAAAACCAGCCCCTGCAGCCTGCTGGTGGCTGCTGCTCTGCAACAGCACAACCGAGTTAGCAAATCCAGAAAGACAGGGCTGCCGCTACAGACCAAAGGCCCAGAGGAAGAGGCAGATAAGACTATCAGATTTCCACCGAGACCATTTGCACAGCACCTCCATTCCTCCTCTGAAAGCACCTTTGGGGACATGATGGTCACCATTCTCCACTGCCAAAGCGCTCATGTCTTTGGGGATGAGCTGGGAGAAGTGAAAACTAGGAATTGTGAATAACAAATGAACTAGGCATCCAGTCCAAACTCCATTTTTGTCTGCTGGTCCTCAACCAATCTGCGCATCACCCATCTGTATTGCTCATACATGAGTGACATTTACAGGATAATAACCCAAACGCTTAAAAACACAGCCTGGGAAAGCATAACTGAGTTACAGACCTGGGATAAGAATAGCACGGGGACAGCTTGCCCTTTCTGACCACCTGAATGACATTTTCTCGGCATGCTCTAACACCCATCACCATCACGTATCGTTCCCTGTAGCAACCCCCATCCTACCTACTGCATCTGCTGCCTTAGAGATTGTGACAAAGCAAATACGTTTGGTACCAAAGTACTTTCAGCTTAATTTTTCTGTTTGGCTAAAGACAGATCCATGCATGTTCACACACACAGACACAAATCTGAATTAAATAGTAGAAATGTAAAGACCTTGCAAAGAGGAAATATTATTCCCAGCTTTAGGGTGAGCTGCTCAGAGCTGCGCTCCCGTATCTCCACCTAGGAATTACCAAGGGCTTTACAAACGCTGTTTGAAATAGCCTCACACCCTGCTCCAAGGGGGGATTCAGCCTATTTGGTTAAGTACACAGGCAGAGAGCAGGGTAAAGCACGTTTCAGCTAAAAACGTTGGATTTCAACACCAAGGACCTGTTATCCAGACATTAGACGATATTAAGGGCTGCACCAGGCTGACTGATGCCCCCTGCGTATCACCACTGGATTGAACAACACCTCCAAGAAGGGTGAGAGAGGGGTTAGAGGATGGGGTGCTGGGGCCTGGCACCCAGGCAGGGGTAACTCATCGCTCTGCCCACGGCTTGCACGTGGATGCTGCACCAGGAGGGCACAGCAGCAGGTGACAGTGGTTTGTGCCCCCCTAGATGCCACCAAAGCCATGACACACTGGGCCAGGATGGACCCACAGACCTGCCTCTGGGGGTGCCAGGGCCCTGGGGCCGATTGGTGCAAGGAGGAGGCACTGGAAACGGAGGTGGAGGGAGAAGGGAGGCGGCATGGTGCGCAGACACAGCTCTCCCTGTGCTTGTCACTTCCGTGAACATGAATTCCAACACTTCTTTCTTCTTTTATATATTTAGCAGAAAGGGGAAACAGTTAAATGATGTTAATATTTTTTAAATTAGGGGACAAGGAGATCCCGTTTAGGAGTCAAAGGCTGCTCTCAGCCAAGGTTTTGTTTTAGAAAGGAGTGCAGAAGTTAATGAACCCAGAATAACCTTTAATTTTCAGCGTCCCCTCACTGTCTGTTCACTCAGCATTCATTGCGGTGGCATTGCTCCTAATGAATGACTTGGTATTCATGCAGCTCTCTCAGTATTACTTATGTGTCTGATCTCTCCTAATGGAAAAGCTGATTGTCACCGGGAAGTTATGAGGAAATATTAAAAAGATCTGATCCACAGTTAAAGTTTCTTCACTGTAAATGAAACTGCCGGATGACGAACGCAAATAAATTTGGGGAGCTTATTGGCACTGAAGTTTAGTGCCATTATAATTTATATCTGCACTGGGGAGCGTCTGATCTCCAACTTAAATGGAACCAAAATCGTTATAAGAAGAGGAATCGCCCTACTTGCTACATCCTCCCACCAGCAACCACAGCCACAGCCTCCCCCAGCATCCCGCTTACCTCGCAACTAATTTGCTTTATATTCACAATAAGGTAGATTCCACACTAAGAGAAGGTTGGCGACTATTTTGTTGCTTTAGATTTTTTTCTTTTCAACTCCATGCTATGCATTTCCAGAAAAATCACGTTGCCCATCCATCTCTTCCCCCTCCACAGGACTTCCCTTCACACTCCGGCCCCCAGCACTGGCAGGAGCCTTGCACAAGCCGTGCACAAGGCCAGCAGTGCCGGGCCCCCAGCGGGGCAGTGACAATTCGATATCCACACCCAGCATGCCACATTCTGCCAATTTATCACCCCGCTGCATATCCACTGCACTCAGCTCCCACATCCCTCGGTGGTCAGAGGTTCTCAGATTCACACGGTGACCCTGGCTGTTTGAAGCGCATGCCCTTGCCCTGCATCACCTGGCTGCTCCAGGAAATCGTGCCCAGGCTCCCAATCCCAAAGCTGGGATGAGTCCCCAGCAAGCAGCCCTGCAGGACTGCTCTCCCTGTGCCGCTAGCAGCCCAGTGATGCACAGCTGCAGGAACTGCTCTTCTCACAGAACTCCTTTCACCAAAGACTCGCCATTCCCTCCATACCTGCCACCCTATTTGTTCTCTCGGTAGTGCAAAAAAGGGCACCCAGATCCTGTGGCTGCCCAGTGGAATGGGAAGCACAAAGAGATGGATGCACAGCGCTCCTGCTCCCTGCTGCCATTACGGCAGACATAAAGGAGGCCTCCCAGATTCACTTTTAGCCGGCGTCCTCTTGGTGTGTCCAACAAACCTGGCAAAGGATGAGTGACCTGGCATGTGGAGTTATTTTCAATGATAGTGGTCACATAAACCAGAAAAAGTAAAATAATTCACAATTTCTATCCAAAGACAACCTAGGCAAACCAAGCTGTATAAACCCCTCAGAAATCTTTGCTTACAATTTGTGTATTTGAGCACGCTTTAGTATTAAGTCTGAATTGATTGGGAAGATCAGCTCAGACGCATCGCACCAGAATACCAACAGGAGCTGCTGTTCAGCTCCGCTCCTCTCCTTCCTTCTCCTTTTGTAAAATTCCCCTGGAGGCAGCAAATATCTCCTCTCTTTGCCAGCACTCTACAGCAGCCTTTCTTTAGGATAATAATGCTAATGAAAAATGCATGCAAATTATTAGTTCTAGCAAAACAAATTTCCTCCCCAGAAAAGCATGAAGTTAATGCGACACTCGGAGCCCAACAGCAGCCAGGTGCCCAAAGGGGGGGCCCCCGATCGGCTGCAGCCCTCCCTCAGCCACCAGGCAGCCTGCCTCCTCCAAAGGGCAGTGCTGAGTCCCAAGGCTCTCTCATGCGCTTTGCTAAGAGGGATAAGAACCCACTGCTCTTGGCTTCTTTTTTAGCAGAGTCAAACTTTTAAGACTGCCTCCACGAGCACCTGGAGCAGCAGCACACAAGGGACAGAGCTGGGTGGGAGCCCAGCGTGCAGGTTGATGATGCACCAGCTACTGGACTACATCAGGAGTTGGTCACAAATGCATTTATATGTCATAGCACGGCTTTGCCTCACCAGATTTCCACAAATGAGTTTAAGTTCACCCAGTAAAGTCAGTCTCGGTTAAATATTTGCCCTGATTCCCATTACAGCCAGTGCTTTGTCTTCCAGTTTAAATCAAGACCACCAGGCATGGGTGATAACGCTATAGGGTTTTGTTTGGCAAACACCAGGCCACTTGTTTTTCTCCACACACCTGCAGACTACTTGGCACTGCTTGCTGTGAACAGCCCTCCTGGCCTCACAGCCCTCTCTCCTGGATGTTGAAGCTGTGCCTCAGCACTCAGCCATGCAGGACACGGGTTGCACCTTCCAAACGTTGCACTTGTGCCTCCTGCAGCAGCAGAGGACACCCCCTAACAGCAGCTCACCCCCATGCCTTGGCCAGGAAGTCACCACGCACTTGGGAAGGCTGAGGAGCCCCACAAGGAGCAGCCCGGTGGATGCGTCTGGCACCTCACGGCACACACGCGTGTGAAACGTTGCACAGAGCTGCCCAGCAAAGCTGGCCACGAGGCTGGTGCTGGTCCTGGTCCAGCAGGGCTGGCTCCCAGGCTTTGTTCTAGGCAGGCAGATGGGGTGGACGAGGTCAGCCCTGGCAGCGGGACACACTGCTGCTTTGCTCAATCCAGCGTGAAAAATGTCACGCTCCTCGGGGTTTTCTTCTTCCTCCCCTTTTCCCTCCCCGGCTCCGCACAGCTGTTAATGAGACAGTTTGCTGGAGCCAGACGAGCCCTGCCGGGCCCTGCTTCGCTGCTGCCCAGGGGCCTGGCCCACAGGAGCGGGCACGCAGGGCGCCGTGGCACCTTTGGCATAAACATGTGGCACGTTGGCGTGCCAAAAACTTGGTTGGTGGCCTCTATTTGTTTTTCAAAGAGCTTGTCAAGTTCACTTACACACGTCACTGCCTGCACGCGCTTAGAAAGAGAGAGAGATGCATTCTTTGTCTGCTCGAGCCTGCGAGGAGGGAAATTTGTCCTCGTGGCTCCAAGCACAAGCTGCAGAAAAGGTGCCTGTGCAGTTCAGTAAGGTCCCTAAAACCACCATCCTTGGAGCCCGAGAAGCACTGCCCCAGGTTTCAAGCAGTGTAAACGTCAAGCCCTGCCCAGCCATCCATTGCCTGCTCTTCCTAAAGCTGAGCTTTTGTTCCAGGCTCAGGGAGGGCAGTCTGTGCCCAGTCCCACACAGACAGGCTGCTCGAGGTCCTGCCTGTGGCTCACCAACAACTCAGAGCAAGGGAGCTCGCTCCTTGGTTTCTCTGCAAAGTTTACATCCTTTGGAGCAGGAAGGAAACAAAAATGTTCAACTTTTGGTTCTTTTTGAGGTGCTCTCTGAGTTTTGCAAGGAAGTCAGCGCTGGAATTGCGTCAAAATTGCTACCAGGAGATACGTGGCTTTTAACCAGCTCTGAAACGCTACTTGAGTGAAGTGGAACAGAATTGAACCAAAAGGGTTTTACCTCCCCAATGTTAAGTGCATATTGAAGATTTAAGTAGCAATTAAGGTTGCTGTAGAAGATGGCAAAACAGCATGTTTATTTTCCAAAGGTAAGAAAAAAAAAAAGAAAGAGGAAAAAAAAAAAAAAAAGAGGAAACAAACAGCAATTAGGAGAATAGACTGGGGGGAAAATATTAAATGGATGTTTCTGCACAAAAAAACCCAGGCTGACAACATTTCTGCTTTGTAAGGGGGAAATTACTGTAACGCGCTGTTTACATAGCAGAAATCAGGGGAAATTATGCTGTCACACTGACATCTGTAGGAGAAGGACAATTTTAAAATTACACTGTTCAACACCTTTAATGATTTGTAACACAAGAGGTGTGGCTACTCCTATTAAATGTGTTGCCAAATCAATAAAAGGCATAATTGGAGTTGTTAGAGCAAATTATAGCACCACCGTTATGTTGCAATACAATGTTCCCTTGTAAACTGCTATTACGGGTAAAGCTGTATTTCTCTCTTATTTGGCTGTTTTGTAATGAGTTGGCATTTTGCTCCATAATAGTTCCACTTTCTTTTATGGAGCTTTCACTTTTACTTTCCTCTTTTGTGCAGCCTATAATTTCCCTTCCCTTCCCTACCTCTCTGCCTGTTGACAACTGGTCTATACACCTTTGAAAACAGCCCTGAGGTTATAAACTATATTATTTAACATTATTTGTAATCTTTTTCAATTGGAAGTCAAGGGGGGAGGCACAACATCGGCACATTTACAATCCGAGATGTCTTTAGGCCGGGCCTTCACCTCGCTGGGAGGGGAGGGAGCGCAGCAGGGCAGAGCCACGAGATGCTGTGTAAACCCTGAGGGCCTTGCTACAGGCATTGCAGGCACCTGATGCGCGTTGCTTAGTGCTGCTCCTAATAACGAGGGGCTGACTAATTGTCTCGCTGGAAGAAGCCAGGCCAACGTACATCAGCTCTTAGATGTGCTCATCCCACCCCACGTCTTTGTTGGGATACGGAGACGAGTGCCAATTGATCCAGATACAGACAACCTATGGCACAAGCGTTATCCCACTTCACGTGCCCACTGCGCAGCACGGAGTCAAGCCAGCTCAGCTTGCCTGTTCTCTCTTTGTCAAAGAGAAATAGCTATCATTCAGCACCCTTTGCTAGAGCAACAAAACACCCGAGCCTTTCTTTTTCACCACTAAAACAAAGTAAAACTTCAGTAGTGGAAGACACCTGAACGCATTCAGGTCCTGGGACAGAGCTTTGGGTAGGAAAATCTCTCCAAGTGTCCCAGAAGCCCTGATTTTAAAGGGAGGCTGTTCACTGATCCAAACAGCTGAGATGAATCCTTGCAAGGACTGCGCCGTTGCTCCCACAGCACTCACAAGCACTGACCCCACACCTCAGAGCTGCTCTTGGCACCAAGGCTGCCAGCCTCAGCCCGCCCATTAGCACGGCACAGCAGCTGTCCGACACAGCGCCGACACAGCAGGTCTCTGCTCACTGCTGGGATCTGATTTTCAAGGCAGGCGCAGCGTGACGGATAGGGGTGTATGCAGTTGCTATTGTTAAACTTACCCCTGAAGTTATTTTTAGGAGCTTGAAGCAAAGTCATGAAACAAGCAGCAATTAAACGCAGATGCCCAGAAGAAATGGAGAGGAAGGGACCGGTGAGCTACGTTACGTTATCTGTGATCTGCAAACAAGACCAGGAAAAATAACTGCACTCCTATTAAGTAACAGTTATTTGGAAATTAAAATATTCTCACTGTGCCAGTGCCTGTGAGGAACAAAGGTTGGGTTCCGTCCTTCCTTTCGGATGTGTCAGAGCACAGCACAGCCCGCAGTGCTGCTCCTGCAGGGCTGCTGCTCAGGGACAGCCCTGAGCCCACGGCAGGTGGAGGTGCACGAACACCCACAGCCAGGGTTTGTTACCTCCTGCAGGGCAGTGATGTAAGCCTTACTCAGCCTCGTTTTATTGATCGATTTCTAGTACATACGCTGTCTTACCCTCAGCAGAGTTATGTGCATCAAACATGGAATAGAGGCAAGGGGAGGCTCAGGAGCAGTACTGCTCTCATGTTCTTGGCTGAAGACAGGAGTCAGTAATGAAAAAGTTGCACATAGGGGGATGCAGTGGTGCAATGGAGAATGTTGCAGGTGCCCATGCAGCCCTGCCCTAAGCTCAGCACCAGCTCCATGCTTTCGGGGGGGGGGTGTGGTAATAATGTCCTGCCCACATTATTGCCCTGGGAGGCAGCGTACTCACGTCACTGGAGCTAACCCACAGCTAAACCTTCTGACAGCAGACTGAAAAAGCACTGCAGCTTGTGTCCCCAGACTACCGTGGCACTGCCCCAGGAACGCATCTGGGCTGAGCGTGCTGCTGAGTCACACGGTGCCATGTGGGAGAAGAGGACAACCCATTCCAGCCCAGGTATGGTCCAAAGGAAGCTG
>JAOWBP010004513.1:5363921-5380539 GCA_028571105.1 Tragopan temminckii | reverse complement strand
AAAAGAGGGGGCTATTGAACTCCAGAAATGCATTTAAAACTCTTTAGCCTAAAATATCTACATATTAAAATGCCAAGAAAAGAAGTACCAAAGCTGTAAGCTCTCAAAAGCCCGAGATCAAAGTGCCATCATCTTTTAATGTAAACCTTTTGTTGCATCAACAGTCTTAAGAGGGATGAGAGACATCAAAATAAAAACTGAGACAAACTGTGGCTTTGTAGCTGTTTTTTGTTTTAGTCTCTTCTCTCAATTTGGGCCATGAAATAGGTCAGCTCCATTACTGATCAGCCTTCCCACAAATATTTAAAACAAATTGAATTGCACACCCAATACCCATCACAATTACGCCAGGCACAATAACTAAATTAGCAATTCAACAAAATAATTGGAAATGCGATTCTCTCTATTCCACAGCCTCCCTCAGGGGTTTGGCCGATCTATGGGGGGAAAACTCTGCTTTACTAATTCTGCAGCTAATTAGAGACACACTTGTAAATGAAGTTGTTTGTCTGAAAGTTGAAATTCTTTGCTATTGTGGGGCTGGGGGGGGGGAGAGGATTAAGAGAAGCCCTCTGTGCCGCCCCACCACTCACAGCCCGTTCCCCATCACACAGCACACCTGGCTGCCGTGCAGTGCTGCACAGAGGTAGCGGGCTGGGTGTGCAGGCACTCATTAGCAGCTGAATCATGAATGAATCAAGAACGGATATTCCACTGGGAAAATAAAATAAATCTCACTGGCCGTTAATTGGCATCATTAGGAAAACTTAGTGGCAATCACACCGGATACCTGTGCCCTCCCTGACCAGAGCACACAGCTGCTGCCTACACCTGGCTGCACAGCGACCACTGCCACCAGGGCATGGGGACTCGGGCAGCACCACCTGCCTGTGCCAGGAACAAGCGCTGACCTCCCCACGAAGGGCAGCAGGCTGGAGCTGCAGGGCCGTGCAGGTGGTGGGGGCAGCGGGCAGAGAAGCCTGCTTAAACACTGATAAGTGAATTCAAAAGCATGCTTAGCAGGGCTTTGGTTCTTATCTCTTCAAACAATACGAATGAGAAGTTATCACATTTAAAGTGTTCCACATTACCCTTTTAACGCTACATCCAGCTCTCAAAACGTAAAAAAAATAATACCCAGAATCTTGGTGCTGCCACGTTAAAGGACACAGGAGTCAGAGCAGCAGCCCTGCAGAGCAGCCTGCCCTCCTGCCAGCGCAGCAAACCCCAGCAGGGCAGGGGCACGGCGCTCCCTGCCAGCCATCCGTAATGCTCGCCCTGACAGCGCGAGCAGCGTGAAACCATTCCACCGACACAAAGTTTGGAAGCAGCTAATTTACTCCCCTTGATGCCTTTCAGAATTGCGGTTATTAAACCATGAGATTTTAATGATGTTAGACGACCACACAGCTCCGCTGCCGCTCAGGAAAGTGCAGGTGCCACTAATGGCAGGGGAACCACGTGGGGGTGCCATTGGTGGGGCTGCAGCAGTGCTGCTTTGCCCACTGCTGGGAACCAACACACTGCAGCTTATGGGGACGCCTTCCAGATTTGCACCCGGAGGATGTGGGGAGGCCATGGCTGTGGCTGACTCTGCAGCAGTGTGATGCTGGGCATGGCTCTTGGCTTAATGGCCTCACTTGCACCCCTATGGGGAAGGAGCAGCATGTCAGCAGCACCCCAAAATGGAAAGGGCTGTGGAAGGCAGCCTTCTGGATGTGGGGGCGAAGGGGCAAAGCCTGAGCAGGGAGCTGCGAGACAGAGGGAAGGCCCCGCTCTGCCCACTGACAAGCAGCTGAGATGCAGCCCCACAGAGTGCAGCCAGCATGAGACACAGACCCACAGCTTCCTGCAGCACAGCACTCCCAGGCACACTACCTAAAGGAGCAGCAGCACACATGAGCTGGGCTGAACTGGACAATTACAGTTTTCCTTCCCCACATTAAAAAAGCAACAACACAGAAATGTCACAGAACCCAGAGTAAATTAAGTCCTCCTCTCCCAAAGGAGGTATCTCTGTACCTGGTAGGACTGCTCGCAAGCTGCAGCACCCACATCCTCCTGTCCACTTTCCAGCCCCAGGTGCCACACACACCCCCAGCTCTCTGCAGCTCAGCACGTTCTCCTGTGCTGTAGTAGACTGCTCAATACATGGTGTGACGTGCCAGGAAGCTATTTACTGGAAGCAGGTAACTAGAAAGGAGACTTAAAGCTGTAATGAAGAGGTGCAAAAAGGATTAATTAATAGCAGATCTGCAGACAGCTCTGGGGACACGATGGAGCTACAAAGCCTCACTGCTGCTGCCCTGTGCTGAGCCACCAGGCCATGCAGCAGCTCTCACCCAGGCCCTGTGGACAGCAATGCTGCTCCAGCACCCATCCCATCACTGAGACAAACACCCATCATCCCCTGGAGGGCTGAGCACCACGTCCTGCCTGCAGGGCTGCGCAGCCCCCGAGGAACCCACAGTGCTTTTGTGGAACCACATCAAATCTGCTGTGTGAGGAAGGGAAATCCAGAGATTAAATGGACAGAAGTATCATCTGATTTATTTAATTGCAGCAGTACCTGCATGCAACGAGTTGTAACCTAGTTATGCCTCACACATACAGTCAGCCCACATATTTAGATGTAGTGAAGCTACAAACTTACTCCAAACCTGATGGAGTGCAGGTGTGTGCCAGGGCCACCTGCCCCCAGGAAATGAGCTCCACCAGCCCCAGTCCTGTGACTGCTCTGCACAGCTGTGTCCCACACCACCATCCTGAGAGGCACCAACCACCGCTCTGCTGCAAAGTTCCAGCTGCTCTGTGCACACTCCACTGGTGCTCAGGCAGCTCTGTGCAAAGTGACACCACAGCCTCTGGTTAAGAACTGTCTGTCGATGGGCCCAAGAGAGGCCAGAGCTGCTGGTGCCACTTCTGCACCGATCAAACCTGGACAATCTGTTTACGAAGTGTTTTAATTAAATCCCACAAAACAAAGACAGTGCAGTTCCTGCGGTCACAAGCAATGGCCATTCTCATTATACACATATATGCACGTATTATTTACGCGAGATAACCTCGGTTTCAGATTGATCACAGCAAGCTAATAGATTCCCCTTATGGGGGTTTCATCTCCAAACCGTGGCCTTGGGCTACAGAAACCCCACAAACCCCGTGTGATGCCTTCTGGCAGCTCTGCATTAGTGCTGCCATCTTTCAGAAGTGTGTCATGGTGACAGCAAAGACAAGAGGGCTCACAGTCACAATCAGCAGAAATAATTAAGTGAACACAATCAATGCTGGACTGAAAAATTCACCAATGTGTTCTAATTGCAGAAGTAACCCCAGATGTGTCCCCACACCACGCCTACCATGAGCTGGGTGATGTCCATGGATGCAAAGAGGCTGTTCAGAAACTGGAATGTGAACTGGGAGCTGGGGTTGCTGCAAGGCAGAGCACCTTTTCTCTGTTTTAAGGCCACATTAATTATGTAAATGACTTTTAAATCCTCTTGATTCAGGGGAAATCAAGTCACCCCATCCAGACCCGCAGCCAACGAACAGAATGACACGCTTCAACAAAATAATAAGAAAATAAAATAAAAATCCCACCAATCTCCAAAATAAAAATCTCTGAGGGTTTAATAGAAGTGCAGTGACAGCGCATCCCTCCCCTGCCACAATGGTTGGCCTGTGCTGAGCCCGCCAGGAAACTAAGAAGTGTATGGGGCAGAACCTGCAGGTGCGGCGGTCCCGGGGCAGAGGTCGGATCCTAACCACGTTCAGGGTCTTCAGGCTGTGCCATTCTTCCAAAAAGCGAACGATAAAGCTCTGTCCTGGGGAGAGAAGGCAGGGAGGGAGATGTTATTCCCTAGAATGAAAGCCTATCCATAATTAAAAATGCATTCAACAATCTTTATCACTAAACACAAGCAAAGAGCAGGATCGCACAAGACCAATTGTAGGTTTTCTGTAAGTTTGCCCTTTACAGATAGGGCCTTCAAGTAAGAAAACACGATGGAGTATTTTAATGGGATGTTTGAGACCGCAGAGCCATAAGGAGGATTCAATCAGACCGCCTACGTGGGGCTACAGTTTAGTTTCCATACATTTTCTTGGACATGATGGTACTTGAAAAGCAACGAACATGGCCCAGCAACAAGATTCCAATTAATATCGCATGTGCAGCAGTTGAGATCACAGGAGCAAGCTTCCCTTTAAAAGAAATAAGCCGGTTGTATTCAGCTGTGGGATGAGCAAGGAGAGCTCCTTGCTGCTCCAGAACGAACCGGTGGCTTCAAAGGACGGAGCTCAGTGATGGCACAAAGGCAGACCACAAGGACAGGGCCCTTCCCTGGGTCACATCTCTTAATTTCAGTGCAGAAAGTGATTAATCAGTCGGCTGCTCTACCTTCTGCAAATGAATGCATGGGGTAACAGCTCTTGTGCAGAGCTCAGCCTGGGCCTGAAGGAGTTCCTGCCTTAAAGCAAGAGTGCACCCCTAGAAAGCAGAACGGGTGCTTGGAAAGCTGTGATGAGCTACAGAGAGCAAGACAGCAGGGGTCAGTGCTGTAAGCAGCACCCAGAGAGCCTCGAGGTCCAGCAGTAACTATTACTCTTCCGGAGCAGCTCGGCTATCAAACAACACAGCTCACACACATGGACTCCCTCCCTCCACGCTTTGCTCAGGGACAGCACAGCCTCCACACATTCCCTTCTCTTTAGACACAGCTGGTGCCCAGGAGGCAGCATCCAGCCCTGCTGCTCGCAGCACCACTCGCAGGCACACGCTGCAGGCAGCACAGCAGTGCCAGCCCAGTGCCCCACTGCCCACTGCGCTGCCCCTCTCCTCCCAGCACAATGCTAAACCCAAAGTGGAACAGTCCAGGAAACCACACAGCACGGGAAGACCCCCCAGCAGGGATGCAAAACCAGAGGACCCCTCCAATCTGAAGCAGAACGAACATTTTACCCTGTTAAAAAAACACAGTAACACAACCTTCTTCCTTTCCCCCCTCCTCCCACCATCCAGGCTGCCCTTCTTTCACAGCATCTCCCCTCAGCAGGATTTAACCATGCAGAGAGTAAAACTCATCAATCCTCCAGGTTTAACCTTGTCTCTGTTTCAATTCACCAGGGTAAGTGTGGATTTTAATACTTTCAGCCCCCTTAAGGCTAAGCGTAATGAACCCGGATTTTGGCTAAAAAAACATCAAATTTCTCTCCTCCACCCACGTCTATTAACCATCAGACTTGAGCCACTGAGTTGAGACAACCCAGCCCAGCACAAGGCTGCTGCCTTCGGACAAGGGAAGGTGACTTTAGCACAAAGGGGCACCGGTGCTAACGATGTGCTGAGGAATAACCTATGCTGAGTAATTAACAGCACTTACAGCTCAGGTGGAGTGCGGAGGAAGCAGGTCGATACAGGGGTCTTCCTTGAATTAAAATTTAACTTACCCTTTATTGCAACCTACAAAAGCAAGTAATGAGCACTAACATTTTTATTTCTTTTAAACTGTCATTTAGGCTGTAGAGGGGATAATTACCTATTTCCACTGTAGTAAGGTTTTATCACCCTTAGTGAGGCATTTTCTAATTTAATATTTTTACTGTATTATCATAAAACCCGTTTCTGGAAACAAATGATCACGAACCACACAGCCATGTGCCATAAAACATGTGTGTGAGTACGGCACCTTCATTATTTGGGCATTTCTCCCCAGCTCCACCGCTCGGCCCCTCTTCCATCAGCACACAAAGGGGAAAACAAAGACATCCCCACACACAGCACCGAACGCCAACGCCGGACTACTTTGTATAATTACATTCACGCCACTTCCTTTTCTTAAAAAAATACAGTTCTGCACGCTGGTAGAAGAACAAAATTAAGGGGAAAAATTCCATTTCTGGTGGGTTTTTTTTTTCTTTCTTTTCAGAGTGCTATTAATACAGCACTGCCACATGAGTCACTGCTGTGCTGCTTCTATAAAAATACCCTCCAACACATTACTGTGCCTTTTCCCATGTACCTTTTCCTTCTTCTCCTCTTCCAGGATGAAAAAAAAGATAATTTAGAAGATGCCCCAAGCAGTATTGAAATAACTACAACTACCCCATTGCTCGTGACATCCTCCACTGGGAACAAAGCATTTTTAATTCACAAAAACCAGTGGAAGATACAGCGCGAACACCCCTGAAGAAATGGAGGATGAAAAGCACACACCTGATGAACGCAGAAGGCTGCCTGTCATTTGCTTGGGAAGTTTTCCATCTGTATCCTAAGAAATCTTTTGTCCACCAGTAGGAAATTCAGATTGCTGGGTACCGAGCAAGCACAGCAGGAACCCAGGAAGGTAAAATAAGCTGGAGCGCTTTCCTTCTCAATTTCTGGCCCAGTGTTACTCAAAATCAGCACACAGCATATAGGACTTGGCTCTGCTTTCACACACCTAACATGCATTTCCCACTCTGACACTTCCACAGCGACAATTCTAGGATGATGGGGAACAAAACGAGCAGCAGCCACCATCAGAGCAGAATTCAAATACCAGGGGTCTCTGAAAGCCATGGGCCTCAAAAACGTTGCAAAGCACAGCTGTGTGCTTGCAGTGCTGTGGGGCCACGTGGGGCTGCAAGGCAGCAGGGCAGTGGGATGGTTGGCCTGGGAGATGATGGCAAGCTCACAGGATGATGACAGACCCACGTTGATGGCAGCTCCACAAGATGACAGCAGGCCCACATGGATGGCAGCTCTACAACACGATGACTGCTCTGCGTTGATGGCAGCTCCGTGCCACTGGCAGCCCCATGATGTGCTAAATGTCTCACACTGATGGCAGCCCTATGACACGATGACCATCCCACGCCAATGGCAGACCTGCAAGACGATGGCAGCCCCACAAGGTGATGGCAGCCCCACGAGATGGCACTCTCTCTCTCTCTCTCTCTCTTTCACTTCCCAGCACCCAACACCAGAGCACACAACTCCAGCTATAAATTACACAGCAGACGGCTCTCATCGCCATGCCCAGTGCTTGAAGGAGATTCAGAAAGGTCTGCTGCTATTCCCTCTCGTTCAGGCAGGTCAGGATTGGGTCCTTCAAGTCTGTGCAAATGCTTTTAGCCCCATGGCTTTAAATTATGAGCGGTGACATGTGACCTCTGGTTTGTCTCATGAGACCAGGCACGAGATTTATAATATTTCAGGAAGCTGGTTCCTGCCCTAAACAAAGGGACTCTGCACACTCTGTGAGCCTGGGGAGTGGGAAATGACAGGTGGACAGCCAGGCTGCTTCTCATGGAACCCCCCAGCCTTCGCATTGGTCAGCCATCACCAGTGCTGACCACCCTCCCCTGCAGCCAGCACACGGCCACTTGCCTCTTCTCCAGCCTCACGTGTGACAGAATCAGCAACTGCAGCAGAGGAAGCTTTCTCATCCTGACTTCAGCCCCAACAGCATTCAGAGTTTCACGTGAGCTTTTACAACATGATGTATAAAAGATGCAGAAGCGGCAGGAGAAGCAGCAAAAGACGGAAAGGTTCAGAAAGCTCCAGCATGCTCTGCTGCCACATTTCCTAGCAGCTTTAATTTCCCCATGAAATTCATAAAATGTTGCCTTCTCAGTCCCTGTTTAGGATGGGTATTTGCGCAGAGCAGGCACCGTAACGCTGTGCGTACCCCACACGGAGGGACCATCCTTTGTGTACCTTAACATCCCATATTCCTAGGATGATTTCCCTCTTTCACAGCTTGACTGTTTTATAACAGATTTGATGCAGGAGAAGACAAATTGTCTCACAAAGGAAGGACGACAAATCATCCTGCAGCTCTTAACAGGTTATTTTTTTTCCTTTTAAACAGGAAATTTCCATAACAGAGGCGTCTGTCTTCTTACCAGGGATGTCAAACATCAGACACTGGCATACAATGATTTCAGCCCATTGGCACAAGCTGGGGTCACGGATACCACCTCACTACTGCCAGCCTCAAAACGTACAACAACTCCCTCAAATAGCAGCCCTTCCAACCACTGCAGTCTAAGGCCATCTGGGGCACATAACAGCATCGACACGAGTCGACTTCTAAGGCTGAGCCAAAGGTTATGGGGTAAAAATCCACCAAATGATACCCAAAATGTCATGTAGAGACCGTCCTCGATGCCAGCGCTCCTCCCTTTTTCATAGAACAAAGCAGGTGCAAACCTGGACTGATGTTCTTCCAGGCTGCGCCTATACAAACTTGGAAGGATTCTTCTCATTGGCAGTTGCCAGTGTTTGTGCCATGCAGCACAGGAGCTGCAGTTGTTCCAGGAAAAAGTGCTTTGCTTGCTGGCAGGGACTTCTGTTGTGATGAACGGTGCTGGATTGACAATCTCAGCACCCAAATTCCCCCATTAATCTCGTCTCATGGTGTTTTAATACCCACAGCACAAAGTGAGCTACGTTAAAGGCTGATATCTCACCAACTTTTTTTATTGTACTTTTCTTACGTTGAAATCTTATGTCACATAAGTAAATTAATCTTTTAATACCGGGATTTCCTACGACGTACCCCCTTCTGCTTGCTGTAAGACACACTGCGACAGAGCAACAGCACTAAGTCCAAAAGTGAGAAAGCTGCCTGGGAATGCACACAACATCCTGGCTGAATCCAAGGGAAAAGCTCTAATCCACAGCTCACTGGCAGCGGGATAAGCTGTGCCTTCACTCTGCTCCTCAGCAGGCACAGCCTGCTTGCACTAAAGCAGCCAAAAGCAAAGCAGGCCGGCTGTCCTCGTACCAAGCAGGGGCACACAGCCAGAACCTGAAGCCCCCACGGCCCACAGCTCCTACAAAGAGGGACATGATGACCATGTAACTTCTGCCAGGCAAAGAGCTGTCCTGGTGCATGATCAATTCTGCCCAAAAGCAGCAACCCGTCAGCTAACTTAGGTGAGAAAGGACCCACACCAAAGCTGCCCTTCACCCCCCACCTTCAGCCAGCACTGAACTTCAGCTTGCACTGAGAATGCATCTCTTTTGTCCTGCCTGCCTCTACTGCAGGAAGGCCTCCCCTCGCCTCCCATTCCTGCACTGGTGCCATCTTTAATGATGATGTATGGGTGTCCTTTTCCTCAGCGGTGCTGTGGGGAGGGGGGGGTCAAACATGTGACACCACCAGCATGTGTATCAACAGCAAATTATAAACCGTGTCAATCCAAGTTAATGCAAAGCTGTAATCCTCTTTAACAAGAGATCAAATCAGTGCCATGAGTTATGTTCATTCTGTAATCTGATAAGAAATAGAGTGAGCCTCTAATAAAAGAGTAATGAGAGCCCTTAATGATGCTGTTAAAAGGTAGCGCCAGTTAAAATATTGCTGTTGTTCCAGCTGATTAGATCACTGTTGCATATTTGCACAATCTTGTTTTACCTGTCAGAATAACCTGAGTCGTCTTGGGAGATAAAGGCGTGCGGACCAAACATCTGTGTCCTTAAAGAATGTCTCTTTCACAAGTTCCCCATCCTCCAGAGGTGAAACGATGAGGATGTTCCTCAAACAGAGCAGTAAACTGATATTGGACCTCCTTCCAAAACGTCCACGTTTAGTCTCTGCTGCACACACACACATACAGCACAGAGATCTGAAGGTCTATATATCAAAGCTGCCAGAGAGATATAACACCACCAGAATCCCCTCACATCCTCCCAGGAGCACAGACCTTACCCGACCTTACCACAACTAGGCTGGTTGGAGGATCCACTCCTGCAGATATGAAAACGCACTCACTTGGCTCTGGACCTGCACACCTTCACTGGGAACCTCGAGGCTCAGTCTGTCATTTCCTGTGCCTCTTTTTCCCAGGGTATAAAATAGAGAAGATGGGCAGCTCACCAGCTCTGTTGTACCTGCTGGTGTCAAAGGATGAATTCCAGGTTGAGAAGACAGGAAAAGCACATTTCAAGGGAAGCCAAGAGGTGATACCCACACGATGCCACTCTCAAGGTCAGGAGAATCACAAACTGACAGAGATCGATCCCGACCTACTCCTGGATATTCCTTCCTGAGCCCACTACTCTCCTCCAATCCACCACTGCAGGGCACTCACATTCAAGCTTTTGCCTTCAGCTTCCTTGTCACAGGGCAGGCCCATTTACATAGCAATGACCTTGGACCGATTAGGAGAACCTTGGCCCAAGAGTACTATAAATGTATTTAAGTCTATAAACATATACCCCAAGATAACCATAAAAATCACTTTCCAGTGTATGTTTTAAAATACTACCAGAGAGGGGTTAAAACAGAGGAGAGCTCGAGGCCACCAGTGTCCCACACATTACAACATAATATATGTGAGCACAAGGTTAAACAGCCATGCCCATGCGTAGGGTGCATGAAAAACTGGCAAGTGGAAGATTAATTGCCTGCACGAATGCTATTATTCCAACCAGCAGCAAGAATAAGAAAGAATGTGGCAGCGATGTCGACAAAGGCAGCATTATACTTGTGTTTCTTTTTTCAAATTCAGGCTATAAAACAATTCTGGAGTGACCATCCATCCCCTTCCCCATGCTTCTCCTCACACATTTGCTCTTTGTTTCTCCAGCCAGTGTTAAACTTGATGTGCCAGACCCCCAAGAGTCCTGCCTGCCCACAGTCACACCAACACCACACAGGAGCCTTCAGGTGAGTCCCAGCATCACCTGACATAATTTTAAGGTCTCTTTGCACAGCCAGAGTAGTGCAAGATGGCTTACACAGGAGAACCAGGCCTCAGATTTGTCCCTAAGTTGAGTTAACCATGTAAATATACACAAAGTGACTGGGCAATACAGCGCTACAGAGTCACAGACAACTCCCTTCTGCTTTTGCCCCAGTGGTGAAGGGGCTGTACCTGGGGTGTGAGGACTTGGCACAGCCCCAGGAGAACCAGAGCCTGAACTCCGCTCTGCCCATCCACATCTGCACATCCATATTTATTTACTGGCACTTTCCAGGTATCTACCTGACACCATGGCCACTGGTAGAACTTACGGAGGAATGTTCAGCCAGCTCCATTGCTATTCTTTTTTATGCACAGCTCACTGATGCTTTTACATTTCTCACAGAGCACTCTGTTGTTCCGATGCATATTTACTTTGGGGTCATGTCTTTTAAGTGCCTGAGCAAGAAAAAAAAAACAGCTCAGAGCACAATCACATCACTGTCAAGCATACACTGCATTTTCAATATAGTAATTCACATGTGGAAACAATAAAATTACCTTCTTCTGTCACAGAAGAAAGGTGTTATCATTACTGCTTCCCTCTCATGTGTACAGGCTTGGCTCCTTCTTATTAATTCACCTGCAGTTTAAAGCACACGTGGAATTCTTCTTGTCCAATGTGGCTGTGTGCTGTTAGAGAGGTATGGTGCTCTGTCTCATCTGAAACAAAAGCTTTGCTGTGCTTACTAAAGAGGAAGTGATAATAATACCATTACTAAACCACTGTTTACACCTCCTCAATGCAGACCTCCAGGCATCCCCAGTTCACAGTCACAGAAGCACGCTGAGCCAACCACCCAAGGTGACCCACAAGGCCATGAGCACAACTGAGAGCAGAACTGCCCAGCCCGATGCCCGTGCTGCCCTGTCCTACCCAGGGTTTGCTTGAAAGCCCAATCCTGGCAGAATGAGACACAGCTGCACACACAATACGGCCCTCAGGCCCACTTGCTGGTGTGCAAACACAACAATTGACAGCTCTGTTCCAGACAGCTAAAGCAGCACCAAGAGATAAGTAACTAAAATGCCATTAACAGAAAGTGTGACGGCCTCCAAAGCGACTAAAAACTTAATGTAAGGAATAAGTTCCTGCAGACAGACAATAAGCAGCAGCAGCTGCTGCCACACTGCTGCCACCAAAGAACCCGTAAAACATGCAAGTGATGCAATAACCCCTCCAAGTGCAGAAAACCCCCAGGAGATGTTCTCAGTCAAACACTCTGTCCCTACCACAATAACTGTATCGAGACAGCACCACGCAGATAGCACCCCACTAGCTCTAACAGCTTCTGAGGGTCAGCCGGACTCCCAGGTGCTGCAGGTGCCTGCTGAGGGGTAAGGGGAAGCAGGGTTATGAAGATGGCAGCCAGAAGACATGTAGCTGAAGCCCAAGAAGCCCACTGAGCCAAACGACAGCCCAGCTGTTTGGTGCACTTCCATTTGCATGCACTTGGAGAATTTTGGCTTGCAGAATGCATTTTCTACACAACTTTCGGAATGCAAGTGAGTGCAGTGGACTGCAAAGGAGGAAGCAATGTCACCTCTGGGGACAGCAAACACACTGTGATAACCATTGGATTATTAGGATCAGTATCGTTATTTTTTTTTCACCTCTCCCTGTCACACACATCACACAAGCTGAGCTTTCCCTCACTCGGGACAGGGCAGCGCTCTGCGTGCCTGCCCAACCTGCAGGGCAGTGCAATAGGTACTGTATGCAATTAAAGGCAAACATCCTAAACTCTTTAGGACAAAATAGCACAGGTCTAACTATGCACAGAAAATGTCTTAGTGCCAGCATTCTGAATAGTTCTCATCCAGAAGTCTGTGAAATATCCCACAAGGCAACAGTCTAAGAGCAGCAGGTATTCGGTTTCCATTTCCCAAAGTGACAAATGACATTTCACTCTCACAAAGCACAGACATGTTCCACAACCCAGGGGAAAGGCACTGCTCGAGCCTCTTACATCCATTCATTGTAATGATTACACCAGCCCCCTCCCATAAGAAGCCCACCTCAAGATTTAGTTAAAAAAATCATAATTACTCATAAGAACTATGCACATATACATAGAACAACTGTCTAGCAGCTATGTACAAAACTTAACTTGTACCCTCTTTAGTAATTAGCAAATTAAAACAGTACAGTCTTCTAATAAAACATTTCACTCTTTAAATAGCAATGAACACAAGCAACATTTAGGACTTGTCTGAATCTTGACAGAACTATCCCAGCTGTTACCTGAACTAAGAAATGCACACTGAACAGAATTTAAAATACTTGCCACTTCTGTCAAAAGACAAATTCTTTGTAATTTTCAGTCAAACCTGTAGATGTTAGATGACTTAGTTGACAATTTATAGAATAATTCCACAAAACTAAAAGATTTCAAAATCCATGTAATTTTAAAGCAGGAGTAAAAACGTAGGTACTGAGATTTACAAAAATTTCTTGTTTGGTGTCACAGTAATTACAGCGTGAAAGCTCAGGCAGACTGCCTGGACAGATGTGACCAAGACACCCAGGCTATGATGCCAGTGACAAATGGTTAACTGATAAGAAGAAATGGAGAGGGCGACAGACTGAAGAACAGGTCAATATCACGCTGTCATGAAGCCATTTGAGAAACATAATTAATCTATTACTCACCTGGCATCATCATTCATCGTACAGTGGTCAATAGGTGCCATGAAGCTCACCAGCTTGCTATGGACATGATACCTAAATAGGGCAGGAATAAGCAGACAGCACATTAGTAACTACTAATGAAAAGGAAAAGTTGCTGTTTGAATAGAAACATACCAGCCCCTGCAAAGGAAGTGCCGGTTCTCCTGGTGGCTGATATCTAGTGAGTTACTACTTACAGTTGGCAATTCCCCCTCCCTCCTCTCCTCCTCCTTTCTTATAACATGGGCAGAAGAATAATCAGATGATACAATGAACTGAATGGATGACTAACAAGCAAATCCTTTTTTCAGCACAGCTAGAATGAGGACATACAGCATCCATTAATTGTGTGTGAGTACCTAATCAGACTCCCAAACAGACAGCCCTGAAAAGGCAGACAGGGAAACAAGAACTGTTTTCAGCCTGCCCTTCAGCTGGCATCTTAATCGCCTTCTGGAGTTTGTGCCCAGAGACCTCTGCAGGCAGCAGAAACACCAGAGCATCAGATATTCTCAAGCATCCATCTGCTATCACGTTTTCCATGCTCTTTGGTAGCCGGAGACCTAAAGGATATCAAAATCCTTCTCCCCAAGCAATACCCATAGCTGGAAACTTTTACCTCGAGTAACTCCGAAGCGCAGGATGTAAAAAGAGGCAAAGAAGAAGGCAGGAAAAAGACCTACCCAAAGAACAGAAGGGGCATGGTCAAGGTGGTGCAGCGCTACATCTGTCTCAGCTTCTGACCCACCAAAATACTTCTGCTAGCTGCAGGGCACCTACAGATACAGGAACCCCCTCCTGCTTTCTGTCCTGGGCTAGAACCTGGCAGTAGCTGTTCATGACTTACACTCAAGGACCTGACATATACAATCTAACAGAAGGAGAACGTGCCTTCAAATCCTCGTGTGTAGGTGCCGGAGATTCCAAACCAGCAGCTTCTGATGTACACTACCACACCACCTTCCCAGCTCAGAAATGTTTTATCCAAGTTGCTGCTATTTTTAGAGCTTGACAAATAGCAGGCAAAAGGATTCACAAGCATTTGCCCAGAATCGCCTTTTCTCTCTGTCACCTCTGCACTCCCTTTTGTTTGCTTATGCAGGAACATTCCCTTGAGGGGATTTTTTAACTTACAAGAATATTTCAGAATGGCTCTTCAGGCACAGCACACATTCACCCTTACACAAGGGCCTCTCTGGGAATGGAAGGAGCTGTGCTGATCTAACACAGTACGATCAAATTGGGGAACAGACACAGCACCACGTGCTACTGCTGCAACAGACAGTGGGTCAACAGGCTGAACTGTGAAACAGCTCACTCACATCAACAACTGATTGATTCCCACAGTTCAAAGCTTACAGTCTGCACAGTGCTGTTGGGACTGAGAGATTCTGATAAGTTCTCTGACACAAATTTGTTTGTTCAGAACTAATTATTGCTGCGTGTTGATAACCAGGACTTTGAAAAGCCTGGTCTAGCAGATACAAGCTATCTAACTCCATCCACAGGACCACATCCCATGTTGCAGCAGTAAAGGACCAGACATCACTGACAAGAACAAAGGTGTGCACACACTGCTCCTCTGCAGCTACCAAAGGAATGTCTGAGCAGGACAGCACAGGGCTGGGCACCAGCTTTCTTAAGCTCACCCCTTTTGGAACAGCTTGTTTCTCCCCTTGGTGCCTCAACTTCCCCACATATGAAGGGGACAGGTCCTCATGTCAAGCACAAGGTCAAATGCTTTTGAAAGCACTTGGAGATGCTCAGACCACACAGTGAACTAGCACATTTCACCTGGTCGTGCTCTAACATTGAAGGTTTGGAAAAAGATTGCTAAAAAAGGAAGAATTACAGAGATGGATGAAATGTAGCATGTGATACTTTGCCTCCCAGGATCTCCAAGTCCTCTCTGAAAAGAAATCTAAGAACCACTACCTCAAACTAAGGGAGAAGGGGGGGGAAGAGAGAACATCTGCTAAGCAATGTGGTTAGAAGCTGTGTGGTTAGGGTGACACAGTCTCTCCATCCATTTAAAAACACCCGTTTGGGCTATACCACGCTATTCTGAACAAGATGCTGGAGCTTACCTCCATGTTAATACTGACATTTTTCCTGAGGAGTCAGTGCAACTTTTATTTAGAGAACAAAACTAAGGGGCACCTAAGATCTGAGGCAATGGACTTAGCAAGATAGCCCATCTCTCAGGAATGCTGAAGCACACAGATTGCTCACAATGAGAATCCCCCATTATTCCTGGAGGTTTATGAGTCTGACTCAGTTGTGTGATGCTGTCAGTAGTTTTGACTGAATCATGAATATATCCAATTATGCGTGATGCTGACAGAAAAGAATATTGATAGTCAATAATTATAGGCTTTTCAGGCCAACAAAGTAGCTCTTCCCTCTTTTAATAAATTATCTTATGACATCTATCTTAAAAATTGCTATGCCAGGCCTGACCCAGACTGACTCCACTGACTTTCTATCAGATGCCATCTCAACTCACGATTTATAGTTTACTCACAAAAGGATGGTTAATGTTGCAGATTTTTCAGGATGTGGTGCAGCTTTACAGCATGTCTCCCTGCCACAAACACCTCCTTCACTACAAATCATGCAGTCATGCTAAGCTCAGGGAGACTAATATATCTGCTCTGCAAAGGGGAAAAATAAAGCAAGCAACTATCTTCTCCAGGCTGCTTTCTCTCTCCACCCTGCAGAATGGACAGTTCTTCCACGGGAAACCCGCATTACTGACCGAGAAATCAGAATGTGAAGCTAAAGAAAGCTGTGATGTGACTTAAAAATAGAGTTTAGACACTACATTCCAACCGTCAGTGGGAAACAGGCATCCACCTCACTTGGGCTTGTTTACAGGTCTTCCCCTCAAGCTGCTCTCCACATTTTACCCTGCTAAATATATATTGCACAAGAAGTGTTTATTGGCTTTCACCAGAAATTACAAGCCCAAATTGCTTAGGGGCATCTGTACACCCCTGCCAGGTGCGTTCTGAGACCAACAAACATTCTTGCTAAGACTGATCTGGGCAACGCTCATAGGCTGCATCCAACCAACCCCTTACCTTAAGCTCAAAGAACATTAAGACTCCCCAGAGGAAGTCCCAGGGCACGGTATCTTGCCCTGAAGGGGATGAACAAGTGTGCCAGTGCACCCCAGAGCCAACCTACTGTAGTCCAAATTTACTTGGCAAA
>JAOWBP010004513.1:5351774-5363821 GCA_028571105.1 Tragopan temminckii | reverse complement strand
CTTGCCCTGAAGGGGATGAACAAGTGTGCCAGTGCACCCCAGAGCCAACCTACTGTAGTCCAAATTTACTTGGCAAAACCAGAACTTCAGGCTGCCTGCAAAAGCTGTCACCCACCGGATTCTCCTTCCTTTACTGGCTTTTCTGTCCACTTTCTTCTTTATTTTGCTTCGTAGCTTCTGGATGGCCAGCCACTGTCTGAGGAACGTAAAGCCACAGTTACATGATTTTTAAAACCACAAGGCAAACGAGCATTAGGCACAGTGAGGTCTGAGGCCCTTCCCAGCTCTTCTGATTGCTGCATTTGCAAAAATAAAGGAGATGAGAACCTCAGGAGAACAAGTATAAAACCCTGAATGACCATATTACCGAGTCACTCCAAGAATGTGGCATTAAACAAGAAGCACTCCTCATTCCAGCCACACCAGGCTCCAAGCTGGGTCCTGCCGGTCCCAATGAGATGATCACTGCTCACTGAGATTTCTTCATCTGCAGGGAAACCCGTGGAGGCCACAGGGTTGGCTCTGTTTTTTATTCTTTCATGATTACAGATTATTATTTTTTTCAAGAATCTTTAGGATTATGAAGAAAATCTTTACCGAACACAAATGCTAAAATCTGTTAAAAAAAAAATCTTTAAAAGGTACTCCTCTTTTGTTTCAGCACTGCTTATTAGAGAGACTTCTTTTCCATGTAGAAAGCCCATAATGGAGAAGATGGTCTGACCCGTTCTAAACTGACACTTCAGGTGAAACAGGTAATGCCAACTTCATGAACGGAATTACCACAGTGCAGGAGATGTTCTGAATTTACTTCCTCCCTCAGTCCTGCACAGCATATTGAAATGATAAGCAAGTATTTCTTCCCACCATCTCTGCCTATTAAACCTGGAAAATCCAGCAGGAAGTCCTACATATCATTCCACCTCTTACAAAGGAGAACTACGAAAAAAAGAAAAGCAATCAACATTTTCAAAGTGCTGCTTGATTCCCAATGGACTCGAGAAGGGAGGGCTCGAAGTGCTCAAACAGAACGCCATCAAGTCAAAAAAGTTCTCAGTAGGGAAAAACTTCTCCAAGTTATAAATATATTTTTTATGAAAACGAGCGTCATCTGACCTGATTTATACAACGAAAACTCAACATCGGGGAAAAAAATCTAGCAAAATCCAATTACTGCAATCTTAATATAATCTTAATTACTGTAATCTATTTTATTGTAAAGTCAGATAAATGTACAATGTAATCACCACTTAAATGTAATTTTGTCTATATCATGTTAAATTATAGTGAATAGCTTTCCATAGTATTTCAGACGTACACAAAATACATTTGACACACTGCACTAAAATTTGGGTAGTATTTTACAAGGATAGAAGTTATTTCACTTCCAAAATTTCACCTAATGAATTTTCTCCCCCTCCCCACACACACACTCCCACAGCTACTCTTCCAGCAGGGAGGACTGGAAGCTCACAAGCAGTTTTGCATTTCGGGGCTGGGAAGGAGATGGTGATGCTGCAGACAACCTCCTACTCACCTGCCCATGGCAACCTGATCATTGGGGTCCAATGACGTGGTTTTACGCTCTATCAGTTCTCGAAGGAGCTGGAAGAAAGACAGCAATCCTTTTTAAAAGCACAATAAAGACAAGTGAATGCAAACAGGTTCAAGAAAACCTGAGGAATGTGCTGCCCCAAGTTCCCAAGGGAGACAGCTGCCCCTCACCATGGGGCAGAATGAAGAGCTGAGTTTGTATTTCGGGGATCATTACTGTTTGTTGGGCTTTCGGGAGTATAAAAACACTGGAGCTTTCACAGGCTGCTGTGTACACAACTCCTATTGACAGGGGGTGGAATGCTGGAAGATGTGCAGTGAGATCTCTGCCCCACACACCTTCACAAAACAGAACACAAGCGCTGCTCAGCGCTCACACTCTGAGGAACAGAACAGCAATGTAATTTTTACAGCCAGAGCAGAAATGCTCAAGCAGGTTTTTCTATTTCTTTTCATGTCCTGAGGGTTAGGTTTTGTCCTTTTCGCTTCCTGAGAGCAAAGAACATTGTGAACAGCCTTTCTGGATACTTGACCAGGGCTGCGTGTTTATCACCCCTCACTGTAGATGGTACGTGCTGTGCCTTGGGTATGAGCCTGCACAGTGACACAGAGAACAGAAACAAACCCTATGAACCAGAGGGGCACAGATCTTTTCTAGATGCCCACATTTCAGCACCCAAACCAGAACCAGCCCTGGAAATGAGAGCCCAGCCAACCCAAAAAGCGTACTAAAGGTAGGATAAGTGACACTTTCCTTCTCCCCTGTATTTTTGCTGAAGGAGGAGGGTTGGAGCACAATGGTCAATCACAGCTGAGCAACAGCCAGAGAGCTACGGGTGCTGCCCACACTGGCACAGCTGATGCCCGGAGCTGCCCCTGGGCACTGCACAACTCACCCAACTCCTGTAGCTCCTGAGCACATAAGTACACCACTGGAATGAAGGTGCAAGGCATGCACCCCACAAAAAATGCCATCAAAGTAGGCAGTTATCATTTTATGACCTTTTTTTTTTTTTTTTAATTTCTAAACCAGTGACACTCAAGTACCAGAGAACATTTTATTCCTGTCCACATCTTCCCATCTTCCCCCGCCTCCAAGGCATACATCAGACTACCAAAAAAAAAAAAAAACCAAAAAAACCCAAAAAACAAAAAACCAAGGAAAAAAAAGTGCAATTCCAGTACAATTAAAACCCTGCCACTACTTCTTTCTATTTGCTTATTTTTAGAGATTATTACTGCAGCAATTACATTTAAAAATTCCTGGAACTGAGGTCTCTGGTTTATTATCACTAGAAAACAGCAAGCTATTTCTCTGCCCCGTTTATCTGATTGATTCCCAACATCTTTCTGGCACACAATCTATCAGTTTATCTCTCCCACTTCATCACCGTCACTTCTGGCAGCTAAATACAAGATCCAAATCCAGTGTTACACAGACATACGACACAGTAAACCTATGTAACACTGCCACTCTGTAAACAGCTGCCCTTAAGGCTAAGCAGAAATGGGATCTTGGTTCCTAGTCAATATTCTGTCAAAAGCAAGGTGGGAGGGAGGGTTTTAACAGTGGCGAGGAATGGTGCAGCTATGTTTCAGTGGTTTCTTCCTGTACTGGAAATAGGACGTGTTTACTGTCTCCTCTTATCTTGCTTCCTTGGCACAATGCACAGAAAAAGTGCTGAGCTGTGCGGGCAGAGGTAAGGCAGCAGAACTCCTCAGAGCTGAGCAGCAAGGCTTTGCAGCAGGACCTGCTTCTCCTGGAGGCCCAGCGACCCCACAGACCTGCAGCTACACCAGAAGCACAGGGAAGAGCCCTGTGCACCACTAGGTGACATGCCCTGCAGGCAGCTGCCTCTTTTGCGCTCCCCTGACCTCCGGCAGATCAGCTGTTCTATGGGGCAGACCGTGCCTTGCTGACCTCAAGGCTGATGCTGAATGCTGCACTGAAAGAGCCCCAGCAGCCAGGCTGGGGTGAGGCAGGGGAGACAAAGGTGAGGGGGAATTACAACAGAGCGGGCACAAGAGGGAAACAAGGAAAGAGAAATAAAAGCTGTGCAGCATCTTGCTATATCTAAATAGCGTACGTCTTAAAGCTTACGTTATAAATCATGCTAACAATGGTTACTAAAATAAAAGTGGATGTAGCCAGAGGCTACCACTGAAAAAGTCAGTCTAGACCTGCCTCGCTGCCTTTGGTCTTTAAGGATTTGATTAGTTTTTCCGCTTTCTAGTTCAGAGTCTTGCATTCAGCCCATGCTCCAGAGTCAGCTAGGGCTCGGGGTACAGAAGGAATGATAAATTCATTTACTGAATAACGTAACACTGTTTTCACAGCACAAGACTTAAAACACTTCCGAAGCTGTAATATTTCATTAAGCTTGGAGATTCGGGCTAAAATTTATTAGTCAAAACAGAAAACTATCATCAGACCCCATATATTCCATTAGGAGTGATATATGGTGTCTCCCAATGTCTAATTATTAACTAGGAAGTGTAGGTAAATCACTATCAGAATTAAGCTGTGATGTGTGAAGACAGTTTGAGTTAGGCAATTTCAGCATCAAAAGACTTTGATTTGCAACATACCCTTTTTTGCTTTCCCTCCTTCACCTCTTCCCATCTTCCCTGAACTTCAGAAACCCAACTCTCTGCCATGCAAACAAACACAGCTGCCCACCCACACAGCCTGTGGCTCAGCTGCCAGCTCCAAGCCAGGAGAACCCACGTGCCTGCCTCTACCAGCACCAAAGCCTTTGGTAAAGCTCACACTGAAGTCAACGATGTGTGCTTTCTAAAGAATTCACCTCACAAGGACTCCTTTCTCTGCTGATTAAAGAGAAGCAAGCACACTGTACAAAATTAGGGGGATTTAGAAATGCCATCAGGGTGTTGTTCAAGGGTAATAGAGATTCATTTCTCATTTCAGAGGTCAATTTGCACTGCAGAGGTTAGGTCTCATTTTCATGCACTATCTATCAGCGTTCTTAGTACTACACTTGCTGACCTTTCTGATGTGCAGACTGAGGACTTGCCATCTGGAACAAAGAGCTACGTACAGCCCAAAGAAGCCTTCTGACAAAAGGGCCTTTTCTACACCCTCACAGACCGCTTTGCATTCCTATCTTGCCAAAGTAGTGTATCATGGGGTACAGTTTAGTTTACAAACCTTAGAAACATAACTGGAACAGGAGTACTTTTTCTCTGATGTTACTGAAGTCTGCAGGAAAGGCTCAGGCCTTTCTGCTACAGCACAGCAGAGCCATGCACTCCTTGCGCTGCCCTAGCATTGGCAGGGCTGGGCACTGAGGGGCAGAGAAGCTGAGGACAACGTGTGAAGTCCAAGTAAAGAAATAAGGACAGGAACACCAACTGCTTACCCTCCTCAGTGGTGAAAGCGCAGAGTCACTGCTCCCCAGAAGAAAGTTGACAACGTGGCCTTTTATCAATGCCATTCCAATGCTTTCTAATTTATTTCTTTTCTCTCCTTTACTCTTTGGACAGACGTGGTAAATCACATCATTTTTCTCCTTTCTTCTCATACACTTTACAATTATTCAGAACAGCATAAATAACAAAGAGGTGGTTTCTATTCAGCATGCATCTCATAGTGCACTCTGCTCGGACACGGAAACAAGACATTCCTTCTCTCCTGTAAGCTGGCACTGTGTGGTCACTTAGCTCTATTTGGATTTCCAGCAGCACTAGAGAAAATTTACACCACAGCTCAAATTTTACTTTTAAATCCCCATGAAACACTTCAATATCTAACTACCCATCATCTGTTTATACCATACACACCTAAAGCACAAGCTGAATCACTGGGCGGTCATCTTAAAAAGAAAAACTTTGCTGAAATTCAGTTTTGGATAAAACAGGGATGGCGTACACATGTTTTCTGATAACCCATTAACAGACGTTTCAAATCAAGCTTTAAAACGTGTTATTAGCCACCTACCCAGCCATTTGAAAGACACACGCCTGCGATAAGAGCATTGTATTGCCATTAACCTGTGGGATGGTTCGAGACATCTCTTATTCACACAAAACTCAAAACGCATCTCATTAAAGTCACAAGATCAGCTGTCCATATTAATCACTCACCAGTTTAATTAAGGTAAACCAGCTTGTCAGAAAGCCAGTCTTCTCTCTATTCTTCACCGTTATCCACTTGTAATAGTTACTAGATTAGTGATCACTTGTTTATGGCATTATCAAATATCTGGGAGAGAAAAACAGTGCGTGACTGAGAACTGCTTCAGACCCATCCCTGGCTGGGATGCAAGGATGTAAAGAGCCTTAAAAAGTTGTACAGTGCACACAACCCAGAAGAGGAACAAAGCGAGCTACAAATACCTTACCAAGGGAGCCAGGAGCTCACCTGCAGTCACTCAGTTTAAAGGAGGAATTCCAAATGCAAAGCTAGGAACCAGGAAGCGAGTTTTGCTCACAGCTCTGACACTGTGTGTGGGTACATGAGATGCCACTCCACAAGGAACAACAATTGAGTCACGGCTCCTCCACAGTTTTCTACGACATCAACTCCTTCCCCACGTAACAGCAGCGCAGACAACAAACAGAACAAAGCTTTTCCCACTGCTGGGAGCAAAACCCAGGCACAAGCAGGTCCCTTAGCTGCCGTGCAGACTGCATGCAGTGCCCCAACAAACCCCAACAAACCGCAGCCCAAGGGCAGCTCTCTGCCCCTTCCCACCCCCGGCTCTGTGCCATTTCTGGAGCAAAGCTGTCAGAAAGCACAGTGATGTACAACCAATCAAATCAGGGGGAGGAGGGAGCAGAACAGAGAGAAAAAGGGATTACGTACATTCCTACCTCTCCTTAGGCATACCTGCTGCCATCAATGAGGAACGTTTGTTCTGGGAAGAGCCGCCATCGGTGCAACGCTTAGCATCTGAACACTACCCTAATTCCTGTTGGAAATAAACCCGCTTCCACTCTCTCTTTTAGCGAAGTATTTCAAGCCAATAATAAAATCTCCACTGTAGCATGGCAGAGCAGCAGCTCTCAGGCAGCAGGACGGAATGTTAAGCCTTAATGCTGCAATATTGGCCGTAATGAATTCTACATAAATACGACTTCTAAAAACATCCAGCCTTTTTCTTCCCTTAAAACCACATACCAACAAGAGTTTAGGAGGAAAGGAAATGGAGTCTGGCCTCTCAGCTGCTGTCACTAATGAGGATCTTTTGGAAACAATTCTTGCACCATTCAGCCCAGCCGTACATTAGCACTCAGCCTGGGCTGCCACAACAAGGACTGTAACTGCTTATCATCAACTGAAGGAGATGAGAGAAGGCAAAAAGGGATGAACAACAGAACAGAGTTCAACCCCAAGTCCCCCAGCCCCACATGGTGAATTCCATCAGCCTCCAAGGTCTGGACAAGAAAATTACGGTTATCCAAAGGAAAAACAGATTCATTAAAGAGCTCGGGATTATATTCTATAATAAAATAGTACAGCTAGTCATTCTGCTACCATTAATTTGTGCGCATTGATCAGATCTCGTTCATTTTTAATTGCTTAATTTTGCACTGAAATATACAGGAATTGGTGTCTCACGTCCTTCTTTACCCACATTTTTTCCTCTCATATATCTCACCATTCTGCAATAAGTAGTAACCAAAATAAATTATTACCAAATGGTATTCGGAGAAATGAAAGCAACACTAAAAAAAAAAGTCTGGACCTAAATTTAAAAACAAAGACAAAAGCCCCCATTTAGATGTACACATGTGCTGTGCAATAAGTATTATGCATGGAGGGCACAGTTTCTGAGCAGCCTCAGCTCCAACCACGTTGCTGCCCATTACTGCTGAAGAAGCAGTGCCCTTTCTACCCAATATTTATACGTGCACATACAGACAAGCACACACATATACACACACACAAAGCACTGCACAGTTATGACCCGTTTGAAAGAAAACACATTCTCTGTATTGTCAGCACTCTATTGTAATGCACTCTACCCTTTCTGAATGCAATGTTCAGCTTCAGCTTACCACCCTGACAAATAAAGGAAAGCACTTTATGAAACCAATTTAATTGGGAGGTGACAGAAAACATACAGCCATTTTCTTTAGCCTTATCACTGAATTGGCTTCAGCTCCAATCTCTGCCAAATCCCACTCAACAGAAGAAATTAACCAGGTCAGCGGAACAGGTGCTGCGCCGTGTCTGTCAAGGGGCTGGCATCCCCACAATTACTTGCACACAATGAAGCAGTAATCTTTACAGATCATCTCTCCCAAGAAGCATATTGGGGACGGGAGGAGAAGGGTGGAAGGGAGGGAGGGATGGAAAAAAAAAAACAACAAGAAAGGAAAATGAATGTGTAGCTGCCTCGCGGCTCAGCAGATGTCTGTGCGTGATGTACGAGGCTAGGATAAGCTGTCGGAGCCCGCTGCCAAAGAGTAGTAAGTGATTAAAGCCTCCGCCAGGCTAAGCGCCATATTTGGAGTCTATGGGGTTTCAGAAGTTGCACCCATTCCTTGCTGTGCAGCCAGATGTTGTCGGCGGGTCCCGCTTCTATTCAGTGCGCGCAGGAGGCAGCAGTTGGTACAGCAAGGAATGCAATCTGGAATGCTTCCGGAGGTGCCGTACATTAAACTGGTGTCACCCATCCTTCACCTCTCCTGAATGCTGAAACAACTCCAATTTGCTGCCACTTCCCTCTTGGGAAATGGCCAAGACACAGTTGTGCCTGGCAGACCCATTTGTTTTACTCAGGTGATTCTCCTCCCTCAATGACCTCTATTAGTTTAAGTTTTAATTTAGATTAACCCCAGCACCCCAATTAACCAGTGAGGGGAAAAGCTAAGCTGTGACTAGTCATAATTCTGAAGTTAGGATTTATCGAAGTTAAAGTTAATAGAAATGAAGACAGACCGTCCATCTATTGCTGGTTTTCTTACAAAAATTTTAACATTTCACAGTCAATAAGCACCTTACCTGCACAGGTCTGAAGGCTGTCGGTCACAGACATTTCTCCTTGACCACTCCTCTATCTTATTGCACCTACTGTGTTTGTTCTGTATCCTAACAGTCCACTTGGACCCCAAATTCTATGACAACGTCATCTCACTGCGTAACACATTTGGTCTCCTCAGCCACTGCTCCCAACACCACAGGTGCTCTCCCATCCCCAGACCTGTGTTAACATGTTGTTTTACTCATCTCTAGTCCTGGCTCTGCATGTGAAATCCCAAATTTTGGAAGTATTTGAATTTTTCTGGCTAAATCAGTTAACCCAGCACAGCTACGTGGTAACAGCTCTTTCACTGCCCACACACTTCGCTAGCCATTTTAATTCAGATTGGAAATGTCTGCCATTCTAAGGATATAATTATATTTGTTTAGTCCTGACATGAAAACACTCCGTGGATCATCAGAGCAAAAGCAGTTTTTCATGCATTGAGATAAGACGTACTCCTCAACACATGGCAATTTCAGTATTTTATGAAGCTGGCACTGCCATTTATTAAATACATTACAAGCACAAGGTTTTCCTAAGCTTCAGCCTCCTGCGCTTAGCACAGATACCTTGTTCCTAAGAATTGTGCAAATAAAAAGAATAGCTGGCCCAAATCCAACCTGGCATAACTCCAAGGAAAGTGCTCCACAGAAGCTCTGCAGTTTTTTCATTCTAAGCAGATGAGTTCAGTTGAGATGAAAGTAACTTCGGTGCTTTTAAGGATCTACTACAATCATTTTTCATAACTGTACTCTACCAACAACAACAAAGAAGTCACCTTTGGATAATTCAGTAATTTTTCTCTATTGTGTAGCAATGTTCACCTGTGAGAATCACAGACGGAGATCTAATGCTGGAGCCCTGATTCTTCAACACAGCAGCACCAGGAATAGCAGTAAGTTTATATTCACAGCACAAGTATGAGCCCTATATGGAAAGCTGAGTGTGAAAATTCCCTGAGCAATCTACAGAGATTCCAGATGCTAAGAGACGACTCATGTTCACTGATCAGACAGATTCAGACCACAGAGTCAGCTGCATTAGCTTGGTGAGTATTCAAAAATAAGTGAAGTCACAATGCCAACACAGATTGACAGACACTTACCTGGTGATAAAAGTCATCATCATCAAATATTTCCTCATCTATGTCCTTCAGGTGCCTGTTGGAATCTGTCTCAGGGAGGACTTCCTAGAAGCACAAAGGAAATATTGAACGCTCATATTTGCATGCTTCCATCCCCAGCTCTGACAACTTTACATGTAGCAGCTTGTAAACACTTGAAAATAGGAAGGAATGGAGAACAGCTCCCTTCGTAGAAAGCTTTTAAGAACTAGGAATACATTTTAAGGCAAGGCAGAAATGCTGCCAATGCCAAAACAGATTTATGATACCTTTGCTAGGAAATAAATAGGACTACACAAAGTCTGACTGGCAAAATACTACAGATATTTGTAATGTAACGGCAAAAATACATCTTGCAAGCGCAGTAATTCCACATGATCTATCAGAATTGAGTATTTACTCATTCTTAAATACTAAATTAATAACCGACGTACTACCAATACACTCTGTAGGTGACATGCAGTATGATTTTCTGTGACTTTCTGGGTTAAAGATTCTAAACTCCAGAGTCAAAACAAAGCTTTGTAGCCACTGCCTCAGGCAGATTTAGTGACCACCAGCTCCTACAGCACAGGAGGGGCACGGTCAGAGACCAAACGTCGTTTTATCCTGTCGAGAACTGGCACAAGAGATAACACACACACCATAAAACTGGAATTGAAATGTCTACATATTGTTGCTAGCCACTGCACGACATAAATCAACGCTCAGATTCTTCATCAATCTCACAAACAAGAATATTACCTGTTAAAGGCTAATTGTTTTGCAGAGAGTTTCACTGGTTCTACAGCATGAGTTATTTAAACAAAACACTCTTACCGAATTTTCAGGCACATATTCAGGGGCTGGAGGAGAATCCTGCTCCTTCTTCCCCAGCACTCTGTACACTGATCGCTTGGTCTGTGTCCGCCGTAGTAATCTCTCTTTGTCCATCAAAATATGATCAATCTGAGTCAAGATTGAACGCTCAAAGGCACCAAAACCCTGCAACAACATTAACTAGTGTCAGATAATGCAGAAAGCTTTTCCTCAAGGCAGCAATGTTCCTCTATCTTTCCATGTCAGTGGATAAGCAGACAGCATTCCAAGAGGAGGGGGCTCGTGTTTTGTTGCACAGATTTTTGCTATTTTTGTTATTGTTTTCATTTCTCTCTCTCTCCCTTCCTTTTCAACCTGAGCTAGCCTGAGGCATGGCTTAATAATAAAATGCCTTTGTTGCTCTGGTTCAGATGAACTTCTCGATGATTAATATTAAACTCACAGATGCTATGAGAACCTGGATCCTACAGGGACATGATTACCCATAGTATTAAAGTATACATGCTGTAAAGGAGGAGGGGCAGAGTAACTCCTAATCGTGTTGTAAAACATAAACTACTTGTTGATCAAGCAAAACTTGACTTAGCTTGGAACATCCATGACAGGAGACTTCCAAATCAACTGCTGTTCCACAAATCTCTACTAACCACATGTTGGCACACAAAAAGACTTACTTTGCCCATTTTGCCAGATGCCAGCTTTGTCTTCTCATGCCATTTCTGCAAGATGTTGTTCCGGTATGTCCTGTAGTCATTATACCTCTTGGCTATGAACTCTGGGAAGTCCTCTGCCTTCAGCTTTCGTTTGGGAGGGCGCTTCCTCTTCTCCTGAGCTTCACCCGCTTGCTCTTCATCGCTGCTGCTGGGAATTTCATCATCACTAAAAAATAAACAAATACAGACTAAACACCCTACACCTGTTTAAGGCAACATGTGTGAATTCTTAGCAGCCCCTCTGCTACAACTCAGACCTGTTTCACTCCACGGCGATACTGATGGGAAGGGAGCTGCAGTTTAGTCTCTCCTCTGCTTTCAGAAAGATTACAAAACAGACTTCCCACACTGGTGGAAGGAACATCATTCACCCAGCGTGGCTGTCACCCAAATCCAACAGCAATGGAGAGAAAAGCAGAGAACGAGTATGGTCAGGAAAGCCATGCATTTTCTCATTTAGTTGGAGACCAAAGGATTCAGAAAGATCTTCTTTTGTATTTACCTCTCAGGTTTTGATTGTTTTCCATCTACCAGGTGCCTTGTGCCTGGGCATTGATAAAGCAACTCATCCTGAATGTCCACTAGTACTCTCAGCAATGTGTCTATGGCTTTACAACCTGCAGAACAAGAGACACAAGTGACAATTTTCTACTTTTGATAAAAACTTTGCTTTGCAGAGCCTAGTTTCTCTTCTCAAATCTGAACTGCTGCTTCAGCTACCGTGTGTCCAATCTAATGTTTCTCCCCAATCAGTCAGAGTTGTGGATTTAACTTCACGTTGATTTTTAACTGTTAATGTTGAACAACATCACATTGATAAAGAACAATTTTTTCCTAAAAAGGGAG
>JAOWBP010004513.1:5336030-5351674 GCA_028571105.1 Tragopan temminckii | reverse complement strand
AACTTCACGTTGATTTTTAACTGTTAATGTTGAACAACATCACATTGATAAAGAACAATTTTTTCCTAAAAAGGGAGCATGGGAGGGAGGACTGCTTTCTAAACTTCCGCCTGGCTGCACATTGGGAGTCCACTGATCTAATGTTTCACTGACAAACATTCAGTCTGCACAGCCTGAAGGATTAAGATGTTGAAGAAACACAGCAACGTGTGAAGAAGCATTCCATGACACAGCCTTCTCTGCTGACTAACTCACTTCTCTTTGCATTAAGTTTTGTGAGAGAGGTCAGTTTCAGCCAAATATTATGAAGCAACACAAAGGAAAATGTATATAAACACATCCCCTCTCAGTGTGACCTCTGACTTTTCTCTCTGTACGTAATGTGCGTGCTATAGGGAGCAGGAGGAGGGAGGGCACGAAGAAAAAACGAACTCCTGCAGGGCTGTGACTATTGCTGGTTTCTATGCTGCTGTGCTTACCACGCAGGAGGTATAAGAAATTAGATTGTAAGTAAAATTAAATGTAGCAAGATCTGATCTATGGGGAAAACTTAAACAATGACCTGGCAAGTTTAATGAGAGGACTCTGATCAGAAAAGCAGAACTGCTGGCCACAAATCCTGAAGGTTGATCTGATGTTCCCTATTCAAGGGCTCTCAGAGCTGGCAGTTTTTCTGTATCTATAAAATAGATGCAGATGTAGACGCAGAGAAAATGATCTCTGTTCCAATGACCTTATGTTCTCCAAGGGCATACAGTGGAGCTGGCTGTAGGGAAGGGTTAACTGCACACTGCTGCCACATCTGTTCTTTAAAAATAGCTCGTTCGTGGCATGCAGCAAGCCCCCTGCAGAACACCCTGATCTAAACAAGTGTTATGGTGTACACAAACACTCCTTCTGCACCTTGCTGTACATCAACCACAGGGTCAGCTCTTCTAGGCAAAACCACAGAGTATGCCTCTATCCAAAACCCTAAAGGGAACTGTACAGATTCTTTTATATTTATTCTCACCACCTGATTCCTCTTTTGTTAATGGAGGACGTGGAGATCATGGGTAGAGTGAACATCAAATCTTCATCAGCCGGACACAGGCAGCACAAGAACAACTCAGCCCTGACATGCAGAGTTCTCAATACGTTACCACTGTGATATCGTCTAGTTGTCACCAACTTCAGATAGATTATGGCCTGACCTCAGTAACAGCAATGTTGGAGAGGAGACGCTGTCAGATTTCAGATTTTTGTTGCAGATCAGCAGTCGGACTCCCCCAGCCCAGGGTTCATTACAGCTACAATCTGACAGCTCTTCTATATAAACCTATTAACGGATTAGGTTTGCTGTACTTGTAAAACAGTTGTGTGCTCGCATCAAAACAATTCTAAGAGACAAACAGACAAAAGCCCTTAAAAATGCATTTGTTGTACGTGTCTGCAGCTAAAGCATCGTTTCCAAAGGAAATTGCCCCCACCCTACCCTGAGTGCACAGCTCACAACAGCAAAATCCTTCCCACTGCCTGCAACACAGCTAAATGTCCCCAGAGCTTCCGAAACTGTTTATTTTCTACCCGCTGTCTATCCTCCAGCAGCAGTGCTAATGCACCCCAGGCAGCTTTGATCCTGTCAATTACAACTGGAGTAGCACTCCAGCTCTTCTGGGGTATATCAGGGCCACGGCAAGCAGGCAAGGAATAAAGACAGGCTCAAGCTCCCCCAGGCTATGAGATACGGACCCCAACAGAAGTGGGGATGGGAAGCAATTTTATTTGGAGTGAAGGGGATGGAGAGGGCAGGGAAGACAATGACCGTGCATCTAACCAGGTGGGAGGGCTAATTATTGCAGACAGCAGCTTCGTTGTGAGCCTCTTACAGCCGAGTAATTTCCTGCTTTCAATTCGTGTGTATTTAATAGCATTACTGGATGGTATTCTCACTGTTAATGTTGGGTGCTTAAGTGCGCAGTAAACTCAACTTCAGAAGCTGAGCGTCACCTTCCCCTGCCTTCTCCTCACCCAGCACAGCCCTACCCATTTCACATGCAGTTCCTGGAGGGACTGTTTCCTTCCCATTCTCCTTCCCTTCTCTGTCTTCTCTTCCCTCGAACGCCCTCATCTGCTTTTACACTGCCTGCACTGGGGAGAAGACTTAAGTCACTCGTGAACGAAGGCTGCGTAAAGCAAAACCATTCCACAGATGCATGTTGGGTTGTTCTGAAGGAAAGCCAGGCACTAACCCTCCTGCTCTCCAACCCTCCCAGCACATATCTACATTTCTAATGCTGCTCATCATCTGAAACAGACAGTTAATCAGAAAAGCTACAAACACGGAGCTTTCAAGCACACCAACACATTAAGAAAACCAACCAGCAGTCTTCACGTGCGATAATCATGGCTTCTACCTCCTGCTCTCCCTCCTGCTCCATGCACAGAACAAAGCTAACAATACCTCTGTACAGCTTAATACCTGTCCTTATGCTGGACCATAAACCATTAATGAAAACAACCAGAAAACTCTCTCCCTTTGCAGAAGTTACTTTTGTAGGCCCAATTGCTGTTCTTTGAGGACAGGTGCCCCAGCACTTCTTTGAAAACAAAAGCATCTAGATCCTTTTATGGAATATGAGCCACTCAGATTCCCAAACAACCCATACTCCATGCATGGAGTAGCCAACTAACGCTAGTACAAAGGCAACCCCCACTTCCATCAGAGCTTTCCTAATACTATCGCATGGGAGAGGAGAATTGATGCTGAGCAGGATCCATCTGCAGCAAGTATACAGCAAACGTAGCTTGAATACAACTTCCAGCTTCAATGGGACTCAGAGTGCCTGGGTAAGATGTTAACTTGTAAGAGTCACTTTTAAGATTCTACGGGAGCCCCTTCATTTTGTGTACAGAAGTGAAAGAGTTGTTCCAGATTCAGCAGACAGCATATCAATCCACCAAGGAAGCTGTGAGCCAGGACCAGTAAATCAAAGTGTGTCTTTCTGTTAACACTCTCTCATACGTTCTCATTTTATACATCCCTTCACCCATTCAGAAAGTAGCCCTGGAGTATTTAGCTCCATTCAGGGATAGCACTGCCATGTATCAAAGTGTCAGGAGCTCCACCAGAGATGGAATCTGTCCTACTGTTCTCAAACCACAAAAATCAGTTTTGTCAATGCTAGTGGCTACAGACAAACCAGCTCTGCTGCCGCATCCCCAGCTCCTGGCTGCAGGTACCAACCCACCAGCACATCTCCCTGCCTGCCCTGGGGGCTCCCATCACTGTAAATTCAGTGCTTCTACAGCAAGGCAGCTTCACGTGCAGATAAACATCCATGCTCTTTGTCATGACCTCTAAAAATGGGGTCTCATTTCATCTTCCCAAGCAGCTGCAGAGAGCAGCAGCTGGCGTGGAGCAGCAGGGAGTGGCTGCACGCAGAGACACTTCAAGTCAATGGAAAAAGCGGGTGCCTCGAGGCCACATTTTCAGAGGTATTCACAGAGAGCCAACCAGTGAGGCTCCTGGAGCAGCTCCACGAGGCAGGCTCCTCCCTGCATGGCTGCCTCCATCCAGCACAGGGCTATGAGCCACAGATGTGTGGTTATGGCGGTCAGAGATGGAATCCTAAAAACTGGGGCAAAATTCCAGGATTTCAATCCATTACGCACAGAAGGAGAAGCGCTGAGAGAGGCAGCTGGGAACTAACAGCACTTGGAAGCTCATGGGTAAAACAGACACTGCTCATGTTGCCCAGCAAACTGGTAACACCATCACAGATCTCCAAAGGCTCAGCTGCCAAACAGGGGGGTTCTGTCCCACCATGGGAAGCCACCACATCCCCACTGCACAGCACGAGCTGCACCGGTCACAGCGTGCCAACAGGAATAAGGACTCCATGTTCTATTATAGCAGCTGTGCATAATGAAAAGCATTGTTATCAGGTGCACGTATTTATCCTAACATTCAGATGAAGAGGGGAAATTTTCTCTGCTTTCAAACGGCAGTGGGACAGGAGTTAAACTACAGGTCAAAATGGCACTCAATATGCCGGCCCCAGAACAATACTTCTCATTCAAATCCACCAGCCAGCCACTTGCACTAGTCATCCCCAGCAATTAATCCCCCAAGAAACACGTTTGATTAAATCTTTTCAAGCAAATCCTTTGCTTTGCTTTTGTTAGTTCACTTCTTGTCAACATCTATTAAAATATGCCTTTAATTCTCCCACAATCTTAAAAAACACCGATTCCACTGTCTTCAACTTTAATCAACTGTATGGCCGGCATTTTTCATTTCATAATAATGTGCTGTTTGGAATTCAAGAGGCAGGCTCAACATCAATCATTCGGCAAGAATTTTTCCACTGCAATAAATATGCAAATGAGGAAAGCCAGTCAGTCGTATTTCAGGCCCGACTTGCTAGTGTTTTAAAAAAGACACAAATTTATTAATTGCCGTTGGCCAGCGGAATCCTATTACTTTGGGCATTGATTACAAAGCTGTGTGAGTGATTATTGTGCAACTCGCAGGCTATCCAGGCATGAGGAAAAATTATTAAAGCAAGGCAGAGATTATCAACTCAGAATAACAATAAGCCTTAACATTTTAGGCCTCTAACTTCTTCAACAAAGAATTACGCCGGAGCTCCACCGTATCGTAATTCTGAAGTCTGTCAGTGTTACTTCTGGAGCTCGCTCCATATTCCCAGCAGCAAAGTGATGTTCGCAGCCTGGAAAGGGCGGAGGGACTCCTTCAGGTATGGCATCCCATAACACTGAGCTCAGGACAACCACCCTTCTGCTACTGCCACCATCAGCACGGCGTGGCAGGGCCCCAAAGCGCAGCTCCTGTGCAGCAGGCCACATCCCTGCCTGCCTGCTACCCCCATGCACAGAAGTGGCATGGAAACACACAGCTAGCAGTGAGCTGGAGACAGGAGCAGCAGGGCAGCCCAGCAGGGCACCAAGCCCTGGGCAGCGCGATCTCGTTTTTTCCAAACGTGGTGGTGTTCAGAACGTGTTTCTCACCAACGTCAGCTGAATGCAAGCACAAAGCACTTTAAGTCTGCCCGGCTTGTTTTAGGAAATAATTGGAGTAACGTTCCCTTCGTGCTTCCCAAAACACTGAGTTCCTGGCTCTTTATGAAGGATGGGAGGGAAGAGGCCTACTTTTCTGCTGATGGCGATGAAAAGATCTGCTCCACAGCAGAGGCCCAATTTGCTGGTTCCATTGGAATGCAAATGATGCAGAAGTCTCTGCAGAGGGGAAAATTTTATTCCTTCAGCACAAAGGAGCCAATATTGCAAACTGCTTTCACACACTCCCAAAGTTACAGAATGGACTCAATTTATTCCTTTCACTCAAATATTACTGCATTTGACAGTAAGAACAACAGGATCAGACATAGATGAGCTTGCTAAAAGTAAAGCAAATAACTAGATGCAGCAACAGAATAAAGGTTTGGTATTGGAGGATGTTATTAGTGGGGACTGGGGGAGGGGGAAAGCTGAGAAAGGAGAGAAAGAAACACTTCCATGAAGTTCATGCTCTGCTGATTCGCCTCGACCGTCATCTTTTGATATCAGCCCGAAGCAGGGAGGGATGGGGCTCGTAAAAATGAGATTTATAAAAACTGATGTTTTACATTACTGTAAGTGTAAAGAAGCTGACACTGTGTGTTCCAGTCTGTGCCAGGCAGGATTCCCCAAGTACACAGGCAGGAATGAGAAGGGAGGAAAAAAAATGTGAAATTTCATAGTTATCTCGATATTAAGGCCAGAAGGGAGCAGTAGCCCATCAAGACTGACCTCCCCATATAATACCGGGTCATTAATTACATTTATCATGACAAGCAGTGAGTTTCCATCTCCAGGTAACCAATTGCCAATTAATTCGAGTTAGCTGACATTTGCACATGCTCTCTGGATGCTTTGCAAGCCTTTGTTTTCCCGCATCTTGTTTGTGTGGTACACACACTAACATGCACAAGTATTTAGTTAAACTCCATTTAATTAACTATTAATCATCTTGAGAAACTCAAGCGTAAGCAAACCCATTTGATGTTCCTGAAGTGTGGTGAAATCCCATAGTCTGGAGCTTGGGTGAATCAGGTCAACAACTACATCCTTCCCTACCTTTTTTTTTTTTTTGCACTAGAATTTAAAGAAACCTCAAACATGAATAGTGTCCAACACATATGGCTATGGAGATAACCTATAAAATGGGAGCATTTCAATTTTAGCACATCTGTACAAGAGAAGCACATACAAATTCTGCTCCAGATGACTAAATACCACAGGCTAACAGCCTTGACAATCAGCAAGGAAGGGCAAGCGGTTTTTGCTCTGAAAAAAAGCCCCAAACTCCACTTCAAATAAATACCTTGTGCAGAATTGCTGCACAACCCACAGACAGTAAGGACAATCCCCAAAATATGCTCCTGGTGCCTCACACAGCCCAAACCCCACACTGGGATGAACACAGAAAACCTCAAAGCCCCACGATCCAACTAATAAGCACCCAGACAAAACAGAGCTCTGGGGCTGACAACTGTAGCTTTCTCTAAGCTTTGCAGGTCTTACCTCCTCTGTCTTTCTTGCTGCCACATACACAGAATGGCTGCCCCTCCCTACAGATCCTAATTCTTAGCAAAAGCTGGCCTCGTTCATTACTTCATTTCAGTTGTGAGTAAAGTCTTTATTAACATCACCAGGCTTTGGCTCGGTCCCACACAGAGCTGAACAGATTCTTCACTGGATCAGAGAGAAAGGTGAAATCTGGGGACACCTGCATCCACACCTATTTAAAACCAAACTCACCACCTCATGAATCAACAAGCACGATGCTTTTGTATTCATAAAGTGTCTAGGCTAATACAATTCAATTAAAATGAACTACCAGTGTTAACTGGGCTAGATCTGATCATGATAATTTACACTCAGGCTTGAAACTCAGTGCTGCTGTCACACATTTGTGCAGGCTCCCAGCAAAAATCTTCAAAGCAAGAATATATTTAAGCCCATGATCTCGCCTAGCACCAATTAATCCTGTAACTGGAAACCACGTAATCTGCCTGTGCCTCAATCCCTCCCCTTGCAGCCCTGTGACACCCACCTTGCGCTGTATCACAGCATTATCCGCTCCAGATGTACGTATGGGCTACATCACAGCTTTAAAAGTGATCCACGAATTGAGACGATAACAAAATTCTGACTAGAATCATTGGCAGCTGATTCCTGCAGGCTTCTCTGAGAAATCCCAAGCTTATGTTGATAAAGCACATTTCACATGGCATCTTTTCCCTATAACCAGGTGTGCAAAGTGACAAGGCAGGGGGTGACACATTGTGCTGCACAGTGAGAAGAGGACCTCCTCCCAAACATGTCCTCTTGTACAGGAAGGGTGACAGATTCTCTGGAATCTTATTCCGATTTAGCGTTGATCTTACCTGATTTCGTGTCTGGTGACCCTTCTCATGGCAGGGGAATTGGAACTAGACGTTATTTAAGGCCCCTTCTAACCCAACCATTCTCTGATTCCATGATTATTCAAGTTAGCCAACACTTAATCAGCTTCTTGGACATGACTTACATGGATAGTGAATAAAAATATGTTTTAAAGATGGGGAATCATTGTGAACATAAGATAAACTGAAGAGAAAGCAAACTGAATCTTTCCTGCTGTCTTCATGCAGAAGGATTCTCAGTCTCATCAGCCAGAGGCCTTCTCCACCAACGGGCTCCACACAGTCACAAGCCAGATAGCTGTCACTGGAGCAGCAAACCAACCCTGTGTACCAGGAGTCTATCACAAGCCATTGTTAAAAAGGTCCACGAAGCTCCGGGGCCATCACAGCCCTCTGCACCCACTATAGATGTAACCTCGCTCCATCCCATGAGACATTTCTAAGAGAGGTGAAGTGTTTGGACTGGACTACAATACTTTGGAACAAGAAGTCAGCACCTCCTTTTCCCAGAGGTTCCCAGATAGCCCTGTGCAGCTCCAGGCAAGCACCAGCAAGTTTTGTTAGCGCACTTTCTAGCCCTACTTCTCAATAAAGTACAATTATATAGCACCCTTCAGTGCTCATTTGTGTGTGTGAATGTGCCACACTGCTCTTCTGGAGAGATACTGCAGGGGATACCATATCAACGCTCTAACTATGAAGAAACAATGCTTCTCTCTGGCTTACACGCTGTCCCTGAGCACAAGGAGCACTGGAGCTGTGCACAGGCATGATTCCAGAAGCTCATGGCCAGAGAAAACACCATCATGACCAGGAAAAGAAAATAAAGTTGACTACAGTCAATACAAATCAAAGCTCAATCACTGTGAGTTGGGAAGAGATACACAAGTTTCAGCAGAATTTTAAAGCTGGATGCAATGCTGTAACTATTAGGAGCCGCTCAGGCACTGCGCTGAGCAGCTCAGGCTGCTGCCAGGAGGAGCTGCTGCTCCATTAACACATTAGTAACCCAGGCAGCTTTGGGGATAACAGCCTTGCAAGCACAGGGAGAGTTACATAGTGGTGTTTTTTTTTTTTAATATACATATATTTTAATCTGATTCACTTTATTCAGATTTATTTTCTTATTGATCACCAATCTTTGCAGGGCTGCGCAGAAGTTACTCAAAGTGTGAATAACAGTTAAGATGCACTGTCACCACTTCTGCTCCTCTCATGAGCCAACCCACTCTCACAGACCATGCCTGCTTTCCATCACAGCTGTGTTCTGCCATTTCTCCAGGACTCACACTGAGGAAACCCACAGTCCGGTATTTCCTCTCAGCCCAGATAGACAGAGCCAAAGTAAAAAAATAAAATAAAATGAAAACATTCAGCTGGCAGTTCCTATTTCATGGAGCTGCCTAACTGCATAAAAGTGAAAGGACATGCATGTGAAAAAATACACAACTATTGATCATCTTTAAGTCTTCCAGTGTGCATCAGCATCTTGCCACCTGCAAGAGACCCACATGAGTTTCTGCATGTTCTTACTTAGCTTTCTCTCCAACTAAAAATTGAAAATAATGCATTATTCCCATTATTGTTAGTGAATCACAAAGCATCACTGTCACATCCCCAGGTATTTTTAACCAGGACCGTAAAGAGAAAGAAGTTACAGCAGCAACAACAGTGCTGCAGGGTCCTACAAGCAACCCCAGCTCCCAGCCCTTGCTGAGAGCAAGACATCTTGTCTACAGTTCTGCTTGCCCCCATCCCCAGAGTTCGCTGAGGCTTTTTGTTACTGAATGAGATCCCCAAACCTCGGCACTGTTTAATTCCTGACACTGGATACAGCTTTACCAGCGTGGCTTCCACCTCTGCCCAGACTCTTCATGCCCTTGAGGTAATTTTTGTGCCATTTTCACAACATCTACTTCCAACCTTCCTCCTCCCTGAAAGCATACACAGAAACATGAATGGCAAGCATGCAATCTGCGCAGAGACACAGCACAGAAACTTGCACCTTGCACTCTTTTTCTATGTAAATAATGCAAGGATCCTGCGGGAACATGCCAGGGATTGGAATTTTTAATTAATGGGTCTCTTTAATGTGCAAATCAGGAGCAGATTGCAAATTCTGACTTGCATTGATTATGAAAAACATTAATTGAACGTGCAAGACCCCAAACGGAGGCAACATCTCAAGCCCTGGACCAGACTAGGAGATACAGTGCGAGAGAATACAAACGTATCTTGGAGAAACAGACTGCCCTGGGCAGCAGCACCTCACAAACATGAGCTGTGGGAGCTCACGTGTGTAGTGCATTCACAATTTGCACTGCCTTCAGAGCGCAGCCGACGTGGTTTTGGTATTAAGAGACCTCCCCGACTTTCTCCATGGATGCAAAGCAGGAAGAAACACGAGCTCCACGAGCACAGTCTGCAACGTGCAGGTAAAAAGGAGGATTGGAAAAAAAAAAATCTGGGATATAATTAAAGATTAGAAAAAAAGAAAAAGTAACACGGTGCAAACAAAGCAATGCTGTCTCTTTAAACTGGAATTCATCCTATATAAATTATGGCCATAAACTTTTCCTGCAGCGCAGCCTAATTAATTCTTGTTCTATACACAAAGGGAAATGCTGGGTGACAAATGGGTGTGAAGCCTGAAAGCTGCCAGGTCTGCAAAACATTTTCTACTTCAATTTATAAGCAATTTTGCAGTAAATCATCCACCAGAACCTGAGATCTCAGGAATCCAAGATTGTCCAAGGAACATCTTTTTTTTTTTTTCCATAAAAGATTACAAAAATAATAAATTAAACACTTGAGTTTTTCCTAAGACGTAACCTCAGAATTTGGGAAACGTGTGACCTTACCATTTTTGCTCAGCACGTGCAAAAGCACGTACATCATTGCTGCCTGCTCTTTAACACCGTCAGTCAGTCCCTGGGGAGCCTCACTGCCACCACCAGCTGCACAAAGAGCTGTCACAAGTGGGACACACCAGCAAGGCAAATAGAGGAAGGCTGTTTTCCACCTCAACAAACTCATCCTTCCTACAGGCAGGGAGCAGAACCTTCACAAGCAAGGGAAGGGCTTTGGATAACACCAAAAGCTTGCTAGGGAAGCTCTGAAAGAAGTGTAAGGGACCTGGGTGCCCAGAGCCTGCAGCACTCCTAACACAGAGCCAGGACTTCAGGCAGCACCGCTTCGTGCAGCTTCACACAACAGATCATTTCCTCTCATTGAGAGAAGATCATGAAAGCATGCCAGATTTATTTTGTGGATTTGGAAGGAATTGCTCAGGCTTCCCTGAAAGGAGGGGATCATCCATTCCAAAACAGTGTCAATGTCATGATTATCTTAAATCCCATCCAAGTCTGAAGCATGCTACGTGCAATGGAACAAGCTCAACATCCAGCATTCACAAAGCCCTGCCTTAAACCCATGATAAAATGATTCATCTTTAAACCTTCTCGTGCCCAATTCTTTCATTTTTTTCCTGTCTGGAGAACGGGCTCCTGCCCACAAGCCAGTAACACAACTGAAAGGAGAAGGCAGGAGTGCAGAAATGTACACCTAGCCCACCACCTCACTGTTTAGAATTGAGTTTTTAGAAATTTATTTGTATAAAATTGAATTTCTAGAAGTTTATTTGTATAGTACCCCAACAAACCTCTCAATCAGAGCTCCTTCCGGAAGCTGACAGATGAAAAGTGAGACTGCCCTCCTAAATCAAGGTCCATCACTTCAAGAAAAGCTTTAAATACATTATAATATATGTATTTTTTTTATTGACTTAATTTCACTCACTGAAACTAAGGCTTCACAGTGCTGTTACCCAGGCATGAGAGCTCCCTAACAGAAACCATGCCACAGCTCAGATGTGCTGGGCATGCCCTTGCTGAGCTGGGACATCCCAAATCCCTCTCACAGGGCCCAGCACCACCAAGTTGGGGAGAAATTGGTCACTGTCACCCACTGCACTTCTAGACTCTCCTAAGACCCGTGCACACAAAACTGTGCCTCATGTTTCATACTTGGCACTTCCCAACTTCTTCTAAGAGCACCTCTGCAGAACAGAGAAATATCTGCTTGGACAACAGTGCAGATCATCACAAACAGCTGCTGTAACCTACTTTACCATACAATTACAGACTGTATTTAAAAAATATAAAAAGAAATTTAAACTTAGACCCTTAGAGAACGCCAGCAAATGCTAAACAAACATAGCAGCATCAGAATGTTCCTAAGCTCCTTACTCCCCACCCATCAGCCTAGCCATGTCCCCTGCTAACGTCACCCAGGTGGGTTGTTCTGCTGTCTCCCCACTCAGTGTGGAACCTGAACACAGGTCATCTGGAACAGCAGAGCAAAATGCTGCAACTTTCCTGCCTGGATTATGAAAACAGAATGGGCAGGGAATCGCAGTGCAGCTATTAACAGCAGATTTTCCTTTAATGTACCGGACAACTGGCAGATTAACCTCTCTGCCGTACTGTGCATGGTATTACACTGCGTGTTCTTGGATGTATTTTGCTTATGGGAAATATCAAAATGTCAACCATTGTTTCTGTTAAAGGTCTTTAATGATATTGCATTTTAGACCTGTAATGAAACACGGTGCTCAGTGCAGTTTGTAATGCATCTCATTAAACACATTAATAACATGCGTTTCACTGAAAGGTCAGCTTAGTATTGCCGGGAGTTCGCCTTCTTTTCCTTAATCACTTCATTTAAAGCAGCTGAGCTAACTTTAAAACAAAGAGTCTCACCTGCTATAACTCCAGATAAGCTGATTAGCTGCATGCTCAGGTCAGGTGTGAGCTGTAAGATAATAGTCAAACCCTGGCACAGGGCAAGGCCCAGGGTCAGGCTGGATCATAGCAAAAGTTCTTAATGTAGTTTTAAGATAACTTGTGCCAGTCTAGGTCAAAGTCTCTCAAACACACTGGTATCAGTGCTGCACATACAAACTGAAGCATTAATAAATTAAACAGACCCACAATGCACTGAAGCTGAATATTTTGTGTTTATCAGCTGGAGCATGCAGATTTTATTTACCACATTAGAGAATCTACTATAAGTCTCATCAGATCAGTATCATTAATAGTTATCCTAAAAACCAAACATCTAAAGAAGCTCCAAACTGAAATAGTATTTGCTGTTGCTTTGACAGCACAGGCCCTCTCTTTCGTGCTGCATTTCTCCTGGTTAGGACAAATCACTGCAATCACAGATCCAGCATCTACACAGTGTCTCTGGACAAAGAAGTGCCCCAGCTCCGCACCAAGCAGTGATAACCAAGCCACTTATTTCTAACATCCAATAAAGAAGAGATAAATGAACTTCAGTACCCACACAAAGTAGAAGCAGCAGCAGCACCCAAGCTGAGGCTCACCAACATCACTTAAGTGACAACACAGGCTGCCAGAGAGCAATTAGACATACACAGACACAGGTGATGGGAGACATTTTCTCTGTCTGGGGTTAGAAATACTTCATGCTTGCACAGCACCTAATCATAGCAGCAGCACGACCAGCGCAAGGAGAAGCTGTTACAAAAAGAAGGATGCTCACCTGTCTCTGAAGATCTACACTTGCAGAAGTACTCCACAAAGGAAGGATCTCTTGCTGGAGATCCTCCCTCAGTGGTAGTCAGCCCTTAAATGTGATTTAAAAGGAGTGGAGCCTGACTCTACCCCTTCTGGTTGCACAGATGAATTGCCTCCACCTGTGCTCCCAGGGCTGACCGGGTCCTTTCTCCAGATGCTCAATCAGTGGTTCAGGCTGTGACTCAGCAGATCCCATACACTAATTAACGATTAAGGCAATATAAACTGACAGCTAATACTACAAATATACGTAACTCAAGGCCCTCACTTTCCTGTTAATGCTCTCTTACACAGATAAAAACATGTTGGCTATAGCAAACTCTACACAAAGTAAGAAGTTTGAAGAATTCTTACAGCTCTCCACAGCACTGTCGAATTCCTGTCCACCTTCCTTTCTGAACAGGGGGAAAGTATCTGGCTGAGGAAGCTGGTTGGCTATTACAAGTGCCTTCTGCATCTTGATTCTGCCTTCCAAGATCTGATCACACAGCGCTTCATAAGAGAAAAGGGGAAAAGAAAAAAAAGTTATTTCACAAGCCAAAGCACTTGCCCCTTCCCCATCCTATCCGTGATCATGACCACAACGCTGAGAATCACAAAAATTCTATTTGCTTCACTGGTTAGAAGAATAACTTGTAAATGGATGCTGGTAATTTGACTGAATAAACTGGAAGAAACTTCAGCATTTGAAGAAAGACAGCAGACAGCACCACAGCACAGAACTAACAATGTAAAGTCCCCCTTCCCACCCAAACTACAAGTATATTCAGTGCGGGTTCAATTACGCCAGCAGATACACTCCATAACATTAGATTTTGTAGGAATAGTGACATCAGCATGCATAGCACATTTAGTGCAACATCTGCAAATGACATGGGCTGCTGCAGCTTGCACATGCGCTGCATCCACAGCAAGTTAACATGCTGCAGTGTCTCCTAGCACGGGCAGCGTCTGTAGTGTCAGCAAGGTGAACCTCATCAAAACACACACCAAACATGCACTAACCTAGCTGATTCTTCACCGCTTTTCCTTTTTCCACCTCATCACTTGTTTGCCCCTTTGAGAATGTCATCACACCCCCATCATCCTCGTTGTCATTGGTATCTTTTATGTGGTCATGGTCTTCCCCCTCGTATTTCTCATCACTTCCTTCTTCCATGCTGGCATCATCTTCATCGTCTCCATCACTGCTCCCAACATCATCCATCCCCTCTGCAAATTTCTCAAAGTCCGTGATATTCTGGAAACTGAACTTCGGTGCTTTGGCAGAGGAATCTCTCTCTTCATCATCTTCCAGGTTATCCTCCTGGTCACTGCCAGCACTGCTGGGCCGCTCCTCTGTTTTACTGCCCAAGCTGCCATTGTCTCCTGAATCTTCACTGCCACTATACCACTCATCTAAGGCTTCTTCAGCTATTAATTCAAAGAGAAAAAAGACCTGTCACTCTGCAACATGCATCAACAATGGCTATTGATCTGAGCACCAAACTCTGTTTTATTTTTTGTTTTGACCAATTAATGAAAAAAAAAAAAAAAAGAAAGAGGCTATATCCAGGAAAAGATCTCAGCTCTCATTTTCTGTAACAATAATTAGTGACATAATAATCAAACTAGGTGGTCACAATTTGCTTTACGTATCTTTAAAATAAGATACACTTGCAGTCCTCGAAATCTATTGGCCTTAAAACGGTAACTACTTCTTTCCCTCCACGCAGCGTTCAGCCAGGGCTCGGCTGAGCCTCACCTCACAGATATTCACAGCCCCTCCTCTCCCTGAGGAAGCAGACTTCTTTTGGGGATTTCCTTTTCCTTATGGTCACAAAACACGGCCTGAATTTCAGGAGGGCACTTCAAAAAGATGTCCAACTTATATGTACCTGTTTATAAAGCCAAGGATTTAAAGTTCCTCATCTCAGTTGAGATGGCCCTAATTCGGTCTAGCATGCTAACATTATAAACAGTGTAACTAAAAGCATGAAGAAATAAGATTTCTTACCAGATCCCTCTTCAGACAGAGCATCTCCCCAGAGCTCTTCCTGCAAGGCTTTGCGAGATGTCGCTTTTCCACTGTACCTTTTATCGGCTTCTAAGAGGGAGGCCGAAGCTTTTTTCCGTATATTACCAACAGGTAAAACGTCATCTGCAGTCTCATCCTCAAACCTGTCAATCACTTTAGCAACCGTGGCTGTGGGAAAAGAAATAAAAAAGGAGGAAGGCTATCTAAACCGAACCGAATTCCAGGCCGGGAACAGCTGCAGAAAGCAGCCATCCTCCCGCACGGGAAACTCCTCACACCTCTACGAACAAAAACACGCCGTGAAGGTGAGCTGGGTGGCAATGCTTTATTTTGAATGAGCACCGCCTGCGTTCGCACCTTCCTCCCCATCTCCTCTTCCTTTCCGAGAGCGCGCAGCTTGCAGGTGAAGCCCATGGCAGCCTCCCTCAGAGCCCCGAGCTTCACGGCGCTTGGGAGCAGCGTGCTGCCCAGGACTCGGCAGCACCGAGCGCCTTCACCTTGCGTTTAACGAGTCAGAGGAACGCTGCGATTCAGACACACTTCAGCCTCTCCCCACGTACCCGAATCACGTAAATA
>JAOWBP010004513.1:5291188-5335930 GCA_028571105.1 Tragopan temminckii | reverse complement strand
CTACCCCCCCCCCCTTCTCTTTTTTCCTTTTTAAAATAATAAAACGTGGTCTGTTACAGTGAAAAGTATTTCCAAAGTAGCCATCCACAAAATAACTCTCAAAAGCATAGAAAGGGTCATAATTGTCCTAGTCAGAGGCTGGGTTTCTTAAATTCTAATTTGTAAGATATAAGGAGCCTGGCATTCTTTCTTTCTGGCTTTCCTTTTTTCCTTTTTTTTCCTTTCCTTTTTGGTGTGTGGTGTGATTGTAAGTAACGCTTGCCTTAAGAATCTCATTATTTGAACACGGAGCCATATTTCCTCTGAGAATTCTGGAGTAGCTTTGAGCCGGGGCTGTTCATTTCTCAAGTAATCATGCTGGCGTGATGGAGAGAGAAAATGGCAGCTGTTCGCAGCTCAGGCCTTCAATTTTCTTCAGAGTCCAGTCACTCAAGTGTGTAATTACACGGGGGTGCCGGGGAGGCGTTAAGGCCTTGTCAGAGAGCTGGTTTGAGGTTTTGCTCACTGCCTTTGCCAATCAGTGCAGGCAAAAGCCAGCTACCTGCTTTATTTTGTTGTTGTCATCCTGATTATTTCTTGCTAAAATAGGACTGGAACTTTTTGTGTAGATGTTCACCTCCATGCAAGCCATGTCTTAGAGATGGAGTCTTGCTGTGTCTTCTGGTAGGCAGAATGTCTGTCTGAGGGAACGAGGAGCATGCTGGGAGCCTGGAAGAGCACAAGATGAAAAACCACCTGAGCTTTCCTTTGTCTGTTGTGCGTGCTCTTTCTTCTCAGCACTGTCAGATATTTCATCTCAGGTAAAGGCCAACATCCCAATTTGAGACATACTGGGGAGACCTTCCTGCACGTGGCAGGGGAACAGCTGAGGTACTTCTGTGTGGCCTCTGCTGGAACCTCACGTGGAAACTGTGATGGGGACTGCTCACATCAGGTGGGTGTCAGAGGCTTAGGAAGGGCAGCGTACCTCTGAGCACCGAGTTGTCTATGGCAAAGCAAGGAACTGTTCTGCTGAATTATAGCTCACTCTGTTAACTGAGAGACCATCATTCGTCTCCCCTCTGCCTCACATTACTCCTCATGTCTGAGGGCCCCCTGGCACATCTGGTAATGGTGGCGGAGGCTGTGGTGTTCTCTGGGTTGCCAGGCCATTTGTGTGCGATGGTGAAGCTGTCCTCCAAGGGCAGATGTCATGTCAGAACACCTTGATGTTATGTTGCTGTTATTGATGTATCCCTAGGAATCCATTATTAACAAGAGGCTCTGAGGATGGTTTTAGTAATGGTGTTATGCTGCCATCATTCACCTTTTTAGCTAGCAGGCGTTTAAGGCAGGATGGGAACTACTCCATCTTTCATGTATTTGATGAAATATAGTGCGATTTGAAGCTGTGTATTCATTTTATGTACTTAACTGACTGCTGTATGCACATCCTAGCTGTAACTGGGCCACAGCGCCCGTGTTTGATGCTGTGCTGCTGTCCTGAGTCCTGCTGGGTTTTTGTTGCTTTGAGCAGCAGTGTAGCAGCACCCAGGCTGTATTCAGACCTCAAGTACAACGAAGGCAGCTCTGAAATAATTCACTGTGTTTTCACACATTGGTCTGTAGTGATGAGATTCACAGAACTTTCTTTGGAAATAGTCACTGTAGTGTTTGCTGGCCCTGGATGACAACTTAATGAGTTGCTCGCTTAGGTTTTGTTTTTTAAAATGATTTTAGTTTTGATCTTTGTCTCTGAGAGGTGTATGGCATCGTTCCTGGGAATGGCATCATGCTGATGTGGGTTCAGAACTATGTGAGGAGGCTGGCTAGTTAGCTGTAGCATCGCACCTGGCATAAGCTGTTATTTATTATTTGGTTTGTGGAACTTGTATTATTTTGATTGTTGGTGTCCGTACATGTCAATGGCAGACTTTGCTTTGATAAACCTGCCAGGGAAATTAACCTGCAGCACAAAGGTTTTTCTTTTTATATATTTTTTTAATACATGTGAACTTACTGGAAGTCTAATACTTCTACCGTTGATGGCACAGAATTATAGAATAATTTAGACAGAGACTTCTGGGCCAGCATCAGGGAACTTGTGTATATATGTCGTGTTTGAACCCCTTGGTGGGAGGAAGGAGGATGTTTTTCTCTGTTTCCGATGTTTTCAGCTCTCTCTGTTTGCAGGACCAGCTCTGTGGCCGTGACCCCACCCTGACAGATGAACTGATCAATATTCTGACGGAGCTGACCCAGCTCAGCAAGACAACCAACGCCAAAGTGGCACTGCGGGCACGGCAGGTGAGGAGCACTCCTGCAGCTGGGCTGAGTCCCCAATCACATCAGTGGGTTCCCAACCACTGCATTTTAAGTTAGGACCACATTCCTCTGTCCGTGTTCCTCCAAAAGTGTTGTCTGACCTAAAAAGGAATGACTAATTTGGGTGTTAAGGGAAGACAAAGTCCATGATCACCGTGGTTTCTTCTGGCTTTGTAGCCTGTGAACCTGCCAAGCACAGGCTGCCTGGAACAGGCAGCAAACAGCCAGAGTGTGCTGTCTGGGTTCAGCAGCTGCTCTACAACTGGGAATCAGTTTGGGCAGAGAACAGTGAGAGAAATTTACATGAGAATTAGATGTTCCTAAGGAATTATTGCAATGAATATGTTGGTGCTTTTTTTTTTATTTTAAATATAGCCTTTTCTAGCTTTTGAGTTACTCTTGTTAATTTAATTTGAAAATAATTGGAAAAACTTTTGTCATTTCCAAGAGTACAGATAGTAATTTGGATGTCAGACATTCACCTGTATATTATTGTGAGCTTCCTCGTTAGCAGTGAGTGTGTAGCCAGGGAGGAGTGAGAGGGCATAATCACTTCACACCAGGGCTGACCCCACAGTCTGATCACTCCTCTCACTCCACAGTCCCCATCTCCATTCTAAAAGTCTTCAGCAGGGAAGCTGACACTATGGGGATCTCTCCTTTTATTTCAGTGCTTGACTGTGGAAAATGAATGTGGTGTTTGAAGCTGCTCAGTGACCTTATGTTTCCTTCAGGATTGTGTTTGTGTCCTTGAACCATTCAGAGTTATTGAACCTCTCAGCAGCATGCTGAGGATAGTGCTGCAGTCCTTGTGGATGTCTTTATGTTGCTCCTTCACTTCATTTTCCCCTGCAAGCTGCTTCCCCTTCCCGTCTCCGTACCCTTCATGTTGGGCATTTAATACTTGGCACCAGCAGCTCTGCCTGCTCTGCTCAGAAGCGGTGCGAGGCGGTCTCCAGCGCTGGCCTCCCCACAGCTGCTGCCTGCCAGATCTGCTTTCCAATTAACAGCCGGTCAGGCAATCCCCAGGACTAACAGCTCTGCAGTGCTAAATCACATGCACTGATGGAACTTGATTGAAGCCGTTCCTTTTCTCTGTGGGGAATTGCCAATAATACAAACCGAGCGGATACACAAATGAGGCTGGGGAGGGGAGGGAGTTTGCAGCATCACCCAGGTGCCACCGAATTCACAGGAGAAGCCTTCTTTTGGATGGAGCAGAATATTGCTGCCTTGGAGTTATAGCCTCCTGCCTGTAGCCCAGCAGAGCTCCCTTCACCCACACACTTTGTGTTTGCTGTTTGCCAGGTTCTCATTGCTTCCCATTTGCCGTCCTATGAGCTGCGTCACAACCAGGTGGAGTCCATCTTCCTGTCTGCCATTGACATGTACGGACACCAGTTCTGCATTGAGAACCTGCAGGTATCTGCCAAACTCTTCTTGGTTCCCTGCTTCCTTCTCACTGAGCTTAAGGTTGCTGCTTTAAAACTCATGTGTGGTCCCAAGTTCCTCGTGGCTTTAAATTGTATCAGCCTGGTTCCTAACTTCCCCTCTTTTTGTTTCCATTGCTACCCTGTTACCATGTAATATGAAAACATCCTAGTCCTTGTGGAATGGCAGGAAAAGCAAGCAAATAGAATTAGTCAGCCAACCAACCAGGATTGGTTTTTTTGTTTTTTTTTTTGGAGAGGGTAGTGTTTTTGGGTTTTTTGGTTTTTTTTTTGGCCTAATCAAGACAGGGAGTTCTATTTTAACACTTTTTCATGTAATCTCTTCTAGAAACTCATTTTGTCAGAGACATCCATCTTTGATGTGCTACCCAACTTTTTCTACCACAGTAACCAGGTGGTGAGAATGGCAGCTTTAGAGGTAAGTTTTTGCCCACTAAAAAAACAAGTTCTTATAATTTTAATTTAATTTTTAATCAGTGTTACCCTTGCAGGGTTGGGAGCTGTAGGTTGCGTGGGACTTGGCGTGGTTGGAGTCTGGCATTTAACAGCATTAACATTCATAGTTGGCTGAAATTTCAGATGCAAATTATCTTCTCTGCTAGAAGAAGACTTGCATGGTTGAAGGGATGGAAGGTGAAGCTGCTGTCAGAGAATGTGGTGGGCCCACCCTGTAACTTGTGGTTGCTTGCCAGCAGAGTGGCCTTTCTCAAATAACGATATTTTAATCCTTCTAGTTGAATTAGATTTTTATCTTTTTATCCATCTGGAGGTAACTGTATTGTCTCTAGTATTTTTATGATCTCTCTTGATCTGTCCTTCGTCTTTTTCCTCTTTCTGCCTCCTTAGCACAGTCAGCTGATGGGGTTTCTCTTTAACCAGGTGTACGTTCGAAGGGCGTACATTGCCTACGAGCTGAACAGCGTCCAGCACCGCCAGCTGAAGGACAACACCTGTGTGGTGGAGTTCCAGTTCATGCTGCCCACCTCCCACCCAAACAGGTCAGATTATGCATTCAGGTGCCTTTGGAGTCAGGGTTTGGTGAGGGACTGTGCTGTCTTAGCACAGAAATCTCACAGTAGAACTCGTAGAGAAATGGATAATCCCAGTGCATCAAATAAGCACAAATTTCTTAGGATAAAACCCTATATTACCCAGTTCTTTCTATTAAATTATTTAAATCCTCAAGAGCTATGGACAGTAGTTCCAGCAATTTGGATTCATTTAAATATGTTGCAGTTTTCATATGTGTTCCAGTTTTTAGTTCAGCTTGTAGTAACTTTCCTCTACAGAATCGGTTCTGGCAGAAAGAACAATTGGGATCTTTCCTCTTGCTGCACTGCTCCCTTGCCAGCTTTTTGTAACTCTTTGTGGTTGGTTGTGCTTTTAAACCTGGCTTTATTGACGTGGTTATACCTTTTATAGCATAAGGACAAGCAGCCTTTGTTTGTTTGAGGAGATGTGGATGCATATGTAGATGTGTTTTATGCAGAAGCATTAGAGTTTTGAAATACTTTGATTTTCAGTCAGTATTTTTCCGAATGTGTTTCTCATGATGAGTGAATCCTAAAGTTGCAACCAAAAGCACCAACCATACCCTGCTCTGCCCTGTGGAGGGGTCACGTCTTCTAGTGAGTGCAGAGGGTATTTTAAGAAAAGCTTGGATTTTTTTCAGAACTTCTCCAGCATCTGTCAGGCCAGTTGATCCCAGAGGTCTTCCTCAGGAAGGTGCTTTGGGCTGAATGTGGTTTTGTCCCAGGCTGTGGAGCGTGCTGGAGCCGAGGTGCAGTGATGCTCCATGGCCGCCGGGTGCCACTGTTGATCTGTGCTGGGTGGCAGTGTGGTACAGGTGCTATTTTCCTCCTTTGTTTCCAAGCATTTTTTTCCTTATTTTATTTTTGGTAGGGCTGGGCAATGGGGTCCAGTCTCGCTTCATTGAGAATCCATCAGTACATTTTATGAAATGGTTTTCAGAATCTGGTTTGCTGGAAATGAATGGCTGTCCTCACCAAGCAGCACAAAACACTCATGATACAAATGGGACATGCATTTGGTCTCATCTGTTTCCTACATCTCTGGAATGTTTGTAAATAATTGCATACTATTTTTGGTACTTCTTTACAATACTCCTCCCCTGCAGCCCCTCATTCTCTATTTCCTCTCTTCGCTAGTCTGTCACCTCTGCTTGCGGGTTGTGTGGGCTGCCCACGCTGACCACTGTGCTGGTACTGTGCGCTAGCATAGTTGGACAAGGTCAGCTGGGAGATGAGAACTGTTACCTGCCTGGGGAACAGCTGCTTTGTCCTGAAATCTCCTCTCCCCTTTATTGTGAATTTGCTGGAGCAATGTTCTGAAGCTGTATGCTGCTTTTCAACAGTCAGCACTGTGGATGGTTGAGTGGAAATGCATTGCATTCCTTGTGCAGAGGCAAGCAGACTTTGGGGACAAATTCACTGCTGGCATAGGCAGGTTCTGTTCCTTCAAGTGCACCTCCATCTGTTGGTGCTGAGTTTTGCTCCTGTTGCTTAATGCAGCTGTTAGCAGTGCATACCGCCTTGTGCAGCTATTGCGTGGCTGAAGTGCAACAGATAACAGAGTATGGATACCTGAGGAATTAAATTAGCATCAAGTGTACAGATTTAAACTACCCATAGAGGCAGACCTTATGTTAATCCTGGGACACAGAGCAATGAAATCTCCAAACTCTCTGCCATTGTCTTGCTTAAGTCTTCTTTGTTGTTTTTGACTGTGTTCCGAGACCTTCGTATGTTCTTCTCTATCTTCTTTAGCATGGACAGATGGAATAAGGGACAAATCCCAAAGCCAAAGTCTTCCAGCCGAGTAAATGTCCCTGAGACTCTGCAGGGTTGGGTCCTGCTCAAGCAGAAATGGGTACCGCAGGGCCCAAAGACAGCATTCTTTTTTGGAGCTGCTCTTTTGCGATGCAACACATTTTCCAACACGTGATCAGATAACTGTAAACCCTGGTCCCTTTTTTGACTGATTTCTGCGAACGCTTTTACTGGAGGAAATATTTACGCAGAGAAAATTGCAAACTGATAGGGCTATGAGATACTTCAATTCTTTGCCATTAGTACTTACCTCTGATATACCTGTACTTAATTGCAACTGAAACAATCCCAGCCACTACTTCTGGTGGTCACAGAAGGCACTCAGATTTTGTATTTATGGCCACTGAATGATTGCCATCAGCTGCCTCCAGTAAAACCTTACATGGAAACAGGAAAGAAAAACTTAATTCTGAATATCAAAATCATGGAAATGCAACCCGCTCCTGGTGGGTTCTGTGGGCAGAAGCTGATTTAGGAATTATTTGTTTGAATTAATAGAAAACACCCTGTTGTAAGAATCCCTACTGATCTTAATTGCGAGGGTAAGGCGCAGGGAGAAAAACTTATAATTGAAACCATAGAGGGCTGTATAGATCAAGCCCAGCATTCCTCCTTGCCCAGTGCAAGCCAGACGAGGAGCACGGTGCAACCATCTGGTGCCTTTTGCAGTAAATAGAGCCTCCCAGCCCTCTCAAGTAGAGAGCATTGCAGTAATTGGATCTGGAGGAAGCAATCCAAGGGCACCTCCGGGATGCAGCAGGGTACTGCAAGCACATGCCTGTGTGCAGAGCCCCTTGTGTTCAGATCACCTGCCTCTTTCTGTTGTCTCCAGTCCTGGTGAGAAAAGCTGTGAGAATGAAATGAGCCCTGATCTGAGATGCTCTCTGCCTCCCTCTTGTTCAGTCTGCCCTGCTGAGATGGGAAACTGGTGGGATATTGCCTGGTGTTTAGAGGTTTGGCTTCCTTTGTGAGAATGGCGAGCTGGGTGACAGACACTGAGAGGCCTTTCTTAGGTGTTCAACACACGAAACAGTGCTCACCTATTCTTGGCTTAAAAACTCCTGTTCAAAGAAACACTGCGTGTATGGTAGAAGAAGAGAGAGAGGGAATTACGATGCTTTTTCAACAGTGCTTTTGTCCCACGTGCCATACACGTGGCCTTGAAGTGTCGTGGAGAATCTCAAACCAGGACGAGGTTGGGTGGTGGAAGCAATGGAAGGTTTTAGTGGCACAGGTTTCCTCTGGATGCACTCCAAGCCACCAAAGACTTTAAGATCTGACAATTGTCTTACTTAGCTTTAAAGCAAGTTTCACTTGGCAGCTCAAACAGGCTGCTAACTCTGATTGTATTTGAAGTTGAGAATGCACACAACTCAGCAAATGTGCATACAAGCAGAAGCCTTAGGCTTGTCTGAATCCCTTCCTGGAACTGCACTCTGTTGTCCTTGATGCTTCTGAGAGTGGAATTTGGGTCTAGTCGTTGGTTGTCTTGTATTTCCAAGCGTCTCAGCATCAGTGTCTCAACTATCTTGTGCCTGTTTTTGCCCAGTATCTCCTCTTTTTGTGCTTGTGGATGTTTGTTGGCACCCTCCTTGGACTTCGGTGTTGCTGATTTCAAAGCTTAAGAGTGATGCATGTTCCTTGGAGCTGTCTCTTGATGTTTTGTCATCTATGGAGTACTTTGTTCTTTTTGTCAGCCTCTTCCTTAGCTTACAGGTTGAAACCATTTTGAAAGCTGAAAGCCAAATTTTACATTGATGTTTCCAAACAGTGGTTTTTATAGAAGAATCAAAAGCCCAAACTGGCGTACATTTAGAGCAGAGCTTTAAGTACCTTCCCGCTAGCCTGCCTCATCGTTTTACAATGACACAGTCAGGAGATCTGAATTTCTAACAAAATGAACATGTTTCCTGTGGCCTGAAATAGCTGTTAGAACAGCCTCTTGTTTCAGCCAGTGGATTCCTTGTGTGGAAGGAGCTGCTCTGCTGTGGGCTGAGCGCACAGCCCAAAATGTGCCGTCAGCAGCCTGAGATCCCCTCCGTGCTGCAGGAGAGCGGCTGCTGCCGGGAGGGAGTGGGGAATGATTCCAGGACACCTGTAAATCCCTGCAGCCTCGTGCTGAGGGTTTGATGTTAATTAGACAGCAGGCAGCAGTAATGGGTTGCAGTTCCCCTGGCTTGGCTGTTTCAGAAAGGGCGAAATCTTCCAGCAGAGGAAAGAAGGGGCTGTTGAAGGGGCAGCAAACTGAATGGAACGATGATAATTTTATGCAAATTGGACTTCAGTAGCAGATTCAGCTTGGCTGAATCACAGAGGGAGCAGAAGAATAAGGAAAGAAAGAGGGAGAGGAAAAACCCAATCAAAATGTATGGTTTGAGGCATGTTTCACAGCCTTCTGTTTAGATTCTTCTACAGAAACGAAGAAACATAAGAGGAGTGCCACTGGTCACAGCCAGTGGAATTGCTCTTTCTCCTGTGGTACTGCTGTTAATAACTACAAGTGGGTTATTCAGCCAACCTCTGCTGATTCCGCTTTGCTGCCTGATTTCAAAAGCTTCGCCCCGCGCCGGCACCTCCATCACAGCTTGCTGCAACCCGCGGCGCTTCGCATGCACGGCCAGCGCTGTCAGGGAGGGGGAAGGAATGGAAATTCACCCAGAAGGTGCAGGAAGGAGCCAGGGGGATTTTCCTTTGCTTGAGCAGGAGGAGTAATTGCGACGTGAGGGCATGCGGTGCTGCTTGCATGGGGCTGGGGCGCACTGCTGTGGGATCAGCCCCCCGGGTGGGGGGGGTACTTTGTGAAGGTCAGGGTGAGGGGTGGTGGGAGGGCTCCTGCTCATGGCCAGCTGCGTGGCAGCGGTGCTGTGCCAGAGCTGTGCTCCTGCTGGTTCCCCTGCAAGCTTTGCAGCCTTGTTCGTGGAGCTGCGGAGGTGTGATGCCTTTCTGTCACAGCTCGCCCCAGGGCCTGCCCGTGCTGCACACATCAGCCCGTTGGCTCTCAGTGCAGGATGGTGACAGTGACAGCTGAGCTGGGCTACAGGAGGGTTCCTGCAGCTGTGCCTGTGGGTACGGCACAGCCCCGCTGCTGTGCTCCGCTCCTTGAGATCTGTTTTCCTGCTGTGATTCTTGCCAGAATCTCTCCACCTGCATTCCAAGTGGTCTGGGAGTGGTTCCCAGAGCAGGGCAGCAGGGTGCTCTCTTTGAGGCAGAAATGAGTGTTTGTTGCACTGTTTGGTTGCCTTTCTTTCAGTTTTCTGAAAGCATCCCAGGGAGCACTACATGAGTGCACCAGGTGTAGCAGCTGCCTGTTCTTTCCAGGCTGTTCTTTCCATCTGAAGGAGATCACATGCAGCTTTCCCACCACTCAGCAAGACAGAAAAAAGGCACAAAACCCTGCATCCTTATGTCCCTTTCAGCCCTAGCAGCAGGCTCTCAGCACACTGTCTCTCCCTCAGACTCCAAATGGAGTTATTTAATTTTGTTATTAAGCAGCAAATAGGTATGTCTTCAGCCCAGTTTTGTTTTCTCCCATACAGCTTAAGGAAGTCAGGGGAACTTCCATGCCTCTGTCAGTAATGCACCAAACGTACAGCCTCACAGTGAATATGATTCTGATGTAACCAAATTTGTTTTTGAGCAGGACTGGGTGCATTGGGTGCACTGAGGGCTGTGACCATGGAAACATTGTGGTTACTGCTCACCAGGACTTCATGTCCAGCAGCCTGGGGCCCTGCCTGTGGCTGAGGGCATTAGGAAAGTCTGTGGTTTGATCTTCCCCAGGTTTCTGTATGGAGGGAAGGACAAATGGCCAGATATGTGCTCCCTGAAGCTTTACTTTTGACCTTTCCATGTTGCTGATCTGTGCACGAGCCTCCTGGGCGCATATGTGTTTTTCTGATTTAATCTTTGCTATTTTGGATGCCACGCTGCAGCCATTTCTGCGTCTTGCATGGAGCCGTTTGCCACCTCATGCTCCTGTGAATGTATGGGCAAAGTGTGACCACCTCTGGCTGCTGGGAAACTGTGCACCTCAGCTCCCTTTAGCTCACAGCCATTGCTGAGCTGTGGTTTGCAGGCAGAAATGCAGGGAGTTGTGGGCTGACGTTATGAAAGGAACCGCTCCATTTTCCTGAAGTTGGCCTGAAGTTCTGCTTGTTCTTCTTGGTGTTCGTGGCCTTGTTGCTGCAAGTGCCAAGTGTTCTGTGGTGTTTGTGTGCATTTGCTTTGTTCTCGCCGTGTGGGCTGCTGCTTACTGGGGAGGTTTGGCAATGAGGATTTGGCTTTTTTTTCCTGAACCTGTTGCAGTCTCCCTATGGGATGCAGTCACTCTTTCGCATCTGCGCTGTTGTTTGCTCTTCTGTCAGGTGGGGCTGACTCGCACTCTGGTCTTTGAAGCTCCATTGGTGTGTGCAGAGGGCTTGCAGCAGTGCCATAAGGTGCTGTAGAAATGCGGGGTGCCTCGCGAATGCAGCCTGCTTTCCTCATACGTGTTGTTTGCATGTCATGTGCATGGTCTGTGTTTACTCCCGTGGCAGTCGTGGCAAGCGAAGTCAGGTGGTGGGTGCCTCCTCAGGGTCAATGAAATGGAATTCTGCCTAATTTCTGCTGGACAAATTTGGGTTCGGTCAATTTTAAAGGTGTTGCTGGTCTGCGGACCAGCCTGATGATAGTTCTTGATGATGGCTTTCACTAACCAATCTGTAACTAACTGTGGTTGTTTGATTACAGAGGGAACATCCCCACGCTAAACAGGTATGGTACTCATCATCTTTTAAAATTTGAACAGAAAGACTAGAAAGAAGTAGTCTAGTACTTAATGTTCTAACATGTTTTGTTGTAGTACCCTTCTCTTTGCTTCGGAAGCTCTCAAACATAACTCCTTTCCCTCCCTTTTCCTCTCCCTTTGTGTAAAACATGTTTTCAGCTTTTCACCACCCTTTTTAAAAGCAGCTTTGCATGCAGCAGTCTCCACGGTTAAATCTGCTCGGTGACTCAGCGCGCCCGCAGTGCGATGCGCAGCTCCTGGTTGGGTCTCTCCTTCTGGAACAGGATCCCAGCTGGTACCTCTGTGGGGTGTCACAGTGGAGCAGGGCTTTGCCTCGGGCTCATAGCACACCTGTTGCCGCTCTGGTTTCTTGCAACTAGCTTAGAATTTGTCGAGGCTGTCTTACCTCCCTCGTGCCATAGATGAATCTACATCTCAAACAGCTGACAGCATGTTTTGTTGTGTTCTGGATGCTAATTTTTCCTCCCGTGTCTCAGTTGAAAAGTATTTCTCGTTTTAAATAATACATGAAAAATGTCTGCTGTCTCTTTGTTTAGTTACTGTTCTGTGATATGTTTTGTATTGGTTGTAAGAAATGTACACCAAGGCATGTCCTGAAACATTTTTCTCTTTCAAAACATGAATACTTATTATTTATTACTGCTTACATGCCTATTTAGGAAAAATAGTAAAAACGGGCTCGAAAGTCTCATGGCTCTTAATCAGAGATAAATTACAGAAACACTGACTTTATACACAGAGAGCTATTAATCAAACTGATGATAGCTTAGAGTGGCTATTGGTGTTCTTAGGGCCATGTCACAGTGGTTTTCTCTGGGGAAGGACAGAGGAGTGAATGAAGCAGCAGTGTGAGGAATGCCCATCCAGCACCACGTGTGAGTGTTGGTGAGACCTCAGGAGATGGACGTCACTGTGGTGCTGTGCTGAATCAGTGCCCTTATTCCTGCCCTTACGGCACCACCTGGGGAGGACAGAACTTGACTTTGTTGATGTTTCCTAAGCCCAGAGAGGAGTGAAGGGAGGGCGAGCTGCCCCGAGCTGCAGGAGCCCGTCCTGCAGGGAACGCAGCCGGGTCTGTAGTGTGCGGTGCAGAAATGAGGAGTGCTGTTCCCCTTTACTCCAGAGAAGGCAAAACCCCATTCTTAGTTGCTGGAGAGGTGACATTTAGTTGATTGGAGTATTTGTGTTGACATGCGAGGAACTTCCTCTGCTAGTCTTGGCCATAACAACGTGGAGCTTTAACAGCAACAAAAGCAAATCAGAAAAATAAGCACAGAAGAAGCAGATGACAAAAGCTCACTGCCCAAATTAACACAAAAGCTCACTGCCCAAATGAAGGCCAGCAATTTCACAACCAGTGTATGCTGCCACAGCTGTTGAATTATCTGAGAAGTCAGTAATACTTTAATGTGCTCAGGATCATGCCCTCTCCAGGAGAGGACACTGACCTTTGCAGTGAGCAGTTCTGCCCTAAATAGAAGTCCCTTACTTGGTGCCTTCCTCTGAGCTTGTGTAAATCTGTCCTGGTGCTGCTCACTGACATCAGGAATTGCCCTTGGATGAGTGCTGCACTCACTGTACAGGCAGGAGCAGAAGAGGAGTGGCTGCTATTCCTGTAAAGGACACATCTGGGGGGAAAAATGTGTTCAGCTTTGCATAGTCATAGTTCACCTGTCACCTTACTTAACCTTAAGAAGTACTGGTTCTGAGGGTTTATAACATTGTTTCCTGACTCTGTGCCTTGGGAGGATGTCCAGGTAAGAGCATCAGTGGCAGCAGACACGTGCCACCATTGCAGGGCCCTAGGAAATGGCAGCACAGCAGCTCTGGCATGCTGAGAACCCAGCAGTCCTGCAGTGTCACTCGGGATAAACAGCCGTGTGTTGGGTGGTCGGAGCACATGCACACACACAGATGTTTGTCCTCTGCTGACCTTCTCTCCCTTGTCCCTACTGACTGTGCTCTTATTGAATTGCCATTTAGAATGTCCTTCTCTTCCAACCTCAATCACTACGGGATGGTCCACGTAGCCAGTGTGAGTGATGTGCTGCTGGACAACTCGTTCACTCCCCCGTGCCAGCGGATGGGTGGAATGGTCTCTTTCCGCACATTTGAAGATTTTGTCAGGTATGTGGGGAAGGTGATGGTTGTGTTCCTTCGTGGGCCCAAATGGAACTATTTAGAAGCAGGCTCAAAGTGATCCTGAGCTTGTTTGTTCAGCTTTTGGGGTGTCTGTTGGGATCCTCTCATCTGCCGCCTTGAGCTAATGGAAATTTTCAGGCTGCTGCCAGAGCAGCGTGCAGCCAGAAGGAGCAGCATCCAGAACTGCTGCTGGCTGGAGATTATTTGCTTCTGTGCTGATTTCCAGTGCTCCTGTTCACAGGGGAGGGGATATTCTTTATGCTTTCAACGTTTCTGAACTAGACAAAGAAGACAGCAGAGCTCATGGCAGTCATGAGTGCCTGCAGCTGTAGGATCTGTGACAAGTGCTAGAAGATCCAGGCTCTGCTCCGGTGGAAGGGTGGAGGAGATGTGCCTCCTCATCTTTCGAGTTTCAGTCCTGCAAAGGGAAGCAGTCCTTTTCTCTCCTTTCCTCTTAGCCATGTGATTTGTGGATTTTAGTGCTGTATGCCTTCCGTGAGCTCCAGCAGTGTGTTTATGACTAATACTTCTCTGGTGTATTTCAGAATCTTTGATGAAGTGATGAGTTGTTTCTGCGACTCTCCTCCCCAGAGCCCAACCTTCCCTGAAGCTGGCCATGCTTCCCTCTATGATGAAGACAAGGTACAGTAATTTTTCTCTCTGGAGGTTGCTCTCAGTTTGGAAATGGAAGACATGCAGAATGCTGCAGTGACTGCAGGCTAGATACTTTCCACTTGTTCCAGTGCTGAAAGCAGGAGTTAAGAGCTTTATGTATTTATGAATGTGTTTTGTTTGCTCTTTTCACAGCAGGTGAATAAAAGTAGGTGGCCATTTCCTGATTGTTCTAAAACCAGAGCTATGTCTTACTCTCCATGTAAATTCAGATTGTTGCTTTTAGCATCAGTAGAATTACTGGATCCATGGCAGTGTAACTGAGAGCTTGGACACTGAGTAGGTTTCCACTTGCTTTACATCCTGACTCTTCTCTCTCTTCTGCCAGTTAGAACTCTTCTTATGAGAAAAAAGAGAGTTGAAGCTTTGACAGTTTTTGCATTGACATGGAGAACAGGTGCAGAGGAAGCAGATGGTTTGTAATTCTTAGTGACAGAAGAACTGCTGTCCCTGGCACCACAGGTAGCTGCTCACTGCTCAGTCCTGCCTCCCAGCAGCTGGGAGCTCTGTTGCAATACAGTCTGTGTTCAGAATAGGGCTTGGTTTTAAACCTAGCTGTGGATGTTGATGTGTGTATATACTGAGGCCTTGTTCCAGAGCATTACCATCAACCTTAATGTCCTCAGATCTTTCTCTTTAACTCCTTCTCACTTCGCCAAGGAAAATTTCCAGTTCATACTCAGTTTTTCAGAGTTAACCACAAGTTTTTGTGCACTACATTTGTCATTTCTCAGACCTCCAATGAAATTGACACTTCCACATTATTTCATTCTGTTGTAGATGTGGAAGTGCACGATGTTTTGGTCTTATACTCAATTTACTTAATACCATTACTTTTCAAGATGCCAAAGCCCTTTTATGCCGTGCCTGCATTGCATCTCATGAAGAGAGCCCCTGACCCTGCATTCATTTTGCATCCAAATGAGGCACGCTTGAGTTCACCAAGTCAGAACTGGATCCTCCAAACGAAGCTCCTGTTTGCTGTTTGTGGATTTTCTCTCTTACTTCTGAAACTGTGAACTTGTGGGGCTGCTTGATCAAGGATCTCCTCTGTAGTTCTCCTTACTTGATAGCAAACTCTGCTGAAGTCATCTGTTTCCTATGGGACCTGAGTTTAAGAGTTGTTGTTCACAGTTTATTTATGTGGCATGTGTTCTTCAAATTGCAGGCTGCCCGTGAGGAGCCCATTCACATTCTTAATGTTGCTATTAAAACTGATGGGGACGTTGATGATGATGGGCTGGCAGCCATGTTCAGAGAGTTCACACAGAGCAAGGTAAGTCAGCTCAGTTCTCTCCCGCTCTGGAGCAGGCTGATTGTTCAGGACAGGTCTGTCTGCTTTGGGAAAAGTCAGTGTGCTTCTCAGATGTTTTTTCCAAAAGCAAATAAATAAGTGCAGTAGTTGCATCCTTAATTTATCCCATCTAAAATCTTACCACTTCGTTGTTTGAATATAGCTACACCTTTCTGAAGCTCCCAGGGTGGACACTGAAAACCACACAGCTCTCATTTTAGTTTGTAGTACTTCCTGGTCCATTCTAATTCTTCAGCTCAGGACTTTTTTCAATTTTTGGTGACCTTAAAAGAAAAAGTCATCAGGTGATGTTTTTTTGCACCAGGTGGAATTGCTTTGGTATGCTTTACTGCTCCATGAGATTCACTTCAGAGTATCAAGTATTAATCCTGTGGCTACTTTTGAGAAAGCGTGTGTTGGGGACAGCTTCCTCGTGTCCACTCTGCCCTCTAGTGCCTGTCTTCACTTGCTTTCCTGATGGGCGTAAAGAACTCAGGCTTGCTGGTGTGAATGGCTCTCCAGGCACTGGGAGCCTGCTGCATCCGTGCTACCTGCAGTGACTGTGAGAGTACTGAGAGAGCAGTTTCTAACTTCACTTCCCAACTTGAAAGTTAGTCATACATTCTGCAGAAAAGAGGGGCTCCCAGATGGGACTGGTACCTGCTAGACTTCAGCAGCTTCCTGTCTCTTTAAGCAAAGAAAATAATCAAATATAAAAATTAAAACTAGTTCTGCTTTTCATCTTCTTGATCATGCTCGAGGCGTTTTATGGGAGGGGATAAAAGAAAAGAAATTAAAAAAAAAAAAAAAATCCCAAACACATTAAACTATCAAATAGGTTGATCCAAATTGTCCAAATAATCTTCTAGTCCCAGCATGTTGTGTGTGTTTTTTCTAATAGAAATTAGGATCATATACTTGTAAATGACTTGTGGAGGAGATTGAGGCAGTCAGTGTAAATGGAGTTTCTCCAGGTGCTGATGGCTAATCGCTCTGTAATAGCTGTGGACTTGCTGTGAGACCCGCATTATTACGATGTAATCAGAATCCTGTTGCTATGCTGTTATTGTCTGCCACTTGTGGAATTTTAAAAGCAATAACAATTTTTGCTTTTTAAATCATGGAATTATTAAAGTTATTTTCTTCCTCTTGCTATGAATATAGTCGCTGATGCTCATTTTCAAAGGGCTTAACCTTAGTAAAACATTGCGGTCTGTGCTGAAAGGGGTTGTTTTGTTCCTGGGCTAGCAAAGTTCTCATTTCATTTTTGTTCTTCTTTTTTTATTTTTATCTTTTTTGCTTTTCAATTGGAAAAAGGAAGAAAAAGGATAAAGTTTTAAAGGGGCAAAACTGCAAGTTTTTTAATGCTTAAAAAAACCAGTGATTTGGCAAATGCTCATCACACCATTTTCATTTGTAATGTGGCTTTCTGGAATTGGTTCAAGAAGCAACCAGAATGGGCGTCTGATACGTATCTGAGGAACGGTGTCAAAAATATCATTTGTCACCTTTGTGATATTGATAGATCCGTCCTTTGGTCAGGGTTGTTTATGTACTGTTTGTGCCAAAATCGAGTACGTGGTGTTATGCTTTATTGGGTCAGTTCCTTTGAAAGGATCATTTTCCATGCCCACCTTGTGCTCCTTTCAGAAAGTAATCTTTGCAAAAAGACCAACTTGTGTTGGCCAGTGAGAGAAAGCCCTTCAAGACTTGTAGCCAACTCTTCTGCTCTGCTTGTTGGCAAGGTTCAGCTGGGGTGCTTTGTCTTGCCGTGTGGTTACTTACCTCTGCAGACTTTATCAGTTTGCTTATGTGTGCTACTGTGCAATCAGCAGATGGGAGATCGTAGCTGTGAGTAGATCAGAACGGGCTGGGAATGAATTGCAGCAGGGATGCAGGAGAATCTGTAGAGCTTTTCTGGTTCAGAGAAGACTTGCACACGTTCTTAATGTGTTCCTTCCCTGTGAAGCTAAGTCTTGATTCCTTCTTTTCCTTTTGCAGAAATCAGTCCTGATTGAGCATGGCATCCGGAGGCTGACATTCCTTGTGGCACAGAAGGTATTTTGGTGTCTCATGCTGCTAAGAACTCTTCGGTTTCTAGTTCATAGAAGCATTGAATTTATTGTGCTTGTCACAAATTAAGTACTGTAACTGCAGTTATTTCTGACTTCACTGGTTTTGTTCTTTAAAATTGGAGATTGTTTTGATGAATTTGCTTAAGAAAATTAATTTACAATTGTAAACAATCTTGGCACCTCTTGTATTCTTGAATTAATTCATTTTTGATTTTCATCCTAATTGCTAGCTTTCTTCTGCTTTTTTTTTCTTTTTTTTTCTCTTCCTGTGTTTGTGTGGTTCGTTTGTAAGGACTTCAGGAAACAGGTCAACTGTGAGGTGGATCAAAGATTTCACGTAAGTAAAAAAGGCTCTAGAACATGGTGGTATTTCTGATGAGAGGCCAAGAGACTCGTAAGCAACTCTGGGTTCTCATTTGGTTCTTAGCCAGGCCTTTGATGCCAACATTGTGTCAGAGTTGAATTTGAATACGAGGCTGGGCCTGCTGCATTCAGCAGGGCTGCTTGCATGCCCGTTGCCTGGCTAACCTCGTGGCTGACACTTTGACCAAGGTCTTCATTGTATCAATATAGTTCTATATTTTGAAATGTAATCAAATTTTTGTATGTCATACATGCTGTGGTGATTTCTTCAGTCTTGTCACTGATTTCAGTATAACTTAGAGGAATGATTAAAGTGACTTGCTAAATTTTGTCTGATAACTTAATGATGTGGAAAATGTTTGGTGCTTCTGCTGCTGTGAATTACTTCTTTCTCCTGGGCTTTGGCATCAGCAAGACTTAGCTTGGTCCTGTTTTCAAGGTGGCAATGCAAAGCATAAACAGTATTTTTAGCCCTTCTGTAGCTGCTTTACAACTCTGGAGGTTGTTAGGAGTCTTTAAAGTGCAAGAAATTCATCCTGTGTTTAATGAACCTGGTTCAGCAAGTTGAGCACTGCGTGGGAATCCCTGACCGTGGTGCACAGACAGGTACTGGTGAGCGGGTTAGGTAGGAATTGGACTCTTAGAAGGAAACCCTAGCTTTAGATGGGAAGAAAATGAATTTTTAGAGAATCGAATTGATACTTGAAGACTGCAAAGCAGAAGTGTACGAATAAGCTCTGTAGCATGCATCAGTGATCAAGCTTGGACCGAGTCAGCCTTGTGTGGGCCCTGAGCTGTGCTGGTGTGATGTGCTGGTAGGATGCTCCTGAGCCAGAGGGTGCACTGCACCATCTCATCTGCCTGCAAAGTTTCTAGAGCACCGCTGGGACGTTTTGTGAGTGTCAGTCTTTATTACCATCTCCTGTTCTATTCCGTTTATTATTGGACCAACTATTAACTTAGCCAGGGCCCAGGCTTGGGTTTGTTTTTGTTTTAATTACAGTCTATATAATTAGTTCCCAGCATGTTGAGGTAATAGAGAGTTGCTCCAGCAAGCTTCCAATTTCCTCATCTCATTAGGTTTTTAACGTGATTATTAGTATAATAATCAACTATGATGATTTCTGTTGTAGCTTTTCACATTCTGCGATTTGCAGGGTGTCTTGATTGGCTAATTTAGGCAAATTATTTTGATTGTCTTGATGATGGTTGGTTGATGAGAACACAGCAGGGGTATAATTCTTCTGCCTAGGAAATGGAGCACTCTTTTGGATTTTGGTACCAGAGCACTGAGAATTTTTTTTGTGTGCACATCTAATTATTATATTTGCCCACAACAATAGTCAAATGCCTTGAAAGCAATTACATTAGTGATAGAATGGGCATGGATGGTATTAGGGGAAATTGGCAGTGTGCAGGGGGGAACAGGTGGGGAGGGATTTGGAAGAGAAGTGAGGAAACATGGAAGTCCTGTGTGTGCTCGTTGCAGAGCAGTGTTGGTCCTTGTAGGCTCACCTATGTGCCCAGTGCCTGAATTTTCAGGCAGGGTTCCCTTCCTTCTGCCTAGTCAAGAAGACAACTCCAGTCAAACGCAAGTTCTTTTGTTCAGCTGAGAGCTATGAGGTGGCATTCCAGGGACTGTTTTTTATGGGAGGTAAAGATGATTTACTACATGGTTACTCCTAGCCTTAAAAGCTGTGTTGCTCAGTGGAGCCTTACATTCGGTCATTATTTGCTGTTTGTTGCACTGAATCAAGCTAGGCTTGCTTGTCCTTATTGATAGTGAAAATGTGATTTAGAAATTCAGTGATTTCAAGTCAGACACCGCCTTTATTTTTAATGAGACAGCTCTGGCCGGTTGTGTGTGCTCCTTTATATTACCTGAAGTACAAATGGCCAGTGTTCTCACGTTGGTGCAAAGCATTGAGAAATGTTCCTCCACGCAGTGCAAGTGCAGTTCCACAGAAACAGATGACATTTCTTGAATGGAATTGAGGGTGTACATAGCAGGATGCTGTATAGTCTTGCTGCCTTCTGAGACATGCAGTGCACCACAAAAAAAATATAAACCTTTTACATTTTGCTAGGATATAATCTGAGCAATAGAATAACAGAGAAACCTAACCATAGCTGGGAGGTTTTTCTGGAGTACTACTTATACATGGAATGAAGTTCTGTTATTACAATTCATGATTTTCATTGGAAAGAGGATATTTCTAACAGTAAGGATATGAAGATAACTGTTAATATAGGTTGTTGTTTTGTGTACACCAGCTTACATAATAAGGTGTTAATATGATTGTGCAGCTCCCAAACGTTTCCACAATCACTGTAGTAACAGAACTAGAAGAAGTTTCCCACTGCCATGTCTGGACAGTTCAATTGTATTGTCTTTGATGATTGACAACAATAATAAAAAGCCAATCAAGTAGCATCTGTTGCATTGGCGGTGAAGACAGGCCTGAACTACCTCTGCTGCCTTGTTGGGGGTAACTTGGTTTTCCACCACTCTGTAATGCTGTAAAAGTAGCTTGGAACAACGTCAGTGATCTCCTCTGTTACAGTGCTACTCCAGGGGATACCTTTTGGAGGACTGATGTCATTATTTTTGTTTTCAGAGGGAATTTCCAAAGTTCTTTACGTTCCGTGCCAGGGATAAGGTAAGTTGTACAGTCTAAATTCTTTCTTCTCTAAGCATTTACTGTATCCTTCCCTCACGTAGCTATTCGTGCTGCTGTTGCAGGGAGCTGCTTCAGCTCAGCTTCACTGCACAATGTGGTATCTTCAGCTTCCCACACAGCAATAGATTTCAGGAACAGTGATGAGTCTCTGGTAATGTGGGATAAAAATTAATGCATTTGGAACCAGACTTAAAGCTTCTGTGTTTGTGGGTTTCATTCACAGTGTAACAGGAGAAGTATAGAAGCTGTATAATGATTCAATACCAAACTTCTTGGCTTCCATGAAAAAGAGGGTTCTTGGGGAAAGAGCAGGAGAACTTGCTGTCTTACAGTGTGTGTTCCACTCTTAGTAGTTCAACAATTTAGTTTGAATTTTTAGCCTTTTAGTACATATGAATGTAATATATGGGACGTATGAATGAATGTAATGGGTATCATCTAGATTTCTGCATCGTCAGTGTTCCACCTTCTTAACCCACCTCTTCTTGTACATCCTTCCCTCTCTGCACGTGCTGCGTTCCTCTAGTTTGAAGAAGACAGAATCTACCGCCATCTGGAGCCAGCTCTGGCTTTTCAGCTGGAGCTGAACCGAATGCGAAACTTTGACCTCACTGCCATTCCGTGTGCCAACCATAAAATGCATCTCTACCTGGGAGCAGCTAAAGTTGAAGTAGGAACAGAAGTGACAGACTACAGGTTCTTTGTGAGGGCCATTATAAGGCATTCAGACCTAGTTACCAAGGTGAGTTTTGTCACCCAGCTGAGGTCTCTTTCCAAGAGAGCCTATAAAGCTCTGTAAATCACTTGGGAATCTTCCTGAAAACATATAGCACATAGAGTGCTGCAGTTGTGTGCCCTCTCTTTGCTCACGCTGGCTTTGCAGCAGCATGTCTTCAAAGACAGTATTCCTGTACCTTACAGAGATTTTTCTCCGAGCTGTGGATAGTAGGAAATCCCTGCAATAGTTATTTCTCTCTGTTTCTCCTGCTACTGAAGCAATAGTTTTACCTGTCCAAGTTCACATTTATGCTGACCTAAACAAGTCAGCTGGATATGTGGACCCAGAAGGTGGGAGTACTGACTCTGTGACTCTGATTGATCTGTTTTAGCACTGCACATCCTGCTGATACTAATGTAACCTATTTTCTCAGTCAAGTCCTTCTGCAGTTTTTCAAAGGCTGTTTACTTGGGCTGTGATTTTTGAGTAGAAGGTAAATTATTTGTTGACAATGTCTGGCAGGAAGCCTCCTTCGAGTATCTGCAAAACGAGGGAGAGCGATTGCTTTTGGAAGCCATGGATGAGTTGGAGGTGGCATTTAATAATACCAATGTGCGCACTGACTGCAATCACATCTTCTTAAATTTTGTGCCTACTGTCATCATGGACCCTTCTAAGGTACGACCTTTTTGCCAACCCTGAACTGTTTGTTTTTCTTGGGCTTTGCTCACCAGAATAAATGGTCGTTTGTTGTCTTTCTGTGCTGTGTAAGTGCACCTATTGACTGAATGCATTTTAATGGCTTGGTGAATGACATGCAGTTCCTACCAGCCTTTTTATAGCAGAAATCACAAGAAGTTGGGGACTGGTGTTAGAAGTGGCAACGTGAGGGTCTGTTTAGTTCCTCTAAATATTGGAGTTCTGCTTTTCAGTAGCGAGCCATGGGAGTGCTGAGAGATTCTGCACTGTTTGTTTAGTTATTTAATGACTAATTTTGATTTCTTCTTGTCAGTGTAAGTCATATGGAGTATACTTTTGCCTTGGGAATGAGCTAGTAGTGAATGTTACTACTGGATAGAAACGGTTATGCTGTGTTTGCAAGAACCACTTCTCATGTTTCTTATGTCTTTTAAAGACACGAGGGATTAGAATGGATAAACGAGAGTTTGTAGGCATAAATTACATTTCTGGTTAGCAGACCACTGCAAAGGAAGTCCTGAATATGCTGTAAAGGCTGCATGGCTGCGTTTGGTTGGGAATCAACATTCTGCTCATGATTACCAAAAGATATGAGAGCTGACCTTTCCTTATGAGAATAACTGAAAGTTTAAAAAGATGAATTGGTTATCGGAGTAAGGATCTCTTGCTTGCTGACTTTAACTCATGATTAAAAATTGGTGATTTAAATTGCTTTTGAATAAATGCTCTCTCAGTGAATCCTGACCCATCAGTTCTCAGGAGCACCAGGGGTGTGCAGCCCTGGATGTTGGGCAGCCTTCAGATGCACACCGTGACTTTTTCCTGAGCAGCAGTGGAAAGGAGACTTATTTTTTTGGAAAGAATGTTAAAAACAGACTATAAATTGCCTTCTTTTAATATGCACTATTTGCCAACAGTAGTATATTACAAAGTTTAATAGAACACCAGAAGGCCAAGCTCCAAGCAGTAATTACTTTGTTGATTTAAAGCACTGTACTGCGTGTGCTGTGAAACATGATTATTGTGCATATAAGTGCTACATTACTGTTTGTCAAGGATTTCACTTTGCTGTGTTTTGTAATTCTGAGCTCTGAGCTATGCTTGCTGGAGAGAGGTCAGTGCAGGGGACGCAGTGCTTGGCTGGGGAGTGAGGTGCTGGGGAAGGAGGCGGGGTCTGAGTTCAGTGCCATCCCTGCGTTTTGGGTCCTGCTCCTGCATATCAAGAGTTGTCAGGATGAGAAAGGACCAGCCAGCAGGGTCTGGTAGCAGCACGCGTGCTGCTGTTTAGAGCTCTGATCTCTCTTTCTGCGGCCCCAAAATGCTGGGCTGCCCTTGGAGCAGAAGCTTACAGCAGCGGGGTGCTGTGTCCAGAAAGGTGAGGCAAGTTCTGCTGTGTTTTAAGATCGAGGAATCTGTGCGGAGCATGGTGATGCGCTACGGGAGTCGCCTGTGGAAGCTCCGCGTCCTCCAGGCCGAGCTGAAGATCAACATTCGGCTGACGCCAACAGGAAAGGCCATCCCTATTCGTCTCTTCCTGACCAACGAGTCGGGCTACTACCTGGACATCAGCCTGTACAAAGAGGTGACGGATTCCAGAACAGGGCAGGTATGCTTCCACGTGGCTCCGTTGTTTTGTGCTCAAAGTATTTGTGGGGGGCACATTACACCTGGTTGAGCTCTTCTGTGGTTTGCTGTGTTTTCAGGTAATATAAAATGGTCATACCAATATAAAACTTTGCCACATCAGGAAGAGCATATCACTGTAAAGTAATCTTGCAAGAGGAACGTAGGAGTAGTAAATATAATGTTTTGTAAAAGTGCATGTCCTCTAATTGTTTTGTGTATGCTCTCAGAAATGCGGTGTGAATTTCGGATAGTCGTGTTTGGAGCCGAGAGCTGGACTTGATGCTTGTGGGTCCATTCCAGCCCTGCATGTTCTGTGATTCTGAAGGTGTAGGGAATGACTTGGGTAGGGTGCTATAAAACTGTGGAAGGTGCTTTTATGTCATTTTTATTAAGCGTAATGGGCTCTTTTGTAGTGGTTACAGCTGTTCAGGTCTTTGGGCTTTTCATGGCGTAAGAATATTGCGGTTAACTCAAATCCTTACATATCCTAAAGTGCATGAACCATAGGAAGCATGAAAAATATTTAAATACAGGAATGTTTACATCTCCCGCTGTAATAATCTTCCTGCCATGCAGAAGTAGCAACAGAATAAATTGCCTGGGCAGCGTTCATGTGCAGCCCAGAGTGCTGAGTCACCTCTTCTCCCCCTCTCCTCCATTGAATTCTTACAGCGTGCCGCCTGGCTGCACAGTCTGTCCAGTTCTGGAGATCTCAGAGCAGATAGCATCCACACGTTTTACTTCATCGCTGCCTTTGAGTGGGGACGAGGAAAGAGAAAGAACGTTTTAATAATCTGCATAGCTGAGCTTTACCCTCAAGTTTTGTTAGCCACTTGTGAAGGTCACTGTGGATCAGTCTGGGTTCCTAACACAGACCCTGGCCCAAATGCGTGTTGGCCTGAGCAGATACCCCGTCAACAAAGCAGCTTCACAGAGAAGTGTTTTTGAAAACAGAGTGTGAACTGTTCCTTTGAACATAAAGCCTAAAATAGACTTTGTTGCTGAATTTTCTTTCCTATGGAATTCTTCAATTAACTCCCCCGCAATTAGAAAACATCTGTAGTTTACAGTATCGGGTCTGATAACCATTCTGTTGATAAGAAAGCCCGATCATGTTGCTTTTGTTAGGTGCATTTCTATGAGGCAGCATTTGTGCAGCGCTGCCCCAGTTATGCAGTGCTCCTCGTGTTTATTTCTCAGTTGAAATAGATTTCCTTCCGAGTCCTGGCTGAGTGGGATATATAGTGCCATGAAGCATGGCAGCTGATAATTCATGTTGCTACTCTGGGAAAATCTTTTAAACTTATAATATCAAAACTTCAAGCCGAATGACATATGCAAGTCTTGACCTAGCTTCCATGATCAGTCAGTGGAGATACGGATACAGTGCTGTTCGACTCCATAAATAACAGAGTTCTCCTCTCTGCTCCCAGCTATCACAATCCATCGGCATAGATACGGTGTCAGGGGAAATACTGGTGAATGTGAAGTCATCTATGTCACCGGGTTTTTTCTGTGGGGACGTGGCTCTGTTCACTTTGCTTTCTGCTGTAATGCAGTAATAAGTCAGTGATGCTCAGATCCACACGGTTATGGTCCAGCACTGTCTCCAAAGGGTAGTAATGCATGATGAGGCATGGTGTTATAGGGTATGTGAGTATTAACATATTTGTAGGGAACAGAAACAAGCCTGGCCAGTGTGGAATATCCAGATGATTTTTGTTAAAATATGAATGAGGTGGGTCTGTGGAACTGGTGGATTAAACTGTAATTGGCTGTGTCTTCTGCTGCAGATTATGTTCCAGGCCTATGGGGATAAACAGGGACCACTTCATGGGATGCTGATAAATACCCCATACGTGACCAAGGACCTTCTTCAGTCCAAGAGATTCCAGGCACAGTCTTTAGGGACATCCTATGTCTATGACATTCCTGAGATGTTTCGGCAGGTGAGAGTTCTTTGTTAAGGCCTGGTGGATTGTTCTGAACTTCTGTATCTGCAAAGCAGTTCTGTGCATTGTCATTCCTGCTTGTTGGGAAACGAGTGGCCTGGAATGGCTGACAGTGGTTCCCTGGGGCCTGCACAACTCTGAATTGGGTCGGCTTTGAAAAAAATGAGGATTCTTGATACACTGCTGCTGTAGCTCCATTAATAAATCTAACGGCAGAACTTGAAATGTAAACCGTCTTGCATTTCTTGTTGGTTTCTTTGTTTTACCACCCTGTTACCCAGCCTTTCTGAAGGTTGGCCAGTGCATGCATTATAAAACGTGCTAATGAGTTTCAGAATTGATTGTGTATCTGATTTGCTGGGTTCTGTCCTGAATCACGTAATTTGAATTATGCTAATTTGGGTGAAACTGTGTTTCATAGTTTAAATTCCAAAATAAGTGATATCCACTGAATACTGTCAGTCAAATTGTGGGGAGGGGGGATTTTAGAGTGCTCTGTTTTGAATGTTAATTCACAGCGGATTGAACAAAAGCATTTTCTCAACAAGAATTTGTCTCTTCATCCTCTAGTCTTTAATTAAACTCTGGGATTCTATGAATGAACATGCATTCCTGCCAACACCGCCGCTGCCGTCTGACATACTGACGTACACTGAATTGGTGTTGGATGATCAGGGCCAGCTCGTGCACATGAACAGGCTGCCAGGAGGAAACGAGGCAAGTTGCACTTTCTTTAACGCTGCTTTCCTTTCCGTGTCCTGCAGTACGTTGTGTCTTGGACTAGGTTTGACAATTGTAATGAAAATTTACCAGGCCAGGCACAAAATCTATTCATTCAGTCTTTCATAGATGAAATCTCTCTCTTGAAAATGGGATTTTTGTTTCATTAAAAATTAATATCTTCCATACAATGGATATTTTAAACTCCATAGTAAATGATGATTCCATTTCAAACCTGTGCCTATGCTATTTTTTCCTTCGTAATTAAAAAGTGCTCGTTCAGCTATTCCAGGAAACTGGGGTTTATATTTGAACCAAATATGTTTTACAAGACTAAATAGAAATATTTTCATTTGCTTAAAAATGAAAAACCAATTTTATGCTTGCCATTGAAATACTGCAGTGTTTGTGTAGCATGTGGGCAAGGTGTGTGCAACATCCCCCTCTAGTGAGTGATTTCCATGGGACTAACGGGGCTGCTAATGCTGCCAGACTAATTGCTGCTCCTTCAGCTGCTGTGGAGGAGGCCGTACAGCTGTGGGCTTTTGCTGCTGTGTTGTGTCAGCAAGCCGTGGGTTGCAGCGTTAAAGCAGCCTGAGAAGATAGTCAACTAGTAGCAGGTTTGGGGTTGTTTTTGTTTGTGTTTGGTCTTGGCTAAGTGGGATTCCATAAGTGAATGCTTCTGCAGTAATTTAAATTTGAACTGTCCTAAGTGATGGTGTGGATGTTTTTGGCATTGCTGAAGTAGCATAGTGCCTTTTACTGGTTATGGAACATAAGACTTGCCCAAACATTGTTATTACATTGAAAACATCAAGGACGGTGATGAGAGGAACTAGGGGTTGTTTTCACTGTTTACTACATGTCTCTTATTGGGGGAAGGTTTTGAAAATAGTGTTTGTAGATTAAACCTAATTAGTCAGTGGTGACTACGAGAGCAGTGCTTCCTCGCTGGCCTGTGGCAGAACCACCTTAACTAGGACAATTAAACCCAGCCAGGGCTGTGCTGCTGTGGAGCCTCACGCCATCATCGTTCTCTTTCTCTGCACTCATTCAGTGTCTGAGTGGATGGTGGCTGGGGAAACAGCAAAGTCCCTCAGGGACGTAGCTCTGCTCTTGCTGAAATTACAAGCACGGAGCTGCCTGGGCATGAACATGTACTGTTTACTCTGCCAGTATGAATACAAATAGTCTTATTATAAGAGATTTTGTACCCAAAGACCACCAAAAAAAAAATTAGGAGTTTTATTTAACCCTTGGTAGACTTCATTGCACTCAATCTGCAAACAAAGTGTGTGGCTGTTGCGGTGCATGCAGTGTTATCTCCTGTGCAGGATCCAACCCTCCTGGGGCAGTCGGGCTGAGGGGTTCGGCCATTGGAAAGCAGGACAGAGAAATGCAGCGTTTCCCCATGTTTTTCTGTCTCCTCAAGATGTCCCCTTGCAGAGGTGCACAGCAGGTGCTGCCCTGCCTTCCAGCAGGGCTGAGGTGGGGGCCTGGAGGGCAGCACCTCGTCCAAGCGAGGAGTGCAGCATGCAGCCCACGGCCGGTGGTGCTCGGCTGCCAGGCAGTTACCGTGGGACCATGTGCAGCTGGAATGAGGTTTGAGGCGTCAGTATTGAATTCTGTTACCAATAGCTGCTGCACACAATAGCACTCATTCAGATGGGAGAGCGGTCAATCTGAGGAAGAGGCTCCGGCAGCACTCTGAAGGACAGGTGACATTCACGGGGTGACGAGCTGCCGAGCGGATTCATTCCTCCCTGCTGCACTTCCTTTATCAGGATGAGCCGACTTGAGGCTTTCAGGGTTTAATTTCGCTCAGCTGAGGAAACAAATTTTCACAAGCGTGTGCTCGAGGCTCTCTGTCCAACAAAGATGGAGGCGGGGTGCTGGCGGGGTTCAGGCAGGGGCCTTACCTTTGTTAGGGCTGCTCATATTCAAAGGGGGAAATGCTTGGGACTGTTGCAAGGATAATTTAAGCAAATATGTTCTAAGAGTCTTAATTTGTGCTTGCTGAGTGCTGGTTGTGATGTTACAGAGTGTTTGCTCCCCCAGCTTTGGTTAGCAGTGCCCGGTGGTTGGTGCCTTAGCTGTGCCCCAAGCTGTGAGCTGCACCTACTGCGGGCCTCAGTGAGCTGCTGGCTGGGCCTGCTGGGTAGGGCATTTCCAGGGGAATGGGACTTATTTTTATAGAGCAAAGTTCTGTCTGTAATCACTACAGCTGCTGCTCAGCACATTCAGGCCTCTGTCACTGTTCTGCCTGCTGGTGGCCAGGAAGATCAGGGCAATGCTGTCAGAAATGGGATTTGGTTTTTGGGTGATCCATCGTGGAGTCAGGAGTTGAACTTGAGGATCCTTGGGTTCCTTCTAACTCAGGATATTCTGTCATTCTCTTATACTTGTTTTATATCAGAGATTCAAACAGAGCTATTCCCCGGGGTGCGGAGCGCCTCACCAGCGTGGTATCAGCTGTGCTGGGGCTGTGCTGCACAGTACGAACAATTACATTTTCTCCATGTGAAAAGGGGTCAAGACACTCCTCTTCTTAAAGCATTCAGTTCAGCTAAGTGCCTTAATTGTTTTAGCCAGCCGGTGAAATTGAGAAGCTAGCATAAAATTCGGAGATTTGCGGCCACTGCATTCAGCTGGATGTCAACAACAGAGGCTGCAATCCCTGCTATAATACTGGGCAGAACGGGAGCTCAGAGCTGGGAGTCTCCCATCCTCACAGGCTCTGCTGGCAGTGCTCTGGGCTAACCAGGCTGATGCTGTTTTTGTTTTCAGAGAAATCTGTGAGATGGGAAATCTCAAAGAACTTTCACAATGTGAGAGGTTTTTCTCCGTTTAGCTTATGACCACTTCATGTAACCCACCACCTCATTTGGCAGTAATTATCTCTTTGCTGGTAGTCTCAACAAAGAAGCCAAGGACTTAATGGACCATGAAAATACAACTTGTTATTTATTCCTAGGCAGTGCTTGCTCCTTCTGAGCAGAGGATCTGTCCTGTCATGGCCACGTGGGGGAGCTTGCAGTGCTGCTGGCCGTGCCGTGTGCTCTCAGAGCCCAGAAGGCATCACTAATGCGGGGCCTTTTTCCATTCCCATGCCCTCTCAGTACAGCCAGAGCTCTTGCTGAAACACATCTGCTGTTTCTTTGGGCTGCAGACAGAATCCTGGATGTTGCCTCGAGCTGTCTGTGAGATGATGTCTGTTCCAGATCCTTCACAGTAAGCTCATGAACTGTCTTCTGGTCCCCAGTTACTCCTTCTTGTGCGTCCTCTGTTACAATGCTGGGCTGCTTTGACACCTCTGCTGACATGTGAGACTGCTCCAGTTAGCTCTGTCTGCTACCATAACATTTCAGTTATGAATATTATCAGGCCAGCACACTTGATAAGATTGAATTTGCAGTCCTAAAAAATTAAGAACAATTTGCAAATAATTTTTGGAGTTGGTAGGTATATACCGGTCAGTAGCTCCCTTCTGTTGCTCCTGATTGTGTTACTGGATGAGGACTGTGGGACAAATGGGGCACTTAATGCACCACTGTGACCACATCAAGAACTAAGCAGCAGAAGGTGGATGCTCAGCCCATCTCCATTCTCAGTTTAGGTAGACATGAGCCTTTGAAATGCTCAGAGTTAATATAGGTGAAAGGAAACAAATCCACTTGCATAGGGTTACAAAAGTACATTTACACTGAAGTGTTTTTGTAGGAAAATTTCAAGTTCATACCATGCTTAGATCTAGATTACAGCACAAGACTTCTAACATTCCTGCTAGTTTAATTTAAAAATAAATAAATGGAAGCCTTTCTTCTTAGTGACACAATCTCACGTGGTTCAGGAGTGGGATGGGTTCAGTGTGGGACAGAAGCGTGTGGCTAAGACGTGCTGATGTTGGGAAGGATGGGTTTGGGCAGTCCCAGAAGTGGGACCTCACCACTCACTGCTAAGAGCCAGCTGATCTCCAAGGGCAGATCATGCGGCAGCATCCCATGTCAGCCTGCATCTCAGTCTCTGTAAATGTGTCGTTTTCCCTCTTGGCACTAGATGTCACAGTTTTTCCTTCTCAGCAGCGTGAGGCTCAGAAGTAATCCTTGCTGGAGGTGTGTTGGCAGGCACCTTTCCTTGGCCAGGTGACACTGCAGCCAGCACTGGGCAGAGGGCTGCAGCGGCACTGCTTCGCCAGCACTGTGGATCGCCTGGGGCTCAGAGGTGTAGCTAATGAATTTTATGCGAGTACGGCTTCGTAGTTGAACTGCACGTTCTGCTTTGTCACCCCGTGTCCCTGCGTTTTATGACAGGCACAGGGCATTAAAACATCCGCTGGGCTCCGTGCAGCAGGCAGATAAGCACTTCTGAGAGAGCGGAGAATGTGGGATGGAGAAGGTGGGGAATTAACGTGAAGGTGAATGGAAACACCCATCCATCTTCACACCCCACCCCAAACCTACCAGAGAAAAATAGTTGATTCCCTTTGTATTTCCCAGTCCTTCTTGATGAGTTGTGGGAGCAATCCTGACCTGAATGCCCCCGTGGCACTGGGAATAGGTTTAAATAACAGGGAAGCTGGACAACTATTTGTGCTGCACAGTGAGTGGTGGCTCCTCATCTGCAAAACGGTACAATTTCAGGAGGTGATCCTCCATTGGCAGAATGATTTTAGCCCCCATCAGCGAGATGCTTGGGTGTCGCAAAGAGGTGCAGGGGCTGGGTTGGTGCAGAGCACGCTTTTGCTGCAAACAGGAGGCTTTTTTTTAGCAAAAGATAGAATGTCTGGTGGTGAGTGGAACATAATACAGATTTTTGGACGTTCATAAGAATATGGCCCAAATTTCTTGCAGGGTTTTATTCAAGTGCCTTCATTAGTAGAGTGCAGAAATGATGGTGCAAAGATGATCTTGTATCTTGGCATATATATTTGAACAGTTGGACACACGTTTGCCTACAATGCAGGAAGTTCCTAATGAAGGTTACCCCGTGGTCTGTGTGATCCATTGGTCTGTTACTTTATGAGATGTGAATTGTTTTGGCTGAAGTTTTCAAGCTTTACACCTGTCTGGAAGAAGGTATTAGCACTCTGTTTGGAAACCTTCATCCAAAGCGCTCTGTTTTGATGCAGAAGCTGGCAGTGATGTTTCCAATTAATCTGTGGGCTCAGACAGGAGCTTGAATTTATGGAGAATGTGGTTTAGTTCAACACGATGCCTTTAGCTATCTCAGAGATGGGAGCTCTGTGTGTCCACCCACTCTGGCTGGTCATCAGCCGGCCTGCTGCTTGCCACCCAAGTGCCCTTGGTCTGGTGGAAGGAACCAAGGCAGCAGGAATTCACGTTGGATTCCTTCCAGTCCCAGTCCCTTGCAGCTCATGCACTGAGCAGCGCTTTGCCACGTCTCCTCCTGGAGCCATTCCTCCCCATGGCTCGTCCTCGAGGCCCTGCCTTGTGCAGCTCTGTGCCTGCTGTGAGCTCGGCTGCGCCTCCTGCTGCTGACGATGCCTTTTTCAGAGCCAAAAGGAGGAGGAAGGGAACCTGGATTTTGCTGTTCCCCTTTTGTCGAGGCAGTAAGACTGAAGGCCTCAGCAGTCCATTGTGCCTTTCTTCTGGGAGCTGGCTCGTGCTGAAAATAGTGTTCTGGCTTTTGGTCGCGGGTGAGTGTGGAGAGGCTTTCTTCTGGGTGTTAGGAGCCAGTGGCGAAACACAAAAATGGGTACAGCTGCATCAAGAGAAGTTTCTGGGGGAGTGTTTGTTCCCTTAATAAAGCACACCTTGCCCACGGCTGTGCAGTGATTCAGTGTTTGGGTTTAGCTTTGGGATAGACAGGCTGCATGGAGCGAAACAAGTGCCTGTAGCTGTGTTCTCCCAGCATTGGGGTGAGTGTGCATGGCAGGAGGGGTGGGCTGGCACCTGCTCCTCACGTGCAGGGCTCCACAGCTGCCACATTTCCTTCCTTATTACAACTTCAGTACATGGTAAATAATGACATACAGATGTACTCACGTTTTATATATGTTTCCAACATATAAAACTCATGTACCATATAGATGCAGCAGAATGGGAACAAGGCAGCATTTTTTGTCGGGGTTCTTTAAGTTCAATTAAGTGAAGTGCTTGGGCTCCAGCACCATCCTTGTGGTGGGATAGGAGGAAATAACGTCCCTGCGTGGCTCAAGCTGCTGACAAACACTGAGCTGTTGCAGCTTAGTCCAGGTTCTCCTCCAGCTGCACTGCTCCAGGGATTGCAGGCCTGGGAGGTCCCCTGCCAATGGATGGCACTGCTGGGTCCCCCAGCCCCACACTTATGCTCTCGGGGCGGCTGAGGTCGGCATCGCTGCCGTTCCCCTCAGTGCACGTTGCCAGCAGCCCCGGCTGCCACCAGCAGTCAATTTGTCACTGCATCAGTGTGTGTATTACTGCTCACATCGATAGCGCAATTAATGTTGAAGTCAATTTTGGTGTTAATTTTAGGCCATGATTAGTGTTGACACTGCGTGTCAAACGAACGGCGTTTATGAGAGCCATGAAAACGAATGTTAGTTAATATCATGTTTTTACTATCTGTTAATGGTTACATTAAGGCAAAGATCTATTGGGAGAAGATGTGTATAAAATTATATATATAAAACTTGTGCGTAATGTATGTGTGCTGTGCAATTCTGTGTCGCTGGTGTTATTCAGGGAGCAAATGGCATCTGAGCACTGAATCCTAATCACAGTTTGGAACATCAGAAATAATGATCACTTCTGATCGGGGGTTGTGAATAATTCATCCGGTTTGATTTTCACGTTCTGTCCGGTGATACTTTTCAAACCAAATGTGTTCCTACAGGAGAATAATGGTCCCACTTCCTATGGAAATACTGTGGCACAAATCATTTCGCCAACATAAAAACAGTTAAATGAGACGGTTCCTGCTTTTATTTTTTCCTCCCTCTCCCCTTCGTTGCCGGGTGTGCTGGGAGGAGAGCTGTGGCTGGAGAAGCCAAACTGTGCTGCCTCTGCACAGAGCCCGCTCGGGAGCCCCTGCCGCTTGCCATCACTCTTTGTGGTTCTGACGGTGCTCTTAGGTGATTAGCTCAGCCCGTCTAATTAACCTGTAACCTTAGTGCAGCATCTAAATGTTTCTTGACCACCTCCAGGGACGGTGATTCCACCACCTCCCTGGGTGGAGGTCCGTGTGCCCAACCAACAGCCGCGTTCCGTTGTTTTGGGGTATTGCAGCTTTGCACTTTGCTGTAGTGCTGCTGTTGCAGCACAGCAACCTGCTGACCTTTCAGGGATTTATGCTCCTGCGTTTGAAATGGCTGCAGTGTCTCTCTCTCCCAAACGCTGCAGTTGGGTGCTGAGATGTAACTGTAAATCTGCAAATATTCGGAAGCAAACAAACAAATTAATCCTGTGTGACATATCCATCAAAATAGCAGTGGATGAAACAGAGACCAAGGAGAAGGTGAACAGAAACACCATCTTTCTGCCAACCCGCAGCCTCGGCTCTGGGAAGGGAGGCAGAAGACGAGGATCTGCCGCTTGTAGGATTTCTGGGTTGCTGCCTGCTTTACTTCCCGTGACCTTTGATTAATCCGTCTGTCTTTTTATTTTTTTTAATGAGCCTGTTATGGCATATCTTATTGCAGATACTGATTGGATCTCAACTATATATTGTGCCATTTTGATTTGGATTAAATGGCACATATCTATCTGCTGCTTCTCCACTCTCCCCCTCCCGTTTTAGTTCATCATGTTCAGAATTCAGAGTCTCCACAATGAGAGTTTCAAACCCCTGATTGCAGCGGATGTGCAATCGGCTTGAGGAATGTGTACTCAGAGCTTATGATCCTTGGGCAAGCAGAGACTGGGTGATGCATGTGGCTTTCAAGGGACGCTGCTATTTCCATCTGTTAATGGCATTCCAAGATGACCAGCTCCCCAGTGCGGGGACGCGCGGCGGCTGAGGGATGGGAGACACAGGGTACAGATGTTGCTGATCTCCATAAGATGGGCCAGAAGAGATCGCCTAGTGATGTTAAAAAGAAAAATATGCAGCAAAAAGCATTACTTATCCTGGCGGGCTTGGAAAGAAACTGCTGCAGTATTTGTGGAGGAGAAGGGGAAGAGCCAGAGGGATGAAAGGAAGGACAGTAAATAAGGGAGGGAGGGAGGAAATAAAGGGGTTGCTAACATGAGGATGGGGTCAGAGAGAAGCAGGCTGCTGTTATTGGGGTTCCCAAGGAAAAGACTGAAATGCAGCATACGCAAGAACCCATGCACAATTCCTTGCTTTCACATCTTGAAAGTGTTCATTGACCCTTTGTTTTCCATTCCTTGACTGCAGATTGGGATGGTAGCCTGGAAAATGACCCTCAAGACCCCGGAGTATCCTGAAGGCCGTGATATCATCGTCATTGGCAATGACATTACGTACCGGATAGGTTCTTTTGGGCCTCAGGAGGATGTGCTGTTCCTGAGGGCTTCAGAGCTTGCTCGAACTCATGGCATCCCCCGCATCTATGTGGCTGCCAACAGCGGGGCCAGGATTGGTTTGGCTGAGGAGATCCGGCACATGTTCCACGTTGCATGGGAAGACCCAGATGACCCATACAAAGTAAGGAGGCACAGGAAATAGTGATGAAAGTCTGCATAGCTCAGGAGATTATCCTGTTTTTACACAGCCTCTCTTAATCGAGGTGGGCTACGTATTTGCCAGACTGTTAGGTCCAAAGTTGGCATTGGATCTGTCAGGCAGCAGAACTATTATCCAGAATGAATTAGTGTGAAATGCTGAAAGCATTCCCAGCTTCCAGTGACTTCAGCTGGAGCTCTGATATTGAGACAGGATGTTTGCCTCACTCTTAAATTAAGTTCTGCTCCCTTGAAACTCTCTTTTTGGGTAGGGTTGCTGGGAAACGGGAAGGGTCTACAAATGGGAATGAATCAATGAGCTGTTTTTCCCTTCAGGGATACAAGTACTTGTACCTGACACCTCAAGACTATAAGAAAGTCAGCGCTCTGAACTCAGTTCACTGTGAACATGTGGAGGACAACGGAGAGTCCAGGTAAGCACAGATGAGCAAATTAAAAGCTGAATTAAAAGCTTTCTGCACTTCCTTCGGTACGTGTGAGGATGGTGCGTGCCACACCCTTGTGTTCAGCTGAAGAGCTGGAGTTCTGTGTTGTCAGGGCATGGGGCATGAGGAGTTGTGCCATGCAGTGCCTTGTTTGAGGAAGGGCTGTGCTGACACTGTGGTACTGCCTGGGGCTCCAGGTTGTGCCCAAGGGTCCTGCAGTGGTAAATGTAACACCAGGATGATGATTTCTACCCAGGGAATTGCAGTCTAAATTTTACAAATTACTTTCTGAGTAGACTCTAGAGTAAGGACAGAAGAATTCCTGGATGAAGGCTAAGTCCTCTGCCTGTTCTGGAGGGTTGCACTGCCTTACAGCATTAGGTTTTCCATGCACGTCTCTGCTTCAGGCGGCTGTATTTTCTCAGCTGCATCCCAAAGGTAGCTCATCTGCAGATGAGGTGGGAAGAAGTTTTCAGAGCTAGGTTGAAGCAGGAGTGCTGCTGCTGGCAAGAGAGAGGAGGATGTGCGTGGGAAGAAGAAAGCCTGGCCTGCAGCCTGGCAGGCTCTGGAAGAACAAAGGAATAGCTCTGGGTGTGGGGCTGTGTGCTGCCCGCCTGCACACGGAAAGTCGGCGGCTCTTCAGTGAGGCACTTCAGCACATGCTCAAGTGCTTTGCTTAGCGAGGGCCTAGTGTGGGAGATAGAGGCCAGTCTGAGAGTGCTGAGTAAGAAGGGACCGTGCTGGGGAAGGAAGGCATGAAAGAAGAAAGTAAAGGTGAGAGCTTCATTATAATCTCTTGTTCTGTTGTTTTGTTTCTTTTGGCTGCATTCTCTTCTGTTCTTGCCTTTTTTTTCTATAATCAGACTGCATCTCACGTCCTGTGGGGGTGACAGAATGCTTTTCATGGGATCTCCCTCCCTTGACATTTCCTCTTCGCAGTGCTGTTCACCTCGCACGTACATAGATAGGACTGTTCATGATGCTCAGCAGGGCTACAGAATGAGCTCCTGTGTGGGTCCGAAATGGGTTTTATGCACATTGCTCTTCAGAGCCTTAATGATATTTAGTCACTTTTCATTTTCTTCATAGCAAACTGATTCAGCAAATCACTGGACCTTGTGACTCAAAGGCTGTATGTGTCTCCTTCAGGTATAAGATAACAGATATTATCGGGAAGGAAGATGGACTTGGAATAGAGAACCTCAGAGGATCTGGCATGATTGCTGGAGAATCGTCTTTAGCCTACGAGAGTATTATCACCATCAACTTGGTAATCCCTTGCTGCTTTCTATTCTTCAAACTTTATCATCTATTTCAGCTAAAAATCCTGTAGTGATATCCAGGAGATACACCTGGGATCAGACATTTGGTTGATGTAAATTGACTCCTGTAGGCATTGAGCAGCACTGTTTGCACCCAGTACAAGGCTGGATCCATTCAGACTAAATGGAGGACACTTTTCAGAAAGCAGCCATTGGGCTTCATGTTTGCTCAGTCAGTAAATTACTACTTCTCTCCCTTTTTTAAATAAAATGCATACATGTTGAGATGCTGTGTTTTACAGAACAATAGCTTCTGGAGTTTTGCAGTAAGGAGTAGATTTTATAACTTTGTAATACAAACACGACTAGTTTTATTGTTTTATCTAGATGTTTGAATCAGTAGGGTTTGGCTGTGTGGTAGGACAGAAATCAATGTGATTTCTTCTATTGTTTTTCTTTTTTTAAGGTTACATGTCGGGCAATTGGAATTGGAGCTTACCTCGTTCGGTTAGGGCAGAGGACTATCCAGGTTGAGAACTCTCACATAATCCTGACTGGCTGCGGAGCCCTCAACAAGGTAAGCATTTACACTTCAGCCTTCAGAGCTGTGTGGGATGAGTGGCTGCTTCTGTGAGTTCTGCCTGACACTCGAGCTGCCGTCACTGTACCTGCTCTGTACTTGGACCCGTTTGCTGTTAGCTTCTGGAAGGGCTTTGAAGGGAGGGCCCAGGGACTGAGCCCCGGCCAAGAAGAACTGGTACAGGGATCATCCAGAATGACTTTCAGTCTCTTTTTATTCTTTTCTGGTGAGAAAAGTCCTTTCTTGCACCTGTTTTTCTTGACAAGAACATTACATTGATGGCCAGAGGCATTGTTGCAGGCATTCTGGTTGGAGATGGGCGGGGGCCTGGGCAGCACTGCAGATTGAAGGGCTTGAGCCTGAACCAGGTGAAGAGGAGGAAGGAGGAGCAGCTTTTAACACAGGTTGTGTGCAGTGACTGAAAGACAGAAGAGAAGCCCACTGGGCAGCACCTTCTCTCCCCCACTGTATGCTGTGATAAGAGAAGCAGAGTAGTTTCCAGCGTCTGGAAGACCATGTTTCCGAATATGTGGGTCAGAATCACCCTGAACTTGGCGTTAGCTCTGGGAGAGCACTGAAGCCTTGGGAAAGAGAACGGATGGTGATTTTCAAGGGGTGAAACCTGCTGGAAGTCTCAGCTGTCGGTGCAGGGAGGAACAACTCAGGCTGTAAGAAAACTTAGTGCTTTCACTACTAAAATGGCTCTTTTTTTTTCTCACCAGAGGCGATTTTTCTCCCTTGCTGCCCCCTGCCTATTAATATCCCAGCCTCCAGCTCCTTGTGTGCATCAGACGCGGCTCGCAGCCAGCCCAGCTCTTGTCCCTCTCACTGAGGGCTTTGTTTACATGGGAGTTAGGATTGTGCAGGCGCCAATGCCCTTCCCCATTGTGCAGCTTTGTTCTCAGGCACTCTCCAGCACCTGGGGTGGTTGTGCTTCATCGCAAGCTGTGTTTCAAGGAGTGCCTGCCCGACAATGGGAGATAAAAGGAAAGTAGTCTCTCGTTGAATTATTCCCCTGAATAAAGGGGGCTCTGCAGAGAATGAAGCATTGATCCTATCAACTCCAGGATGCGGTACCCTCAGTTAGATCTCTTACACACATCACACACACCTGCATCAATGGAAGGAAAAGAGGCGTTTGAAGATCCATCCTTCAAAAAGAGATTGAGCCAGTTAGTGCTTGCTGAAGTGAAGTACGTTGCCTGATTCCAGCTGTCATTTGTTGGTGATCAGGGTCCTGCAGAGTTTCCCAGATGGCGCAGCAAGTCTGTTAAGTCTTCTCTTCTCTCTTCTTTCTGGGTTTAACTGCATGCTCTGCACATGGAGTGAATGTTTGTTTTTATATGACTAGATTAATCTCACTAAGGTTTAGGCACTTAAAAATTAAGGATTTACTCTAAATTAAGCACCTGACATCTGTCAGAAGACTTAGGCAGAAGGAGATGCTTTCAGGGGGTGACTTAGCCCATCCTATCCCAAGGACTTTTGTGGTCTGAATCACTCCGTGTATTCTTTTCTCTCCCTCCATGCTCTGTTGGAAAGGCATGTACTGTTATATAGGCACTGAACCTCCAGCTGCCTAAAGGTCAGCAAAGGAGGAGCCTGTTGTATCCTCTCCAGCTTTCCCAGTAAGAAGGCTGAAGCCCAGACCCAAGTGAAAGTTTACCTGTCCTTGAGGAGCAGGAGGCTGGGAGTCCCCACTCATCTGGATGTGTCTGTGATGCATCTTGCTAGTTTATATGATCTTCATTTTTCAATCCCTGCTGTTCTGGTGAGTTTCTTGAATGGATCCAGCTCTGAGTCCCAGGAGTACATCTGAGGCAGTGAAGTGACCTCCAGTGCTCTCCTAAAATGTCTGAGCTCATTCCAGCTGAGATCTTCAGCAGGGTGTGAAGCACATGGTGAGAGCTAATGCGTTTGTATCATCTTGCCATGGAGGCAGTATCTGCTAAAGATTTACACTCTGTCTCCTTGTTCTGTATGTAACCTTAAAGCACTTCTCCCTTGAATTTGGGTGGACTATTTGTTTGCATTCCCTTTTGGCTAGAAGTTGGGTCTCCATCAGCCAGGGGACAATTAAGTGGAGTCTTCCCTCGAAGGAATGCAGGGGCTCTTTGGGCATGAGGTTCAATGTGTTCTTTCTTACCAGTGCGTGTATCAGGTTCCAGGAGAGCCTGATGGTGGGAACCTATTGCAGTTTTGCCTCTGTGGAGCAACTGAGCCTCACTTCTTGTTCCCTTGGATGAGATGCTGAGAAGAGCCCTGTGCAGGAAAGTCAGCGCTTTGCATTGTGGCCTTCAGGTGATCCCCAGTTCAGTGGGCAGGGACTTGGGGAAAGATTGTGCCTGAAACAAAGATAAGTAAATGGAGACTGCTGTCTCGCATGACAGTTGGAAATGGAACTGAATGTTTCATTCAGTTAATACAGCTGCATTCAAATAATCCTTGGGCTTTTCCCAATTTGGTGTCAGAAATGTGGGACTTTTTTTTTTTACTGCTGACTTTAATTCCTGTCTTCAAAGAAGATGTGCAAACATTATACACAGAGTTGTGTCTGCATACGTATCTTGAAAACGCAGTGCAAAAATGCTCCCCCAGCAGTGGAGAGAGTTGGGCTTGCCAAAAGCAGAGAGCGTTTTTTCTGGAAAGTTTTGATTTTTTTATTTTCCTGTGGAATGCTGGGTTGTTTGTAATGTACGAGGGGAGCAGAGGAGAACCGTGAGAGGCGTTACTTGCCAGCAGATCTGTTGCTGGTCTCGTTCATTATCGTTATGTGAACCCAACTGGAGAGTTTGGGCATAGAGGGGAAGGTCCGGCTGCCAGAATCAGGCCGTGGCCTGGAATGTAGGCGATGAGCTCAAGGTCAGTGTTGCTTTTACAGAGGCTGATGCTGCTGGATCTGGCTAATGGCATGCTGGCTGTTCGCATCCATGTCACCGCGCTGTAAGTGGGGAGGCATGTCACGGCGAGGCACCTGACAGCAGGCAGGTTTTGGCATTCTCTCGGCCCCACTGCCTGTGTGGGTGACAGGGAAAGCTCAGGAGCCGTGCCAGCTTTCCCTGTGCTGGTGATGAAGCCGTCTTTGTTTGCAGTCCAGACCTGCGGGCAGGGGACGGCCGAGGAGAGGTGCGACGGGCTCCGGGCTGCATTTCATCTGCACCCCTTTTGTCTTCGCCAGCGCGTTTCAGCAGGGGGTGGAGAGGTGGAAATGACATTTCATTCCTCTCCCGTGAGCGTGTGCGCGCGCCTGTGCTGAGCCCGCTGACCCCCCTGGAAATTGAAATAATGATAATGCGCGTCTCCTGACTGCATCAAAGTATCAGCACATCAAAAGCCAGGAGGCATGAAATGCAAATGATAAAGTGAAAGCAGATGGATTGTGCATGATCGCCTGATGCCCAATGAATTTTAAAAGGTGCTGGTTCACATGGGGAGAGGGGCTGAAATAAACACGTTATCCCTGCAATTTTTTTTTTGTTCTTGCCGCTCACTCCTGACAATATTTTTTCACACTTCAGCGAGCAGCCACTCCATCTCTCTCCCTCCCTCTCCCTCTCTTTCTCTCCCTCTCTCTCGCTGTCTACCTCACACACGTCTCGGGTCATGTCGCCGCAGCTCCGGTGGAAATAATAAGATATAAACCACGAGGTTGTTATTTGCATAGAAATAGCATGGAGCCCCAGGCAGCATGGGAGAAGGACACAGAGATCATTTGTCTAAAATTTTAATGAAAACTTTTGCTGAGGCAGAGATTTTTTTTATTTTTTTTTAACTTTGGCTGCCTCCCCCTTTTCCCACCCCTGTGCCTTCCTGCACCTCCCTCAGCTCCCTTTCCTCGTCACCAGCTGAACGTGCTGTGGTTCCGTGGGCAGGTGACGTGCTGCTGCTGTGCATTCACAGGTTAATTTCCAGTGCTTTTCTTCTTAATAGAAGTAAGCTGAAGAACTTCCAATTTATGCATTGCTTACACGGTTCGAGCTTCCAGGACTACATTTCATCTCAGTCCTCCCAGGGATGTTCCCAAGTCTGTTGCTGACCTATTTTTAATTAGTTTGCTTCTCCTTGTCTTTTGTGTTGAAAAGAAATCCTGTCTTTAAGGCTGTTTCATTAATGCAAACAAAGAGTGGCTTTCCATTGCATCGCTGCCCGTCCCATGAAGTGCCGCCTGCCCAAAATGTCAGTGTCCCCTTGGCACTGTGACTGTCATGGGATGAGGTGTGACACGGGTTTGTCAAGAACTGTTGGGCTCTGCCTGCTGTCTCCAAAATCTTTTATACCTTTCTGAAATTCTTTCCTTGGCATTGTTCCGACTGTGTGGATCAGTGAGAGCGGCTAAAGGGTTTCTTTTCTGAAAAGAGCAAGAAGTTCTTCCATTTATTGTAGCAAATTTCCCCCTAAGAAGGGTGCTTTGGATCATGGGAGGAATAGTCAGAGAGCATCCACAGGGCTGTGCAGGGTCTGCATAGCAGAGGGCTGGGAGATGCCAAGGGAATGGATCCCTGTACTGTGGGTATCCATAGGTAAGGAATCACTGTGGCCTCTTTTACTGCTTGGGCACTCCTGAAATGTTGGGTGAATGCATGGAGCAGATGGATTGGAAGTAAAGATGGTTGTACTGGAGAGAGAAGTGGGAGCTGCCAGGAGCCTTAATCCATTTGCACTTGCAGGCTGTGTGGGAAGGCACCTGCCAGCAGTGGTGTTTTGGTGGTACCTCCATCCTCAGGGCTTCTTTCTTTCATCCTCAAAATCATGTTTAAACAATATCTGATGGTATTATAGCCTGTTCTAGGCCTGAAGGAGCTCAGGAGGCAATATACAGATGTTGGCAGGTTGCTGCTGAGGAAACTGCAGAACCTCCTGGGGCTGCTGGGACTGGCTTGGAGTGTGCAGCAGGTGGGGACGCGGGGAGCAGCAGCACGGTCCCTGCAGCATGCATCGGGCACAGGGCTCCTTGGTGGAGCTGTGGGTGAGGAATGGGAGGCTCACAGCCTGCCAGTCTGTCTCGTGCGAGTGATCCGTCTTCAGCATCGCAGGCAGTAATATTTACCCTTCAATTTCACAATCTGGAAAAATAAATAAAGGCCTGGTGAGATTGATGCTGTTCGGGGGGTTTACTGTAAAATACAGAATGTGAAAAGCTCTTCTTTTGAGATTCAAGGCAGGATAGCTCAGTATCTGCTCCAGATGACTCCAGTCTTGGGATTAGATCGAAGCAATCATGTGAGAGAAATCATACGAGTTAGAACAGCAAGTGCCATCCCTGTCATTCAAAGAAGCATTATAATTATTAATGCATGATATGAATCTTTCTGTAGAGGCACAGCAAGACTATTAGGGAGACACATTTGGGTGCGGGCTGTTGAAGAATACTGACCCGAAGGGGCTCTGAGAGGTGTCAGCCAGGAGCTCACACTCAGCAGCAGCTCCGTGGGGACATCCCCAAGGTTGTCCCGCTCCTGGCTCAGTGGCAGGAGGGGCTCCCCCACTACTGGGTCACGGTGGAGCACTGCGGTTTCCTGGGTGGAGGCTGCTGCTTTCTGCTCACCCAGAGCAGATGCAGGACCTTGGGCGGTGGAGGTTTCCCTGCTGTAGGTTACCGGTGCTCATACCCCAACAAAACCAGTCTGGTTTGGGAACCGAGGTCAGAATAGTTACAGAGTCATAGAATGGTTGAGTTGGAAGGAGCCTTACAGCCCATCCAGCCCTGCAGACTGCAGACTGGCTGCCCTCCGGCAGATCGGGGGCTCGGGGTCCCATCCATGGCCCTGGGCACCACCTGGGCTGGTGGCATAAAGGGCTTCATTCTGCCTAGAGAAGTTGTGAGCAGGATGGGTGCCTGAGCTTCAGACAAGTGCAAATAAACAAACGCCAGCCTTCATTTCTACATTTTATTTTTAATTGCCTTTCTTTAAGTGGTGATATTTGTGTATTGTTCCCATTAGAGACAATTTACGTTCCAGACATCACATTATCGGTCCCTTTATGTTTGCTTAGGGAAGAAAGTCTAATAGATTTCTGTTGACTTTTTTTTTCCTCCATCCTTTTATCATTTTTAATATGGATCTCGATCAGTTTATCTGTGGATGGTGCTTGTACGGTGTGGGCGTGTGGTATTTATTCCCACTGTGCATATTGGTCCCTATTTGCCTATCTAAACCTCTCCCTGCACCTTCTAGGGAAACTCTGTGTGTTTTAAACCCACATACATTTCACGTAGCAGGAATTGCATCCCAGTTCCTGGTGATCCTTTAAGGTATGTTTTAGTGGAGCGCTCTGCCACCTGACATCCCACTGGAGCTGAATGGAAGAAGACATTTTTCAGATGTGTCCCAGAATATCTGGTCGTGGCTTCCCATCTCTTGGGGTGTCCCTGGGAGCTTGTCAGGATGATGGCCTATGGCTTTTCTCAGCTGTGAATTGGACATACATTTTCTGCCATTCTGGATGGTTGAGTTGGAACTTTAGGAGCTGCTCTGGAAAAATCTCATGGTTAAGCCCAAAACCATGATACAGAGTGAACAAAGTTTCATTGTCCTGTGCTGAAGCTGTGCCCTTGGTTGGTTTCTGAACAAGATGGGGCTTAGAAGGTGGCCAAAGGAATGACCAAAAGCAAGATCACTGAGTATCATGGAGACAATTATTAGTACTGTTAATAGGGCTGTTGTTGAGAGTAGGGAACCCCTAGCTGGGACAGATGGGATTTATGAGTGTTTGCACCATGTAGAACAGGGGGCTGTAATTTTAGTTTGCAAAGTATATTGAGTCCTTTTGATTTACCACTGACTGATGGAGTGACCTTGAGCAGAACATGCCGTCTCCCTGCACTGCAAAAGGAGAGCTGGGCAGGAATTTTTTGACAAGACATTTGTCATTTGAAAATGCCAATTCAATGGAATGGGAACTCTTCAGGAAAAGGTACTGATTTTGATGAATTCCTTGTTGAGAATTTTTTCATTTTGTCAAACGAAAAGCTCTTCTATTCCAACTGAATTTTCATTTCAAATGAACTTTTATTTCTAATGTCTACACCAAAGATGTCAGAAGCAGTCATGATCCTGTCTGACTGGTCAAATCTTGGAATTGCAAATCTTGCAGTCCAGAAGAGGAAATTGTCCAAAGCCCCCATAAATTCTTGCAGGAAGGAGGTGATTTCCTCCCAGGAACGTTTCGTGTTGCCATCTGCATTAGCCAGGTGCTTTGGGATCATCAGGCAGAAGGCACCATGGCAAGGCCAGCTGCAGCAGCAGCCCGCCGCCTTCGCGGTTGCTCACCGTGAGCTCGGCATTGTGGCGGCTCAGGACGCGTTCCACGATGGCCAGGCCCAGGCCGGCGCCGTTGGCCTGGCCGCGTGCACTGTCCAGGCGCGTGAAGGGCTTGAGCAGCTGGTTGATCTGGTCTTCCGGCACGCCCACTCCGTGGTCGCAGATCTCGATGACTGCGCGGCGACCGTGGCCGGTGGCCTTGACCCGCAGGACGATCGCAATCTCGGTGTAATCCT
>JAOWBP010004513.1:5241000-5280006 GCA_028571105.1 Tragopan temminckii | reverse complement strand
CGGCCGGCTCTCCGCCCGCCTGCCTTCCGAGTGTCTCTCTCTTCGGGCAGGCGGGTTTCTGCGGCCGGGTGCCGGCAGGGACAGCCGTGGTTCGTGGGCGCTGCGGGCGCGGTGTGAGGTGGAGGAATGGGGTCGGGCCAAAGGAGGGCGATGCTTCCATGTAGCCGGGCTCTGGTGCTCCCTGGCGCCCTGCCGTCGGGGCGGGTGGCTGAGCCGCTCCTCCGAGGGCCGCTCGTGCCGCGCGTCGCTCTGTGCGAACCCGGCTGCGCTGCGTGCCAGCGACGAGCGAGCGTTCGTTTGTCAGGCAGCTGCGGGCCACGGCGGCGCGCTCGTTGCAGAGCCTTTCTTTGTTTCCCGTCGGCGTTCGGTTGCTTTGAAAGCGAATCCGGCCGCGGCGATTCGCGTTCTGCGCCGGGGGGTTCGTTTCTGTGGATTTCTGTGTTGAGATTTGCCACTGAAAAATACTCCAGCATATCCACGTTGGTGGAATGAGACTTTACTCATTGGGAACTAGGGGGTCAAAATCCTTGTGGTCAGGAGAGCGCTGCGTGCGGATCGGAGCTGTTGCAGGAGCACACAGATGCGGCCAAGGAGTTGCTCCTGCGGTTTGATCGAGGCTGACTTTTCGTTTTGAAGCTTCCCATTTAGGGTACTTATCCGATAGGAACGTACGGATTAACAGAACTCTTGCAGTAGCAGTGCTGTAGGGTAATTGCTTTGCTTTCCTTATATTTACTCTGTCTCGTGCAGGCTATATGACACACGTAGTGTTTTCTTACTGTCTTACATCAAGCATTACATCTAGTTGCATCAGCCCTGCTGGTGGGGGGGCATCTGATGTTGAGAACAACAGAAATCTCTGCAGCTGCTTTTAAATCCCTTGTGGAAGTAATGAGGAATAAGAAACCCCATTGAAATGGCACGCTTGGTGGTAGTCAGCTGCTCTAAATAACCAAGATTGTGAGGGGTTCCATTCTCAGGAAAGTGCATTTGGGGATTTTGGAGTTTGCCACCAACTAGCTGTAATAAATGCTCTTAGCCTGCAAGAAGCAGATTGGTCCTTACAGATGTGCTTCATTGTGCTCATTTTATTTTGTTTCTTAAAGGCAGTCCTATTGTTGCCTGCTTATTCTTATAATCAGCTCTATTATTTTGAGGTACCTGGAATTAAAATGTCTTTTTTTTCTTTTTAATAAAGCTGCTCCTGATGTTGTTTCTATCAGCATGGTTTGTCAGGGTCTGTGGTTTTCTGTCCTGCCTCTGCTTTATCTCAGCAGTGGCTGAGAGCTTAATTTCAGCGTTGCGGATCAGCTGCTTTAGCTGGATGTGACCATACCTTCTGTGTCCCTGAAAAGCAGTGTGGAAGTAAGGCTTCTGGTTTCTGCTTTTAGAAACGTGATGAGGATTGAGTGTGAGTGCTGGTGGTGGCTCCCAGCAGTGGCACAGCAGAACCATGAGGAGAGCTATGCTAGGAGCTTGCTTTGCCACTTTGGTGTAGCTTCCTCTTCCAGTGCCCTCTCATTAGTTCCAGGGTTTGTTTATTTATTTATCTTTCACTGAGACCTATAAATAAATCAGGAGCTCAGTAGAAAGGGATAAATATTTTATAGCTTGTCCTTTATTTGCTTCCAACAGGCAGTGGTACCTCGCTACGTTTGTTCAGGTTACATTACATTTGCTAATTTGGACGAATGCTTTTTGACCAGATTCCCTGACAAGAATTTGCAACATAAAGCTATGAACGCTTTTTGATACTTGTGAGCTTTTCAAAATGAACTTTAAATATTTTATAATTCCAAAGAAACAAGGAATGGTGTATTTTTAAGATGCACAGAACTGCTTTGTATGCAGGAGCTGAAATTACACGTGGCTTCAGAGGATCTGTGGCTGAGGTGGCACTCTGTGCTGACAGCCTCGAGATAATCAGCTGTTTCCGTAGGTGAAGAGAAGCTGAAGCATTGAGAAGATTCCAAGTTAGAGACTGAATTGAGGAGTACTGTGGGTTGTGCTGGTGACCGTGTCACCTGCTGTCTGTACAACAACTGGCTGCAATTAAATTTTGTGTTCATCCACGAACCAGGTTCCCTATTTTGTCTTAGAATTTATTTTGCTCATTTCTTTTGAAGTATAAATGAGGTTGGCTTTGTGACTTCCTGCAGGGTGTGCAGAACTACCTGCAGTCAGTCGCAGTGTCTTCTCCTCCTTCACTCCTAGGCGGTTTTATGTCCACCTTTGTGTTGAATGTCTGTGAGTGTGTTTGTCTTTGTGTGGCATTTTGAGGGAACAGCTGGCTGGGACGCCAATTCAAGTTCTTACTTTGTGACTTACTGCTCAGGTAGATTTATTGTGAGTGAGGCTTCCCAATGAGGGCCTTTCTCCTGTTTGGCAGCACAGCCAGTTCTAGCATTTTCCATTATAATTTTGGTTGAATTTGCAGCAGTTCCTCCTCCAGGTGTACCTGATGTTTATTACCTGATGAATAGTTTTTTTCCAAACCAACAGTTTTTCTTGTACTGAGACATAACTAAGAAATCAGCCACTGCATTATTTTGTGATGCATGCCATTTCTGGGGGAAGAGGGGAAGGCAGTGGGGTCTCATGGGCAGTTTATTCCCTGTAGGAAATAGTTACCAAGGAGCTGAGGACTGTTTTCTGGTGCGTTTCATGGTCCTGCTGAATCAGATGCTTCTGGCAGGAGATGCTTATTCATTCTGCAGTGCTCGAAGGCCCAGCCCGAGCTCACAGACTGACCTGTTACCAACCCGTGCAGGTGCTGGAAGTTCTCCTGTGGGTGATGTGGGTGAATCAAAGCCATTTTCGTGCTGTTACGGAGGCTGAGGTCTGTTCGTTCATAGCTCTGCAGTGTGAGCTGTGAAGTTTGGGGCTATGTGTGGCAGGGGGCTGTGTGTGTAATTTTGCCGATGTCTCCTCAGAAATGCACAGCAGCAGGTGGAGGCGCCGACTGTGGTGTGAGGGCTGTGGCTGGTGCACTTCAGAGACTGCTTTCATCCACTGATGTTCACGTTCCCTTTTCTCCCTCCTCTTCTAGCTTCATGTTTCCCGTGGCAGGCGCTTTGGGCCCCCCTCAAGGTATGTATGGATGTAATGCTCTGAGCACTAAGTTCGTGACTTTGGAAACGGTAACCAACTTCAAGTGATCTCTGTTGAGTGCTGCTGCTCCCAGTGTGATTAAGTGAACTCCTGAGCTGGTCGTCCCCTTCAGTTCGATGCTGCTCAGCTGAATCTTGGAGCTGTTTCTAAAGCTCTGCGCAATGCTGATAAAGCAAAGTGCTAGGTTAGAGACCCAGGAAAATGATACTTATGGTATGTTTGACCCTGAATTTGCCTTTAAGATTTTTGTATTGTTTTGAATATGGCATTTAACCTCTCTATGCTCTTTCTGCCAGCTGTGCATACCAGTATTGTGTGGGTGCTGCAGTACCCAGTCAATATTTACAAAGCTCTGTAAGACCTTGGGACAGCAGTCACAACCTGTGTGAAAGTTTTCGGACAACAGGAGAGCCCCAGCTTTAAGTTACCTTTGTTCTCACTGCTGTTGCAGTGCTATTTGTTTAATTAATGGAAAATACAGAGAGAACTTGAAGACGTGACAGTTTCCTTATAAAATGTATTGGGAGCTGATTTATGGCTTATTTCTGAGCTTGTTGCATCCCTCCTGGAGTGCCTTTGCATGTGATGTTCAGCTACAGACAGTTAGAATTCTCTCATGGGGTGCTGGTAGCAAGTGTGAGTTTCTTCTCGGTGTCTGACTCCCAGGAGATCAAAACAGACAAAGATCCTGAGGCATAATCGATTTGGCTTCATTCTGTGAATAATTATATTTCAGTTTGATTTGTCAAATTTTATTCAAATGTAGCTTTGACTGGCAAATACTTTTAACCATTCTGATCTGTGTGGTGGGCTCGTTGACGGGGCACAAGTTATCCAGCCAGCTCAGAACGAGAAGTCGCTTTGTGAAAATGGTGCATGGGTTTATTTCTTGAGGCTGATCTTGAAATGCTCCCAGTTTTAAAGTTTTCCCTTTCAAGAGTAATGGGCAATTAATTATCAGCAGCTGTCAGCGTGGTTAATTAAATCTCATTAGCTGGAACTGACCCTGTGAAGATTATATGGGAAGAAACCCACAGCCAATCCTTCAGGTGGTGGGAGGCTTCATCTGCCTGGCTGTGGGAAAGCCTGTAACATCTCTTCCCTTAGCCTGACCAGTAGCTAACTTCAGAATATCCCACAGTGCCTGCCCTGCAGCCTGGTTTTCAGTTCTGAAACGGTTCAGCAGGACTGATTTCTTTCTTCTTCCTTTACTTTGCTATGGTTTTTTAGTTAAAATATTTAAAAAAAAAAAAAAAAAAAAAAGAAAAGCTTTAACACAAAGTACTCACCTTGTTGAATGTTTTATTACAGGGATGATTCCTATGCAACAGCAAGGATTTCCAATGGTTCCCGTCATGCAGTCCAACGTGCCAGGCATGATGGGCATGAACTATGGCTCTCAGATGTCTCCTGGACCCATGGCCATGCAGGTGTGTGCCGATGAGATGTGGGTTGAAATGAGACACTCCTTTTGCTTTGGTTCTACATCCTTACTGCTGAGGTGGCGTGTTGTGTAGTATTTCATGAGCCCCTTGTAAGCTGATACATGTGACCAATTCACTGAATTCTTTATCTCTTTGTAACTCAAATGCTGAAGTTAGTAGAACTGCGTGTAAGTGCAAGCGGCAATTCATAAACTTTCATTTTAAAAACCTTGTTGCAGGGAGCAAGCAATTCAAGAGGAATGTGCTGCATTGTCTCGCATGAGCAGTTTTCCCATTTATCCTACTTCCTCTCTAACATTGTTGGTTTTTCCTTGCTTCAAGCAACTTTGTCTTTATCTGTACTGTTGCTAATTGAGGCATAAGAACAAAGTACGAGTAGCCAGTGCTATATTTTCTCTGCTTTTAATCACTTGTTTTCTGGTTAGTACCATCTGTGCTTATGTACAGATTTGCATTTTGCTGAAATTTTATGTATTGCCAAAGCTTTGTAACCAAATTGCTGTCTCAAATTGAATTTATTATGTCTTGCCATCTCCTTATGCTCTCCTCTCACTTCCCACCCCCACCTGGACATTATTAAATTAATTTCCTAAAATTTATAGCAGGAAGATGGTTTTATGAGTGCTAGTCTAAAAATAATAGCATTTGTTCTCTTCCTATGTGTTCTGATAGCAAAAACAAAATGAATAATAATAGAAGTAATTTAATTTTTGGCTCCTTCTATATTAGGCAAGCTTTGCTACTGCCACCACACCAGAATATGTTTGTTATCAAATATTCCTCATTTTATGCATTTCATTTGGCTAAGTCTCCTAGTGCTGTTGCTCTATGTTCTCTGCCCCTTTGGATGCCCAGATGAGCTTTTTCTGTAAAGTGATCAGAGCCAGTCTTGCCAGCACCTGTTGTTGGTTATGAGCATGCACCCCCAGCATGGAATTTAGAAGTATTCTGTAATCATTTAGAGTGGGAAACTACATTAAAAAACAAACAAACAAGGAAACCCAAGTGCATGGTTCTATTAGTGATGTAGGTTAGGATGCCTGTAATGTTTTCACCTAGATTGCATCAATTTTATGTCTTGATTTTTTGCATTTGCCCAGAAAGCCATGGTGCTGTCTAAAATCCTGTAAGAATTGTAGCTCATCATTGAGAGGGAAGAGTGCCACCTACTGAATGACCACTGCCTTGTTCTGTAACAGCTTGTAACAGCAGCTGTTATGCTCTGAATTTTGAGATCTACCTAGTTTGTCATTTAGCAGGATGTAATTGGCAGTGGTTGGGTTTTGTTTGTGGAGGAATAAGACCTCGAAGCTATATTATTAATTTTGTTCTAGGGTGGCATGCCCTTAGGGCCAATGCCAGCAACTGGGATGCCTTACATGGGACAGGCTTCTTTCATAGGAATGCGCCCAGCAGCCCCACAGTATACCCCTGACATGCAGAAGCAGTTTGCAGAGGAACAGCAGTAAGTGATGCTTTATTTGCTCTTGGGATTGTTCTCCTTATTTATTTATGCTTGTTTGTTTATTTATTTTAAGGGGGGGATGTGGTCTGGAAGTGTAGTCCACATAGCAAAAATAGTAACCATTGTTTCTCTAGAAAAGTAGTTCATTTAGTATTGTGGAACAGTTTTGAGATAATTCCATTGCACTTGAGGGCAATCTGTAAAATTAACAGTGGATGTTAAACAATTCTGAGGGAAAGTAGATGTGTGCACCGAGCCAGCTGAATTTGAGTCAAAGAAATGGAAAAAAATCTAGCAGAAGTTGGATGTGGAAATTGTAATGAAAAATTGGTTATAGTTTTTTTTTTTAATCATTTCAGAAAGAGGTTTGAGCACCAGCAGAAGTTTTTAGAAGAAGAACGAAAACGGCGCCAGTTTGAAGAGCAGAAGCAAAAGCTGAGGCTCTTAAGCAGTGTGAAACCTAAGGTAGGTCCTCAACAGCAAGGGCGATGTTGGTTTCCTTGAGGCTGTTTCAATGGCTTTTAATGAGGTGCTTTATTTTGGGAAGTGAGTGGGGAACTTGCATGACACATCAGATCTTGGAAAGCATCTGGAATATTCAGTCATTTGCACGCTCTTGTTGCAATGCAAACAAAGTCTGCAAATGAAAACCAACTTCTGTAAAATAAACTTAAACAAGCCTGAAGTGTAGCATTTAGGAACAGACTGAGATTTCCAGAAAAGAGAATGTTTGGTGGCTTGTTTGTTAACTTTATCCAAAGCTTTGGGCCATTCCAGTGAGCTCTGAGGCTCTTATCTGTAAGACTACAAATAACTGAATAAGGTTTATGTGTTACTTCTGTACATAAAGTGTCTTTTGGAAGACTGAAAGGTGCTGTTATTGTGTAGCCTGCAAAATACATGCTTTCTAAATATGGGAGTTACTGTTAATATGCTTCAGGTGTTGCTGGAAAAAGAAGGGTTTAATCTAACAGTAGGCGGTGCTAAATCTTGTACTGAACAAGTGGGGGTACTGGAAGAAAAGTGAATTGTGCTGTGATTGTTTTTTTTTCTTTTCCAAAATGTTTCAGACAGGTGAAAAAAGCAGAGATGATGCACTGGAAGCCATTAAAGGAAATCTAGATGGTTTCTCTAGGGATGCTAAAATGCATCCAACACCAGCATCTCATCCAAAAAAGCCAGGTTTGTCATTTTTCTCTCTTCCACTGAAAATAAAACTAATATTTGAAATCCTTGGCAGAAGGAACCAATTGAAAGAAGTGTTTTTATTTGATGATATAAAGTGAATGTATTAATGTTTTGTAAACTCGAGTGTCATCCTAACAACTGTTCACTCGCTTGGTGTGAGATATTAGATTTCAGCTTTCATTGGAAGACTTGATAATCTTTAAAAGAGAATGTAATATGAAATGCTTACTGTGAAATATCATGGGAATTGATAATGGATGTTAAGCCCAGTGTTAATAACTTTCTTTATACTTCCATTCTAACTCTTATAATTGAGTTCTTTTCTAGTCAAAGCATTAATTAATGTTTAGCAGAGTGCTTTTGAAGCTGAGAAGTGCTATGTAAGTGTCAAGAATGATCAAAACCTTGTGTAAAGACTTCAGTGTACTGTAATAGCTTTTTTTTTTTTTTTTTTTTTTTTTACCATTGCCTGGGCCTGGTCAAATCAAAGCCTTTGGTATTCTCTCTTCTCAGTAATTACTATGTTTGTAACAGTTATTACTAGAAATTTCTTTTGGGTTAAAACATAGCTTGCTCTGTTTAGCCTAAATGAAGCTTAGCTGGACAAGGATTTTCACATGTAAAATCTTTATCTCTACTGTGGATTTGCTCTTTGATAATTTTGAAGTTCCAGGTGGTTTTCTAGCATTCTCCCATTGTTTGTTAAATTCCCCATCCTGCTCTGTTAAAATGGGTGACTAAGAAAGGGATCACGCAGAAAACTGTCTAAAGGAATATCACGTTTCTTTTGTATCTCATGGTTTATTATTGAGTGTCTGGGGATAAAATAAATCTTGGAGGGGAAACGTCTCCCTCGCCTTGGCACCACCCAGCATCTCTAGTTTGAAATATTTCCTCTTGATTTGTTTTGACCCAATCTGTTTAAAACAAATGGAATACTTCCATAGCTGGTCTTAAGAATCAAGATTCAATCAAAGTGTTTACATCTGGGCGAGAAGATGCATGGTTGGAAGAGGCTGCTCAGCTTTACCTTATGTGTTTGCTATGCTGACAGTAGTCACTATTCTCATCTCTGTCAAATAACATCCACTGCTGTTTCTCCTCACTCATTTTCTATTTATAGCTGTATTTGCCATTTTCCCTGCTTTTCCACCTAAAAACTTTCCTCCTGATCACTTTGCATTGTGTTCATTCCATTTTACAGATCATCCCACATCATCATCCCATTCTGCTGTATCTGTTTCCCACTCTGCTTTTCTTGATGATGAAGAATTTAGTGACTTTATACAAGGGCCTACTGAAAGCCCCAAAGCGGTGCCTCAGCCCACCTCTCAGCCTTTTCAGCCTTTCCATTCTGCTGCTGAGGCTGGACGACTGCTTTCAGAAAAGGCTGTGGTCCAACCTCTCCCTCCAACCCAGACTCCAGTGTTATCCATCCTGCATGGTACAGCTGGGCAGGTTCCCTATTTTCCTACCTCTGCATCTTCACCCAGTATCCATAAAACAGGTAACTCTGAAGTTTTATTTTATTTTTCCTAATATCACTTTTTGTTGTAAAGCTACAGAGAGTCTTTACCTATTTTTTTGTTTTTTTTTTTTCCCCTTCAGTCTGGCTGAAAGATATAGGCAATGAATTAGAAGCCTGCTGATCCATGGGGAACGATGTCCCCTTCCTGCTTTCCTTAGAACTGCACTGTAAAAGCAAGTTGTGTGGATTGAAGGATGCTAAATATGCATCTGACACATCTCGAGCATATTAAGTCTTGTATGCTAGCACTGTATGAAGTCTGTGTAATAGAACAGTTGAAAAGACGGTATAAAAAATACTGTGCTGATGTGGAATGCTTGTGTGCTTCCTCTCTTGGAGGCTAAGCAGGTGTAGGTAAGATTAACATGAAGAACTTAGCATATATAAGCGGGTATTTGACCTGAGCCTTAAATAATTCTTTTGCATGATCCGGCTGATTATGCAATGGTATCCCTAATACAGGATTTCATGTATTCCCTATGTGTTTCTTTCTATTAGCTGAATTTGTTGTGTATGTGTAGCAAGTGAAAAGCAGAATTGGGCCGTAGAAGTGTTTGAGCAGGGCAGTGCTGCTGCTCTGAGATGGGACAGGTCCTCATCTGATAATCTGTCGGTGGTACCAGTAATACTTCTTTGAAGGTGTGCAGTTGTGATCTGGGTGGTTAATAACAAAATATAAATACTTCCTCCTGCTGTTCATTCAGGCTCTTCCTTGGAGGAGAAAGTCTTAGATAATGGCTCAAATGAATCTGAACAAGAGCAAACCAAACTTAAAGCATCCGAAGTTGGGCACAAAGCCTCAGCTGCAGGCCAAGCTCGTCCCAGTCTAGCCATCAATGACTGGGCTCTTGTAGGTGGACATGAAAGTGGTACCACTGCTGCAGAGGTGCACAAGGCTTCAGAACAAAACATAGCAATTGAAGAGTGTGGTGAGCAAATGAAACATTTGATGGAATTTAATAAGATGCTGCTTGAATGCTAACACTCTATACACTAATTGTAAGACCAATTCTGCATAATTTTGCTCTGAATGCCTGCTTGAATAATATACCAGGGCCTCCTGCTCCTTGCTAGAAGTAACAACTGTGATTTTGCTCTGGACTTTCCCCACGTGAGTTTACTGCTGTAATCACATTTAACATGTTTGTTTAATCAGGTTTTCTGTTTTGCAATATTCTGCCCTCTTTCTTGGAGAAACAGATATGCTCTCTAAAATTTTTCCCAGACATTTTCCCAGACACTTGCCACTCATAGCGTTATATCTAAAACGATTTGTATTTTAGAGATGATTTCAAAAGCTGCACCAGATTTATTTCTAGTTCAGATTTTGTTAAAGATGACTACTGCGTGCTTGGTTAGTGAGAGTTAATGTAGTGGAGAAGAGAGTAACCAATTGACAGAGACGCAGTTGTGGCAGATCACATGGAAGTCTGTAGTAGTGAAGACAGCTGTGATTTCTTTTGAACAATGAGACAAAGGATACATTTTTGTGAGCATGGGAAAAGAACTTGCTAAGATCCAGTTTGATGGGCTATTTGTGTTTCCCTGCTAAGGATTTTCTGGTTGGGAGTGGTTCTTACGCTTCCCTTTGGATAAGTATGAATTTGTTTTTCCACCAGTAGCCCTCCTAGTGATGGGAAGGCTCAGCTTATATTGCACAGAACTGCTGTTGTGCAATTGTAAGAGGTTATGAGACAAGTTCTGTGCAACTAGAAATTTGGCAAATGAGGAGCTCCTTGTTTCTTTGTGTATATAGCAGTACTCTTGCTGCTACCCCAAGTCATTATGTTGAAATATATTGTGCAGTGGCTGTTTTTCCTCTGAGAACTTTGCTTGAAATGCTAAATGATGCTGACAAGCTAAGATCTGGTCTCAAAGACCTCTATATTCTGAATCTGTATGTCTTAATGCAACTGTGTCTTTCTTTTTCTTGCTAAATGGAACACCTTTAGGTGTTGGAGTATTCCCTTCGCAGGATCCAATTCAGCAAATGATGCCTCCTTGGATTTACAATGATAGCTTGGTTCCAGGTAAGTGGGGAGAGTGGACATTTAACTAAGTGGGCAGTGTAAAGTGTGAATATGCGTGCTTACATTGCTTTTGTTTGTGATTGAAGCATTTTTCTTCCGTCATCAAATGAATTCATCTTTTTGCTGAGATACATATTTGTGATATTTGTCTGCATTTGAAGAAAGGATTTTCTTCAAGCGTGTTAAATGTTTAGAATTGTTATGAAAGCAGATCATACTAGTAGAAGCTGCTGCTGGTAAAATTGGTTTCATGGGTAGACTGCTTTTGGCATCTCTTGTAATTAAGCAGACTCGCTTCTTAAGGCTATTTACCTTATACATGCAAATAACATTGGAAACAGAATGAAATGCTGCAATCAATATTGATTACACTGAAGTTTAAATACATGAAACTGTTAGGACTATCTTTTAATGTGGATTATCCCACGATTTCGTTACAGAAACATGTTTTGAAATAAAGCACTAACTGTATCTTGTATAAAATATTATTCTTGATTGTTTAAACTTGTGCATAAAGAGCTTCCACTAGCATGTTTAGGTGAAAAGGGATGATAGCGTACAATGCCTGAATGCTGTTGCCTTACCTTACACTCTTGCTTGTTACTAATTTGATTTAGGATTTTGATGTAGAAAAGCAATCTTAAATTTGCTTGAAAAAAGCGAATTGCCTGACTAATACTGACTCCTTTGTAACAGAATTGTATAAGAAAATTTTAGAGACAACTTTGACTCCTTCTGGGATAGATACTGCTAAGCTGTATCCCATACTGATGTCATCTGGACTGCCCAGAGAGACTCTTGGACAAATATGGGCTCTAGCCAATAGAACCACCCCTGGAAAGCTTACGAAAGAAGAGCTCTATGCTGTCCTGGCGATGATAGCAGTAACTCAGGTATGACTAAGGCTCTGGGGATTAGTGTGCAAAGATAGGTCCCTTGGCTAATCCACCGTTATTGCATATCGCTGCAGGTGGGTTGTATACCACACCTGTAATAAAAATACTACTTAGCTGAAATCCAGAGGAGAAACTTCCCTTGTAGCTTCGAGAGGACTGTAATTACATCCCAGTACTTACATCCTAGTTTCTTCTTTCTGTAATGTCAGTTGAAGATAGTTCTTAAATATACCTACTGAACTGTGTGTGTGTATTTCTGATGAAAAGGACTGGATGTTTTTCTTCTGCTGTTACACAATTGATCTCCTCAAACTGTATGGATTCTGTATCCCTTCAGTCTATGAATAACAAGAATGTAACAAGTAAACTTGTTACTTCTCTCCTGTACCAGTGGAGTGTGAACTTCAGTCTTCTGTTGTTCGTAGCATAGCATAATCTCTTACCAGTTTATTTCCAAATACCAGCCCTGTATGAAATCTAAGATGAAGATCCAAGCTGATCTTATGGGACTGGTGTGTGTGGTGCCCACCTGTTTCAGCGTGGCTTTTCTTGCCAGTATGCACTAGATTGATGTACTGAAAGCTGATCAAGAATGCTGTCAAATGCTTCTGATCAGCCAGTAAGTTGTCATTACCCTTAGCATAAACCCAGCAGCCAGGGTGCTGAATAGGACTCACTCTTTTAGTATAGGATCTTGATCACTTTTTTTTTTGTTTGTTTTAGAAGATTAAATTGACGCTGGAAAGAAACCTTGCTCTTTCTTAGTTTCAGTAATAGAAGCTCAAAATGAGAGTGAGTCCAGTATGAGTTTTTGCTCATGTGTCCCTTATGGTTGTCTTTTCTTTTTCTGCCTTTGCAGAGAGGAATACCTGCAGTGAGTCCCGATATGTTAAACCAGTTTCCAGCTGCCCCTGTCCCGACTTTATCTGGGTTTCCGATGCCGCTGCCCGCCGCAGTGAGCCAGCAGCCCCTGCTGCCCACGGGACCGCCCGTCTCCTTGCCCCTGAGCATCGGGCCGCCGGTGATGGGCCTGGGCATCACGGCAGCAGCACCAGCGGGCGGAGCTGCAGCACCACCAGCGGGAGCCTTTGCGCCTTCCTACCCGCCCAGCCAGGTGAGAGCTCTGCGTGGCTGGCATGGGCCTACAGGGAGAATCGGCCTGTTTCAGAGCTGCATGATGGCTTTAGATAAACCTTAAGGTGCAGTTGAAGTGGAGACACTGACCATGCTGAGTTTGCTCGCTAATGTTGAGAGGGTTGTGGATTTTGATTTTATTTTTGAAGTTGATCACATTACTCTGAGCTGCTTTTATGCTATATGACAATTTGGAAAGGCAGTAGTGTATCAATTTTCATATTATTTGCAATGTAGGTAGTAAAACCAGAGGATGATGACTTCCAAGAGTTTCAGGATGCTTCTAAGTCTGGCTCCCTAGATGACTCTTTCACTGATTTCCAAGGGGATGGAGCTGGCTCTTCCAAAGCAGCCAGCTCACAGCACCGGAGCAGGTAGCAGATCTTTTGATTTCCACTCCTTCAGTATTTTAGAATTCTTTTAAGAAATTAAATGTTTTCCTCTTTTGTGGGTAGCTTTCTAGCCTGTAATTTTCTTTTGTCGCCTGACTTCTCCTCTGATGATTTCCTTTCAAGATTGTTACAACTACAGTTAGGCTTCCTAAATCCAAAATGACATTTGATGTGCCACAGGTGGTTGCCCAGTTTTTACCATTTCAGTCACCATGCTGAGGTAAATTGCATATACAGGGTGTGTGGATAAGTGTTCAAGTGTTTATATTATTGCACAGGCAATTGAAAGTTACTTCATACCGTGCATTCAGGCAATAATCTAACATAAAGCTACTCAGAAAGAATGCACAAGGGTGGAGGAGTTCTGCCTTTGGTGTTGTGTGCTTCCATTAATAGTCTGACCCAGTGTTTGGTGGAGTTGATAGAAACCATTTGCTGACACCAAGGCCTTTCTTCAGCCCCTGAAGAAGGAACCTAGCATTCATGTCAAGAGCGTGACATTATACTTTTAAATGAATGAGAACTCCAGTGGACAGGGTTTATATTTCTGTGGTTCTCTGGCCAAGACATAAACTTTTGATAGCTGACTATAAATCTGGATCTCATTCAGTCTTCAACAATCTTGGCTGTTTGTTTGGGAGACAGCCAAAATGTAATTCTGGATCAGACAAACTGGGCACAATAAAATGTGTGCTTACTGCCTTTGAGAGTTTAAAATTAATCTTTCAAAGTCCCGTGACAATAAAATTTCAAAGTGTTGTTTAATCCTACTGCACATGGCAAGATTTTACATAGCGCCCAGGTATCTAATTGTAGACATACTTGTTTTCTGTGTATTGAGCTGTCTGTTCTTAGTTGCAGACAGAACTACTGTCTAGCTTTGCGGGTAAACAGTGATTACTATATGCTTCCTTAACAGTGCTGTCAGCTGGGGATACTAAAACAGATTGCTCAGTGACACTATTCCTAATGACATTCCATGGAAGGGATTTAATTTTGCCAATGTCAGTCAATAATGCCACGTGTATTTAAAGGGGCTCTAATTTAAGTATATGTCAGATATCATTTTGCAATAACAGCTATTTGGTTAGTGAAAGTTTCAACAGAAACATTGTTTTTAAATTCCACAGTGGAAAATAGGGGATCATAGGGAGAAAAAAATAAAAGGTGTTTCTTCTTCATTGCAGCAATTCTTTTTATTCAGTTGTAAAGTTGTAAAAGCATTCAATTCTGAAACAAACAAAAGGTTACAATAACCTATAATCTCATTGCTTATGGAGCTTTATTTAAAATTAAAAAAAAGCCATCTGTGGAGTGCAGATGAATAATGATTACATTTGCCAAGATTGCATATCTAATAGCCTGTTTTGCAGTGATGTGAGCTTTGATTATTTTAACAGAAGCTATATTTTTTGACACTGCGCTGTCTCTCTGCAAGCATCACCGACTATCATTAGCACATGTGTGCAAGTGCTAGGTTTGTGTGGTGCTTGTAGGCTGCTGGTAAGGAGATGTAAATGGCTCTAGAAAGATTCTTGCTTCAGGCCAAAGAATGCCATGGCAATTCATTCATGTTTTCAATGTGCATAGTATTGAGTGACATATACTGGAGGTAAAATACATCATTCATATGTAAAGGATGTTGTTCTGTAGTGCTGCAAATGGTAAGGAGGCTTGTGTGGAGGGCAAGCAAGCATCTGCTAAATCTTTCAGCAATTGCTAATGTGATGTTAGGTGATGGCAGCTTTACTATATAAAGTAGTGTGTGTTTATGTGCAAAAGGTAAAGAAGTACATAAAGTAACTGCGGAATAACCCTGATACTGCTGAATAGATGGCTATCTGAACTCACAGATGTACACCGACAGAAATTCAGAGTTCTTAGGGTAGAAGCTTCAAGTTTAGTGATCCAAGCTAGTCAAAATAAGAGGCTCCTTTAAATGAAACCTGGAAGTGTAGATTTGTTATGGATAAATTTAAGGATCTTTGCTTTTATCTCTTTTGCTTTTAGTGTTCCTTCTTTACTAATGCCACTCCCAGGTAACAAGACACTCTCATCAACTGATAAGTACGCTGTGTTTAAAGGAATTGCAGCTGAGAAGCCTGAAAGTACAGCTACTTTTGGAGGTAAAAGGGAAAGTATGCAACTACTCTGGGCAATTTATTACAGTATTTCATATGTCTTGTTTCGGCACTGATTAAAAGTTAATGTAAAAAATCAGGGTAATCATGCCAATGTAAAATTCACACTACGAATTCATAACAGGTTTATGTAAATGTATTTCTTTCTCTCACATTTGCAAGATTCTGGAGACAAGTACAGTGCTTTCCGTGAATTGGAGCAGCCATCAGAGAGCAAGTATGGAGGTAAGCAGGATGGGGCTTTGGGGGTGGTTTTGATGTTTTGTGAGGGTGGTTTTTTTTGTTTTTTTTTTTTTTGTGGTTCTTCATGAACTGTAGAATTTCCATTGCTAGGTTTGCAGAATAATGGTCCCTCTGCTCTTCCAAACAATTTATCAGGAAGAATCCTGGAAAGAATAGTACAGTGACTCTTGGACAATCCGCAAACTGTGTTTTTGGAAGATAAGCATCTCTTCTGGATGCTTCTGAGGTTCATGTTAAAGTAACAATGGTTAGAATTTGTCTGTTTCAAGTCAGGATTCTTAGAAGGAAGAAGAATAAGATGCTTCTGCACAAAATTGTTAGGGCAGAACTTAAACCTTTTATGGCCTTTGCCCTAAGAACAAATGTGGTCACTCATTTTGAAATATGTGAAACCTACATGGCATGTGAGATGTAATATCTGTGTGATAACGCAAGCAGTCCCTCCCTAAGTTTTTTCCAGATCTGAGTGTAGCTCATTTATGCTCTGTGAGTTAATTGTAAATTTTACTTTCTCGTATGATCAGTAGACATATCAGAAGATAAATGTATTACAAATTTAATCTGGCTTTCACAGAGTTATATTTTGGCCAGTATTTTGGTTTCTTGTTAGTAAACAATGCCAGGTTCTGGGATAAGACTGCTTACCCTAGTTCATTCCTTCTCCATGTTTTTCAAAGGTGAAATTCTCTTTTTCAGACACTTTTTTGAAACTCTTGCCATCTTTTGTGAAATTTCCATGTTCAGTACTGTCCTTTAGGATTAAATGCATGCAGTGCAATGAAATATGTCTTTCTGCATATGTCCTAAGATATAGGAAATGACTGTATTTGCCTGCTATCCAGGTCTGACCATTCTTAACCCTTTCACCAGCTTACCTTTCTAATGGAAAAGTTTGCAATTCATCAGTAAGTGTAATTTGCTGTGATGTTCTAGTTTTAGTAAACAAATAGCAATTTCACAAATACTTGCACTGTTGTTGGGCCAAGTGAATTGGTTTGGAGGGAAGGGAGCACAGAAGGATGTTAGGTACAGTCATGGTCCTCTACTCCATTTCTACGAAGGAGTCTTTCAAATCTTGGTTAAAGTAATTTAAAGCATGGCACTGTGTGGTGACTAAAGAATTAAAAGGTAATGGTGTATTTATAAAATAGAACAAAATCTGTTTATTGGACATTTGTAATGAAATGTACTCATACTCTGAAATTACAAGTGATCTAAGTAAATTCATGCTGGTGAATGGGTTAAACAGCATTTGTTGTTTTACATGTTTAAAATAAATTGCTCATTTTTTTTAAAAAAAAGTGTATAAATAGGAAGAAAATTGCATAGTACACCGAAATATGTAATATAAATTCAGTGAAAATATTGCTACCTAATATTTAAGTAGTTTTACAGTATTATTACGCTATCTCACATTCAGTAATAAGTTTAGCTGAGAGTTTCCATGTTTTGTGATTAATCATTTGATGATTAATCACTTTCACGTGGAAGTCCATCTCCAGGCTTCCTAGGAAAACTGTAATCAGGCATAGCAGAAGCAGGAAGGTGCCCGAGTTCTTGCATTTGCTGTTTGTAAGATGTAAGGGTGTTTGTTTTTTTTTCTGGAATGACTGTTAGAATTGCTGACCTCGAAACTTGTGTAGCTCACAGAAGTTGTTTGCAGTTCGGTGTGCATCCTGAGGACTGTTTGCCTGACATGGCATGGAATAAGTTGCTTGCTTGCATGGTGTGAGTATGATGTATTCACTGTCACTGCAATATCTTAGTACTTTTTCATTGCTTCCCTGTCAGGAGATAACCTTGCAGAATTCAAGGCTGCAGGAACCGATGATGGCTTCACAGATTTTAAAACCGCTGACAGTATCTCGCCATTAGAGCCACCAACAAAAGACAAAACTTTCCCCACTTCCTTCCCTTCCTTACCTGCCCAGTCGAAACAGCAAACGCAAGCTAAGACCTCTTTTAATCTAGCAGACTTGGACCTTTTTTCCTCTACTGGAGAAAACAAGCAGCTGTCCTTTCCACCTGCATTTAATGCTTCAAAACCATCCTCCTTTCCGCCACCACCATCCACCACTGCCCAGCCAGCACCTAGCAAAAGCTCGAGCTTAGCTGATGAATTTGGAGAGTTCAACCTTTTTGGGGAATTTTCTAATAGCGCATCAGCCAGTGGACAAGATGACTTTGCAGATTTCATGGCTTTCAACAATAGCAGTGGGTTTTCTGAACAAAAACCAGATGACAAATACAATGCACTTAAGGCAGAGACCAGCCCTGTTCCTCAGCCTGGCTCATCTGCCAGCACAGGGAGGAGTGGGCAGAACTCGGCCACCGCCGCTACGCCCACCAAATACGACATCTTCAAGCAGCTCTCTCTGGAAGGCTCTGGAGCAGGCTTTGAGGAGACAAAGGACAGCACGCTTTCCTCAGTGAAGAGTGATGATGATTTTGCCGATTTTCACTCAAACAAGTTTTCTTCCACGTGCAACAGCGCAGATAAGTCCCTGGTGGACAAAATTGCAGCTTTCAAGCAGGCCAAAGAAGACTCTGCTTCGGTGAAGTCTCTGGATCTCCCTTCTATTGGTGGCAGCAGTGTTGGCAAGGAGGATTCTGAAGATGCGTTGTCTGTTCAGTTTGACATGAAACTGACTGATGTGGAAGGAGATCTTAAGCATGTCATGTCTGATAGCTCTTTGGATTTGCCAACAGTTAGTGGCCAGCATCCGCCAGCAGCAGGTGAGGAATTGGTTAGATTGCTCTGGTAACATAGGTGATGGAGATACCAGTATTCTTCTGTGTGCTAAGTTACAGTATTATGCACTAGTCTTTCAGTAGCGAAAGGCTTCTAAATCTGTGCACCTGCTAGCCAACAGCCCCTTAAATGGGCAGCATTTATTTCTTGTCTTAGAGGACTATAAATAGATTGAGCAGTTTGAACTCAATTCCCATTTATTTTTGAGATTTGACAACATCATATTACTGATACCCGTTAGCGACTGTCACTTAAGGAATTTGAGTGGAAAATTTTCTAATGCAAACAACATCATTCCATTTGTATTAGCAAGATGAATGGCAGAGAGTCTCACTTTAATCTCTTGGTTTCAACAAAGCATTCGGCTTGGGGTCTTAACCCTCTCTGTGCTGCTGGAAGGGTAGGCAGACACTCAGATGTGCTGTTAATGAAAAGCTGTTTAATCAAACGCTACTATATCCCCCATTCTGATGGGGCTTCCTCAGCGTAGCCAGTATTTTGCAGGACCACAGGTATCGTGTACACTTCTTAGAATTAAAACCCTCATTGGAATGATAGTGCAGAGGATCCGTAAATGCTGATGTCATGATCGATGGCTTTTGGGCCTCAATCTAAAACCACAGGTCTTCTATTTTATCCTTAACAAGCTTTTACCTTCTTTAATTTTCCTTTTTGAAAGTACTCCTGAGAGAACAAATTAACCATCTCCAACCTGATTGCATATCATGAAATTTCCCAAGTGTCCTGCTTTTTCTTTTCATATGTACATAGGAAGGTAAGGTGTAGTTGAATGTTCTGTGGCCTTCAATAATATGGGAACCATTACTGTGCTCTAGGGACAAGTATTACGCAGTCAGAGACGTTTCTGGACAGGAGGGAGCATACAAACTGCAAATGTCAAAGCTGTTACTGCAAGAATTAGTAATTCTCAGATGAAATATTTCTTCCATTTTTGCAGATATGGGTAAAAAAAATATACAGTACTGTAATTTTGCATTATATGCTATTTTTAAGTAGGGGAGAGAAAACTAAGTTGGCAACTTTGACATGGAAGATACTCTATAACAGGGTACAAAATATCAGGAATAACTTTATTAGCAAAGACATTTAATTTTCATATATTACTGCTTGGTAAAATTCCAAGTTGAGCGAGCTGTCAAAAACGTAGCACCTACAGTGTATTCTTGAATGTTTACTTTGGTTTTGAAAGCACTTTTTCGTAATATTTTTCTAGCCTCTTTTGGTGGTAGCTTGACTTATGTAGCTCTTCTACAGTATGTGAGCTTTTGCCACAGAAATCAGTGATGAATAATTTTCCCTTTGTGGCAGGAGGGATTTTCTCGGTTTGTTTAAGGGGGTTAGACGATCGTGTGCTCCTTGCTAAACTTTTGGACTTTGAAGTATTAATTAGAAGCTATTTTTATTAAACTCAAACAAGTCTGTATTCTCTTATGGTGCCAAGCTAGGTGTTTTTTTCCACGAGGAGAGTTTTACTCCATTATTTAATTGTTTGGCTCTCGTAGCGGAGCGTGCTCTGCACTGTTACCAGTACTCCTGTGCTCATGTGTTGTGTATGTTGGATGCATCTCAAGCTATGAACTGCTGATGTTCAAGTCTTTTTTTTTTTTTTTCAGTTTACATAATTTAAAAAGCAGATATTTTTTTTTCCCTCCACTTCTTTTGACCTGTAAATCTAATGTCAAAAGGGACAGTATCCCTTTGCAGTGCTCACTGCTGAGAAGCAGCAGGCTGCCCGCTGGGAGCCATGCGGTTTGCAAGCAATACGCGGCACCCCGAGCGACGCAGAGCCGCAGGTGGGGGCTGCTGGAGGACGGACTGGGCGTCCCTGATGTGCCAGTATGGAGCTCTTCTGCCTGCTGAGTGTTGCTGATGTGAGGCTGTGGGCCGGGCAGGTGGGTTGCTGGCTCTGGGGATTGCAGGACGTTGCCTGGCCGCTCCTGGGCGGCTGTGCTGGAGCTCTGCGGGAAGCGAGGCTTTCAGTTCTGCTCTCCGAAGGGGATACTGTCTCTTTAAACTTTGTTATAATTCTTTGTGTGGAAGGTAGATTATACTAATGTTGCCTGATTTCTCTTGCATATACTTTGTATAACCCTTTGAGCACTGCCTGCATGCTGTTAATTGAACCGGGCTGCTTCTTTTCAACCAAATTTATGTTTCACTCCGGGACTCGAGCATTTTTTAATTAACGCCTCGTCATTTCTATAAACCTAATTTGTTCTGCATCCTGCCGAACGCCGCAGTCGGAGCGTACCTGCTTGGGGTATTCTCAAAGGGTTATCCACTTTGCTGCACTTACAAATCTGTAAAGTACCTTTTTCTTTGGCATTACTGGAGATCTCTGTATATTTTAATCAACTTCAGGTTTTTTGCTGCTTTTCTAATGTCTAATTTCAACTAAACATTTCCTGTGTGAATGTGCCTTCTCAAATCTGCTTTGATATCTCTCTTCTGCAAGTATTGACCTGCATGCTTTATTCTGATAACACCCTTCTGAGCTCCTGTGTATCACTATCTTTTGTGATCTGTAAGTCCTGCTGTGTTAATAAATATTATCTTGGCATATTTTGAAAACGTGGGGGCGTGTGATTTGTTTGCAATCCAGCAGCATTACCTCTTTTTCCTGGAGAGGAAAAAAAAAAAAATTACAAAGTTTAAAGTTATGGTATCCCCTCGAGCCAGCGTGTGTGTGGGTGAGCTGCTGCCCGCAGAGCTCTTGCACAGCAGGATGGGCAGCGGGAGCGGCTGGGGAGCGGTGTGCATAGCAGGGCAGCTTCTGTGCCGTGCCCTGGGGAGCTCCGTGCTGACTGGGACTGAGCACAGAAGGGCCTCTGTCCTCTTGTCTCCTCGTCTGCACTTCCCTGCTGCCAGCCAAGGCCACAACACCACTTTGTGATGGGGCCAATTGGAAACGTGTTGCTGTGGAGGCCTTTGCTGGTGAGAGACCTCTAAATAGGATTCTGATATTTATTTAGCTAATCGGGAGTGAGTTAATTCGTGCCCTGCAGTACAGGGCCTGCTTCGTTTTTCTGCTTTGAAAATCCTGGCTTGCTGAATACTGAAGTGCTTTTGAACACAAATGACAGCTGTAAATCTGTGTTGCAGAACTGTGTCACTTCAAATTCTTCCAAATCCTGGGCCACCAACCGCTTTGGATGATTGTCAAATTAGCAGACAAGGTAAAAAGCTAAAAATAATTGAGCTGTGGGATAAAGTTCAAACACTGTGCCAGAGCAAACAGGGTTTTCGTTGTTCCTTGCCACAAGAGCAAAACACACCAGAACCAGCTTTTTCTTCATTACACCAATCTTCAGGACTTAAAAACCTCTCCTGTTCTAGAGAAGCAGCACATTATGTCTAGCCATAAAGTTTTTTAAACCAAAGGCTTGAACATAAAGTGGGGAGGCTGAATTCTGCAGTGCTTATGCTATTAGTGTTTGTTCAACTAATCATACCTGGAGGAGGGACAGTAATGATCGTGACTCTGCTTTTATTACATTTTGTTCAGACTTGACAATGTTGCTCTCTCTCAGTTGCTCTTGTTTAGCATAATTCTGCAAACAGAAGAGCTGTAAGAGCGTTGTGTATCCTCATGGCTCCTGGCAGTGGGGTCCTGATGCCACTGTGGGGCAGTGTCCATCATGGTAACAAAAGAACTAAGTGAAGGTTTTAACTCCCAAAGGTTTGAAGGATTTTCTCTCCTTGTTCCTTCATTTTAAAGTATCTTCTCCACGCTGGCAATGCTACATACTGCTGTTCAGCAGATGTTTGTTGGGACATCTCCTTGTTGGAGCTATTCCAGACTTCACCAGCTGAGGAATAGGCTGAGTCATATGTTGGTTACAATCACAAGGATACATTAAAATCTTGAGAATTGTCTTTTTTTCCTGTTTGTTAGAATGTAGCTAATGCTGCCAAGGCTTTTTCTTAAGTGATCGAACAGTGGACACTGAAGCCTGCAGTTTGTCATTTGCCTCCAGACATACCTTGATCTTTGGAAGCTGAAGTACACTGTTGTGGTTGGCTCCTCTGAAGGATGTCAGGTTTTTCTGCAGATTAGATAACACTAGGAAACAGCATATTAACTATACTTCAGTAGATTAGATAACACTGGGAAACACTGTGTTTTAACTGCATCCGTGGAGTGTCAGTGCACTCTGGTAGCGTGCACATGCCTGCTTTCCTCCCCAAGGCAGCTCCAAGAGCTTTGGGAATCAGGTCTGTTGTGTTCAGCACAGTGTGTGTTTGTAGGCCTGCCAAGCAGAGCTGGCTGTGCCAATTCCATGTGGTTTTATCTGTATTTGGAGTAATAGCATTTGGATTTCTAGAACAAATCTGAACTCAGCATCTGCTGGGATTACTAAGGAATACTGTTTTACTATGATATGGTTCACTAAAATCTATTGATGCGTCCCTATTGATAGAGTTAGAGGTTTCTCAATACACAGTGTCTTTTAATACTTTAATTTGCCCTGCTTCTGTGGCACAGTCCACCCTATGGTCTCCAAAAAGTGCTAAGAAACCACTTCTCAGCTGAGAAAAATGTTTGTGTATCCTTAAAAGAAAGTATTTCCTTGGAGTTTTGTACAGATTCAGTCTTTGATTTTTATTTATTTATTTATTTTCAATACAATTTGATGCTTGTCAGTTCAGATCCTTCAGGAGGAAATGTGGAAACTCAGCAGCAGGTGTCTTTGCTAAATGCAGTGATTCATTGGAATTAGTTCACATTTTTTCCCACTGAATCATGTCTTGCTTTGAAAAAAATATTTCTGATGCACACGCATCTCTTTAGATTTTGGATTGCCATAACAGCAGAATGAAGTTTGTGTTACATCAGCAGTTATAACTGCAGCATTTGAACTGGAGATTTTTATTCATTAAATGCATCTGTGGCCTTTAAGAGAAGTAACAGCGCTTAGCAAAACAATCTGTGCTGATAATAGAGTGCTGCATTGTGGAGAGTGCTCTGGGCTCAGCCACACAGTGCTTTTCACACGTGAACTGCTCTGTGCTTATTAGTGTGATGGCGAGTTGCTCTGCTCCCCGCCGGGGGAAGCTCTTTCTGACCCAGGAGATGTGCTGGGAGCTGAGATAAGCCTTTGGTTTGCTGTTGTTATGACAAAGGTCACCGTTTTCCTTCTTCTGTGCAGAATTCATGACCAATGCAGTGCACGGCCAAACTAAATATAGCTTTTTTTTTTCCTTCAATAGAATAAGATTTTTTAATAAAAACTAATTTGCCTTACACACAGTGACACATACATTCTCATTTTTGTGCTTTCTAATACGTTGCTTTAGGATTGCTTCAGCCATAGAATTTTTGTTTCTGAACAGTATCTTTCTATAGAACAAAACTCTTAGAAACTTTACTGACTGCAGTAATGCTTTATAATCAGTGAATCCATCCGAATCATGGAAACGTATAGGGTTGAACAGCTATGTTTCATCTCGGCTCTTAAGCGTATGCTGGTGGGTTCCATGTCTGCATGAATTCACACAGAGTGGCAAACAGGTTCTGGATGGCACCGTCCACACTGGGCTGTGGTAGGATCTCACTCTTCTTTCTGTATCTCAGTGAACACTGGAACAATAGCAGTGCTTTGGAGTCAGAAAGGAGGGTGCTTGGTGCAGGGTGGTGCTGTTGAGATCTCGGGGTTAATGGCAGTTTGGATGTTATCCCAGCACTTGTTAATGCTAGTGAAACTCTCCTTTAACTTCTCTGAGCAAAGCCTTGTATTAGAAGGCATCAGATTTGGTTTCTTGGGACAAATTACGGAGCCCAGGTCAGCCCCTCCCCAGCCAGGAGCCCTCATCTGTTCGGCTCTGCCATGAGCAGATGCTCTCATCTCTATTTATTCTCCTGTGCACTGCTTGCTCTACAAATCTAATATTCAAATGGTGCTTTGTAATCTTGCTGTATGCGTTCAAGGTGCTAACGTTAGTTGTGGAGATGCTCCATGCTCAGCTGCTGTGTGAAGACCGTCCCTTAGGAAAACCTGAGAGGTGGCACGTTGCGTAGGGACGTTCCGCTTTGTTGTCGTAGCCATTAAACTGTATCATTATATCGTATATTTGTTGGTCTTTTTAATTAGCTGTATATGTGGCTCATGCCTGGAAGGTAGCCTAAAGCGTGGCGTGCTTTCCTCTCTCAGTCAAATGAGTACAAAAGGCAGAAATGCGTTGTTCAAATGGCTTAATCCTCTATTAATGACCAGAGGGCAGCTGGAGGCTCAGCCTGCTCCCTGCCTGGCTGCCCTGCCCCAGCTGTGCCTGCTGTGCACAGTTAAAGGCACGCTGCTTTTGGCTCTGCCCGGGGAGCACGGCGCTGGCTCACACCCGCTCTGCCTTGGGACTGTTTGGCCGTAGGCAGTGAGCAGCAGCTGAGGCTCTGATCCGGACTGACAGTCATTAATGCAGGAAAACAACTGCCAAGTGCAGTGCAGAAGGGCTTTTTTAAAATGCTTTAATGACATCTCTCCGGCTCTGTGTGCCCTCGCGATGGATCAGTCTCAGTCTGAATGTGAAAGATAAGTTGGATGAGTAGTGGGTGCACCCTGGCAGACCCTGATCTCCTCTGCTGGCTGCAGTGTAGGCAGTCAGACTGTGCCATACCTCCTTGTGGTGGGATGAAGAGCCCATTGGCCCATGTAATTGCCAGGTGAGTATAAATGCTTGGAGCTTTCTGCAAAATAATTGGGTTTTCTCTGTGCTTAGCTTTCACAAGCTATTTATTCCGTTCAGAGAAGGTATTTGCCACGTTTGTGTTGTTTCTGAAACTTGTAACTCAAGGAGCGAGGCACACAGCACTGCAGTAACTGTGAGAAATTCAAATGCAACTTTATATCCTGTAACTTCTCGCAGCGCATTTCTGTACATTATTTGTATCAAAGCATGAATACAAAACTTAAGCGTATTAACACTTTGCTGGAGAGGATGGGGAAGCTGCTCTTGCTTTCTGTGTGGTTGCTTTAGTTAAGATGAACTAAGGCGATGCTTGAGTTGCTCACGTTTATGTTTTGGTTGTAGGTTCTGTAGCCAGCATCAGGAGACTGAACTGGTGACCTGTGCGCTCCATACTGTCTAGAAACATTCCTTTTAGTGTTTCTTTGCTATCCATAGTGGCATGGTGACTTTCAGCTTAAATATAAGGCAATATTCAAAGGTTAAGGATTACATTTAGTAAGTGGAGAGTTTTTTGTATTAAGTGCTTAGGTATTTTTCAGATGATTCTGTGCAACTCTAAGCCTCATCAAAGCAGTGATTCGCTGTGTTTGCTTCTGCAGTTTGTTAAGACTCTTAGTGAGTTGCTTTTACTTCTAGATGGTCTCGAGAGACTAATGTTTGAACTTCAGCTTCTAATGGTAGGGGTTTGTTTTTCTCAGATATAGACGAATTAAAATGTGCCCCGTTTGGAAGCTATAACAGCGGGTCTGCAGTCAGCAGCCTGGCAAGCTATGACTGGTCTGACAAAGACGACATTCAGCAAGGCAAGAAGTTCTCCTTTGCCCAGGCTTCAGGAAGTGGATCCTCTGCAGCTACTTCTGTTCTTCAGAAGAAGGAGACCTTGTTTGGCAGCTCAGAAAACATCACCATGACAACCGTTTCCAAAGTGACGACGTTTTCTAGTGAGGATGCTTTACAGGATGTTTCCTTTGCAGCCTTTGCAAACTTTAAAGACTCCGGACCAATATCCAGTGGTCCAAGTGATGATGACAATGGAGACTTTGGTGAGTTTGCGAGACCTTCGTCAGAAGCACGAGATGCGGCAGCTGATGCAAACCAAGAGGCAGACTTCCTCACTGGTGGGATCTCCTCTGAAATGCAGAGAGAATCCACAGATGAATTTGGAGAATTCCAAAGTGAAAAGCCAAAAATAAGCAAATTTGACTTCTTAGTGGCAACATCCCAAGGCAAGATGAAATCTAGTGAAGAAATGATCAAGAGTGAGCTGGCGACCTTTGACCTGTCTGTTCAAGGTAAGCCTGCTCCATGGTGGAAGCCCGTAATGCATACACTTACCAGAGGCTATTTCTTCTAATCAAATGATAAATTTGCTGATGAGGACTTTCCCAAAGACTACTGGAAACAAGCTTCTACTGATTTCCATGGTGTTTGGAGTTGAGTTCTTCCTAGAAGTAAAAAATTTGTTGTGCCAAAACTTTGTAAGAATTTAAGAACTGGTTTGCACCAGTCACTGAGTAAATGGAGGGCTTTGTTGTTCTGGATGAGCAGCACATCCCTTGGTACCGCTCTGTTCATTTTTGGTAGTCGCTGCCTTTGAATCAAAGAATAGTTCTGTTTATATCCAAACTTTTTAGGGTCTCATAAAAGGAGCCTAAGCCTGGGTGACAGAGAAATAAGCCGCTCCTCACCTTTACCAGCTCTGGAACAGCCATTTAGGGATCGCTCAAATACTCTGAGTGAGAAGCCTGCTCTGCCTGTCATCCGAGACAAATACAAAGACCTAACTGGGGAGGTTGAGGTAAGGAGTTATCTGGAATACAAGTAAATTGACAGTGACTTTCATCAGTATTCTGTATCCCAGCCCTTTGGGGAATTAGCTGCTTGAAATTAGAGTATGATCCTAAGGTGGAACCTGGGTAAGGTTTTGTGTTTTGATTTTGCTGTTCATAAAGGAAGGATTCTTTTATTTGTTTCCTTCTTATGAGCAAGAAACGGTTAATAAAAGCTGTTTTGTCTTTTCTGGCTTTAAAGCCTCATGGCATGGAAAAAAATGCTGTTGTCTGAATCGTTTGACCTTGCAGTCTAAGCCTGTAACTGGAAATTGGTTGCAACTAAAATCTAATCCCAGTTTTGGCACTGAGACCACTGGCTTTAGGAAATGGCCTAACTTTTTTGACTGTATAATAGTTATTTCTCTTGCTCATATTGAGAGCAAATAGTAAAAGGACTCATTAAATTCTCCTAATCCTCATTTCTCTAACAGCAGACCTGCAACAGATTGGTTGGGAGTAGGTATGTGCAGTCCAAACTTCTACCTATTTGTATACCTTCTTCCTTTTGAAACTAGTTCTGAGCCCCAGAAATCGAACTTTAGAGTTCAGACACAAAGAGACTAATTAAAAAATGAGAAAAAAGGTAGAAAAAGGTATTTTAGGAGTTTTCATGGATAACTTGCAAATAATCTCTTTAAATATACATCTTCTGTATGTCTATTGTGATACGAGAAAGGGAATTGTGTGTAGAAATGAGATTCAGACTATCCTTCTCTTTCATATAGGAAAGTGAGAGGTATGCTTATGAGTGGCAGAGGTGCCTGGAGAGTGCCCTGCAGGTAAGAGTGTAACCTCCTCTACAGCCTTTTCTTCCTTATTGTAGGATGTTTATCATGAAAAGGGAAAGACCATTAATTTTCAGATAATGTGATACTTCACAGCCAGAGTAATTTAAAAATATGTATATTTTTAATCATATTATTCAACTAGATAGCGATGCATGCGTGCACTTAGAACTGCTGTTTTAGTAATGAAGTTATTTGAGGGAACACATTAAATTTTTAAATGTTCGTACTTCTATCCTGATCTGTGTGATGGAGTACAGCTATTATTTAATTTGCCTCATTGTTTTGTTTAACAATTTGTTAGTGACCATCTTGTTTGTAGTAATTAACAGCACCGTTTCATGAAACTCACTTCCACCAGGTCATAAAGAAAGCAAATGATACCTTGAATGGAATAAGCAGCTCATCCGTTTGCACTGAGGTTATCCAGTCTGCTCAAGGCATGGAATATTTGCTGGGTATGTTTTAATTTACTGCATCTCTTACACTGAAAGTTCTCCTCTGTATTTTAGTTGTGGTTTCAGGAACCTGTGCTCGCAGTGAACTTGTCTGCGTTTCTCCACTGTGGTTTATTCTAACAGGGGTTGTTGAAGTGTACAGAGTAACAAAGAGAGTTGAATTGGGAATCAAAGCAACTGCTGTTTGTAGTGAGAAACTCCAACAGCTGCTGAAGGATATAGATAAAGTGTGGAACAACCTCATAAGCTTCATGTCGCTTGCTGCTTTAACGGTAAGACCAAAAACAAGCTATGTCTTCACTTGAAGAAATGCTCTGATGAGGGAAAATTAGTACAGTCTTAGCGAGCCATTTTATGAAGCCAGAATAGCATGGACTTGACTTGTCTGTGTAATATACCTACAATTAGTTCTAATGCTCACAGCACAGGAGCATGCAACGTAGCAACACGCATAACAGAGCTGTTTTCTTTTCTCTCTGGATTTGGAAGTGCCTCAGTTTGTTTTGGTTCCCACTGCAGACAAAATAGCTTTCCCTTCTCTGAACAGATCTGCCAGACAAGACCGGGCTGCTCTGAGACAGTCTGGTAGGAGCTTGGGAGCTTTCTGCATTGCTGAGCACAAATAGTGGAGGCAGATGGGTATTTCTGATGACGTTTTGTCAGAATATGGGATTTATTCTTTCACTATCTTACCACTCGGCAGGTGAAGTTGATAGATGAGGATTCATCTATTTGAAACCTGGCATTGTTGATGGTAACAATAGGAACAGCCCTCTCTTTATTTAAACAAGCAGATAAAAATCTAGTTCTAAAGTGCCTTCCTTGGAAGATGGCAGGGACCACCCCCAGGGCTAGGGCCTGGCTGCGTTCTCCGTGTCAGTGCAGCTACATGTTGAGTGCACTCGGAGCTGGAACAATGATTTCTTAAGCAAAGTTATCTGAAGGACTCCTGGGACTCCTGATTCCTACAGTTCTCAGAATCATCATTTTTTGTTTCTCTTTTCCACGTGGAACTGTATGCAGCCATACATTCCCCTAGCACGGATCCCAAATGGCACAGAAGTGCCAATTAAGTGCTGAGAAGTATTCTAGCTCAGAGGCATCTGCTTGGAAAGGTTAATTTTATCTTTTAAAGGATTTTGTTACAAGGTAATGTTATGCCCAGCCTTGTGGTTTTCATTGCAAATTACAGGATGACCTTCTCATTTGCTTCACTCATGTGTTTGGTAAACAAATATTACAGTGCCTTTATTAATTTGATTGATCTACTTAAAGATTAAAGGACTTCAATTATTCTCTAGCTGTTCTGCAGGGAGCGTGATCAGCATTCCAGACCTATGGAGATGAGTACACATGCTTTTGTGTACTTTTTTTTCTTTCTTTCTTTTTTTTTCCCCAAAGTTTCCTGCATTTCTAGTCATTATTTTTAATTGTGCCTCTGCATTCAAGCAGTGCATCGTTTTATACCATCCATCCATAGAGTTTTCTGTTGCCATTTATCTTGTCGCTGAAATTCAGGTTATGTGCGGAGAAGTTGCTCTATTTATTATTTTTTTTGCAGGCTTCATCTCCTGTGTCCATTGTCTCTCTTGAACCTGAACTTGTGTCTGGCATGAAATAGCTGATGACCTTAATTCTTACGTGCTTTGGTTAATCTTAATATTCCAGTTGTACATTGTGCCATGTTCTAGTTTCAGAAAAACCTTCAGAAAGAATAACAGCTGCCCTTTTTGAGCAGGCAGTAGTACAGAACTCAGGACAATAAACACAGATACAGACACCACTTCAAACACTGGTGAAAGCGGTGCTGGCCGCTGCCTTGTTTCCTCACAGCTGCACAAACAGCTGCTGCATACCGCTGTTTATCCTCGTCCAGTTCTTAATATGCTGCAGTTGAAATGTAGCAGAGCTGCCTGAGCTCTTTCTTCAGAAGTTTCTCCTGCTTTTGATGTGGGAACATGGAACTGAATAATTCTTTCCTTTGTAGTCTCACCCTTTTTCAAGAGCTGGAGTGTTATAAATCAATGTTGATGGAGATTGCATAGCAGGACTGCAAATATCTACGAGCGGCTTTGATTAAATCATGTATCAATTTATGAGGAAATGCACTGTGTCATCTCTTCCGCGTTGCCTGTTGGGATACCACAGCTCTCTCTTGCAACCAGATTGATTGTTCTTATTACAAGGTCTGAAACTCATTGAAAATGCCTAAACTTTATTGTCTCATTTCTTCAGCCAGATGAAAACTCACTGGATTTCTCTTCTTGTATGCTGCGCCCAGGGATTAAAAATGCCCAAGAGCTTGCCTGTGGAGTGTGCCTCCTAAATGTGGATTCCAGAAGTAAAGTAAGTATACAGCCTCTGTCGTTAAACTCCTTTTTAATTTGTAGTTTTGCCTTCCATTTAGGCCTGGGACATATTTATGAATTTTAAATTTTAATTTGTAACTGGAAGTGGCAAAGGCAAAATCTGACCCATAAATAGATGGGACTCCCATAGTCAATTGGCCTGCATTCACTGGGCTCTGCATGCGACAGAGATGTGGAGAAAGGGCTGATGAGGTCAGTGGCTCGTCGCTGGGAAGGAACTGGGATACTGAGACTGAAGTGTATATATATTAGAAGTATTTTAATAACTTTTCTTTATGAAATGTATCTCCAAGGATCACCAGGAGGGGACTATTGCAATTAACAGAGCTGGGAGGGAATCCCAGGATGTGTACAGAGTAATTATGCCAACCAATTAATGTGTATCGGCAGTTTTGCTGACTTTTTGGTTTCAACGTTATTTCAGAAAGAAGAGAAACCTGTGGAAGAGCTCGCTAAAAAAGTATGAACGTGTAAAAAACATTCTTTATAGAATCATTCCTAGTTGAGTGTGAAAGGCTGAACTGCTAGCTGGCCTTCAGCTGTCATTCTCAATTGTACCGATCATGAACCCTTTTCTTCCAGTCATTTTTTTTGTCACTATTAATACTTGATCTGATCAACTAACATGCTGTAGAGCTTCCCTTTTGTCTTGTCTGCATGCTCATACCTTGTGAATAGCTTTCTGGTTTTGTGCTCCTTCTGTTGTGTGGTAGAAAAGTCCCTGCAATGAGTTTCTGAGTTCATAGCTGCCTGCATGTCTGTTGCAGAAGAGGGGGGAGCTGTAGGGATTTCTGCTACAAATACTGACTTTTGTCTATATGCAGTAGACAATGGCATTTTTAGAAGTCTGTGCAGGAAATCCAGAATCTGGGAAACATGGTTAGAATATTTTTTAAATAGGTAGCTGTGAAGCACTGGAAATTCTGCTAAAGTAGAAACAGCTGCTAAATGTTCTCTTTCTGAACTGGGGGAAAAAAAAATCAGTGTTATATCACAAACAGCCTAGATTTACTTAAAAGTAAAAATTCAGTTCCCCATGACATTTAAGCAGCATCTCCTAGCAACATACATGGAGAAATTTTAAGCTTGTTTGTGGCTTCATGCACTCCAGTCGTAAAGCAGATTCAATTACCAGAATAAAGTGGACCAAACAGCCTGGAGTATGGTAGGATAACGTTAACATCAGAAGCAGCACCAGCCTCAGTCACAGCAGAGTCTGACCCGGTGAAGACAGTGGGCAGGTGGCTGTTGGCTGGCAGAACTAGCTTTGTTCTGGAAGGTGCATGGAACACAGTGAGTTACAGGTGTCAGATGGGACACTACTGACATGTGGTGTAACAGACAGGTATGCATCAGGTGTGAGGGTGGTAGGTTTTGCCCACCTGCAGACATTTTGCAGACTAAAAGAAGGCATTAGTTTGGCTGCTGTGCTTCTGTAAGTGAAAATGGTTTATTCAATTCAGAGAAAGAGGGTCCAGGCTCTACCATGATTTGCCATTCTGGGGTGATCACCTGTGTGATGTCCATTTTCCACTCTAGTTTCTGGAGTGCGGAGGAGGTGAGACGGTCATGCTTTTTTCAATTCTTGTTACTCTAGGCCTTCAATTCAGAAACGGATAATTTTAAGCTGGCATATGGAGGGCACCAGTACCATGCGAGCTGTGCAAACTTCTGGATCAACTGTGTGGAACCAAAGCCTCCGGGTCTCATTTTGCCAGACCTGCTCTGAAAGCGGTTGTGCCGAAGGTGGAGGATCAGGTGAAATGATAATGCGCAGTGCTTGGATAAGTGGTGTGATCGAGTGAGTGGAAAGGATTCTTCGTTTGAAATGCTTCATTTTGGCTTTTGTACAATCATGAATTAAAGCCACTGTCACATATAGAAGTTCACTGTGAAGAATCTTCCTGGAAATGGCTGGGGTTTCAGAAATATCTGGGAAAAATTGTCGAGTGGCATAAAATGTGGCATTTCAATCTTTATCAAGATGAGTGTGGGCTGGCCTTTGTCAAACAAACAAGCAGTCTGCTAACCAAATGCAGACCTCAGAGAGGACATAGCTTCCAAGGTGAACTGAAGTGTTAGATTGATTTGCATAGAAATGACTACTTAAGTACTCAAAGTACATACTTGCAAACAAATCTTTTCTTAATGTTTTTGGTGTCTGGACCATGATGTTGTTCTTTAAATATTTGCTGCTCTACTATTACATGCACACAGTGCTCAAGTCGTGGTTACTTTCAAGGCAAAATGAATTACTGATATAGGAGGAATTAGATGGCAGAGAGACGTTCTATATTCATGCTTTCACCATTCTGAACTGTAAATTATACCATATTCAAACGCATAAGTGGTTAGTACTGGAGGATAAGAACTTGGAAAAATTGTTTAAAATTTCCCCTTCGTATCCAGGTTCTCTAGTGCAGACAGCTGGGTTTGGGAACTTGCAATCTGTGCTGTTCTGCTGCAAATACTAGATAACATCCTATCTTGGACTTGTCCTAAACTACGGGTGGGGTTTGTTTTGCCCAGTGCTTTGGTGGTTGTGTGGCTGCATCGCTGTTGAAAATTGGACTCCACCATTGCTATGTGTCTGCTCCTGTATATATTACCTTTTTGTATTTTAGTATGTGTTACTTGATGGGATGCCTGCATGTAACGTGTGCAACCCAGTGCTGTCTGTAACAATGTGTTTTCCTGACTCACGGAATTGGCAGCACAGGTGGGTCTCAGCTCCTCCTGGGGACAGGTGTGATCTCACACTGGAAGCTGTCTCCTCAAGCAGGCTGTCTGCTGAAGCAGTCTGTTGCCAATCTGCTGTTCTGTTGCTTTCAGGAGAGGCACCTACCTAAACAGGAAGAAGTCATTATAGATTATTGCAGAGTGTTACCCAGACATCTAAAATACCTGACTCTTTCTTCCTGTGCAACACCCAGATAACAGTGCCATCAGCAGCTACTTTTGGAATTTTAAACCCATTGGGAGCTTCATGGCATGAATTTAAGAGCCTTACCTCTGTACTGTTTTGTTCAGTTTGCAGAGAATGCAATGTGTTGTGTATCCATCAGGTACAACTTGCTGCTTAATTCTTTGACTTAAGCTGAAAGTCCCTTTTCTCCAAGGATATCAACAGCTTTTCCATCTTTGCCTTGCCTGCATTATGAGTAACTGACATTGACATTATTTGCTGAAATTGAAATTATAAAGAGGAAAATGTTGCCTCTTTGGTGGAAGAGGTCAGGGAACAGTTCAGGAAAGTGGACATTCACAAGTCCATGGGCCCCAATGGGATGCAGTACTGAGGCAGCTGACCTGTGTGATTGTGGGGCCCCTTTCTATCATCACTGCTCAATTGTGGCAAATGGGAGACGTTCCCAAAGACTGGAGGAAAGCACACATCCCTCCTGTCTTAAAAAAGAAGGACCCAGGGAACTTCACAGGTCAGTCAGTCAGCTTCGCCTGAGTCCCTGCAGGGTGATACAACAGCTCGTCCTGGAAACCATTTCCAGGAACACGAGGGAGAAGGAAATAACAGGAGTAGGCAGTGTGGCTTCAGAAGGGGAAGTCATGCCTGATGAGTTTCAGTAATGATATCTGCAGCCTGATGGGGCTGGGGTTGGAGCAGGTGGGCCCTGAGGTCCCTTCAACCCTAACCATTCTGTGGTTCTGTGATTAATTTATTTATTTACTAGTTCTTAACTATACTAAACTATTAATTATGCCAAATGAAAGAATCGTGGCTAATAGGAGTGTTAGATGTCTGGCCCCTTATTTACACAAATTTAAATCAACCTTCCTGCTGCCTGAGATTAGCTCATTTGTGGAACAATAACTTGTGCCTCCAATTGCGAGCTCAAGCTCATCAAATGGTGGATTTTTAATCATGTGACAGTGATTGCTTGCCTTCTGCTGCCAGTAATTACATATTAAAAAAAAAAAAAAGGCAGTCACTCTTTGCTTGCCATTTCATTTATTAGGCATGAAACAGTGACAGCACCATAGCTTCTGAGATTGTTTTCCCTCCTAATGAGGGGCTGTACACATCACCAGAGTAAGTGTTCCCACTGATGTTTGGGGTCTGTGCAGCGCAGCACGGCAGCACTCAGTGTGCAGCTGAATGACTGGAGCACTTGGGCATTGCTGCACTCCTTGCTGCGAGCGAGGGGACCTCTCAAGTGGTTTGGAGTGTCTGGCTGACGCAAAAGCTGTGCTTGTGGAAGTGCTATATTGGGAAAAGGGAGTTTATTGTTAGCATGGATTTCCATCGCGGCTCCTGAGCACTTAACTGGATCGGTTTGTTTGTCTTTAATTAGAGAACGCCATGAAGGAAACAGGCCACAGTGTGAAACTTAAAGCAAGCAATATTTCAAATACCGTATGAGCTATGCTGTCATAAAAATGTGTTTCAGTGATGTTTCTCTCGTAATGTACTTGTTAAGCAGGGAAGTTTCCTCTCTGAGATGGATCTAGTGTGTCTTCTGGCCATAAAAATAAGGAATCTGTGTTAACAGTTGCAGTGGAGCATGGTGAGGTGCGGCACTGCCGTCATTGCTGCCTGCAGAAGGGGAAGCAGCCGGCAGCATTGCTGCGTTTGTGACCAGCAGAAATGGTTTTTCTGAACGCTTTGATGTCATGGGAGCACACCAATGCTGTCCGTGCAGATACCCTCGGTACAGGCATTGCACAGGAGGATCGTTTCCCTTGCACATCCTGCTCGTTACAATGACTCACTGTTGCATTCAGCTCCCTCAGATACGGCGCTGCTAGCCAATCTGTATCCAAGGTGATGGTATTTTCTATGGTGCATTGTAACAGACCACGTACCCTGCTTCCTTTGCATACAGGCTGATGGACGTGCTGCCTTCTGCTTTGGCTGTGCTGAATTTTGTAAATGTAACTCCTTTCTCTGGACATTGACTAGGAAAAAAACTGAGAAATGTGGTTTTGTTTTTTCTAATGTCTGTAATCTCTGGAGCTGCCTTGGGAAAGTGATCTTCCTTTGTGTGTATATTTGGAGTTTGAAGAGGTTGCTCCCTCGGTTAATTTAATTTATGCATGGTTTTGCCCCATTGTACTCCTGATGCTTCTGCGCTATCTCAGTGTGCTTTGTCTCGGTGGATGGAGTGCTGGAGAGCAAACCGGCGGCTCTGGCCTGTTTGCTTCCTTACTGCCCTGTTTCCTTATTGCCCCGTTTCCCTGCCATGCTCTGTGGGGTGGGAATGCTCAGCTCTTGGATGTTGATGGTTCTCCATTTCCGGCAGCAGCTTCTCCTCGCCTGGGCGTGCTTTGAGCAGCTTCTCCTTAAGAAGCACGTGGTGCCATGAGGGGAAGCATGGCCGAGGGTTGGGAAGAAGCTATGACACCCCATGGAATGCAGTTCCCTTCTCAGCTTCATGTCAGATTGATTAAACTTGAAACAAAGGCGGCCTTTTCAATAAAAGCTGCTATTGTACAAGCTGCTTCTTCTGAAAGATGTCTTTTTGATTTCTGGGCCTGTATTTAATTCCAGTTCCCAATACTATGAAGAAAAGAGGTCAGAAGAAATCTATTTATATTGTGATTCCTTCCTGTCCCCTTTGGGTGAGCATTGTTTGTCTTCTAGAAGTGACTTCACCATTTGCAGTTGGAGCTGTTTCAGCCTGTGCCGTGCCAGAGTCACTGCAGAAATCCCCGCAGGGATCCTTGCAGGGCACAGCTGGGGCCACGTGCTGAATGCTCACGGATGCAGAATCTCTGGCCAATGACTGGAAGGTGTCTCACTGAGTGGCACCTACAGTATTCTGCAAACAAGGTGTGCGCTCTTCTGGACGATGGGAATCAGGAGGAATGGTGCTTCCCTCACGTCGTGCTGCCCTGCTTCCACATGCTTGGAGTTGCATCTTCTGCTTCTGTTAACTTCAAGGTGCACAAAAACCATTTGGAGGAAAATGAGGCACAGGTAAATATCTTCTCGTGGAATGAGGAACTTCTGTGGAGAGATACCTCTAAGTTGTTGGTACGACTGCACTTCTCTGAAATCTCTCCTGGGCATTCTGGATGAGTTCTCTATTTCATGACGTGTTTTTGTGAGGCGATTGCATTTTTTATTGCTTCAAAGTCACTCTGTGCTTTGGTTGTTGAACACTTGGTACTGTCCCCTTCCCCAGCATTGAAGCGGTATGTATGTGCAAAATATACGTATAACTATTCCAAGTGGAGAAGTTTTCCCTTCTAGTTTTTATGTAGAAAATACTGTTAAAATAGGCCTACTCAATTTTTTAGTTAAAGTTTAATTTTGAAAGATTTATTTTTTTTTTTAGTATTTTTTCCCTCTAAGTGACATGCTTTCAGGATTTCTCCCAGCTAATTCTTAGTCCTATTTTTAATGTGTAGTTCCCTTTCTTGCTTACCACTTCCCTGGTGATATTTAACTCCAAAGGAAAAAAAAAAAGTATATTTTCAAATGGACAGCCAGTCTGATACGCCTGCTTGTTTGTCACTGCAAACAGTGCCAAGAGACACAACCGCTGAAACCTGAACTGTTCACAGCGTGTGGCAAATCTCCCTTTTATCTCTGTGGGCTGAAACTTGATTCTTGCTCATCTGAAAAGAATTCCCTCTGGCGCTGCAGGGCTGCTCTGTTGTGCTTGATAGGGAAGTGCCCTGAGATCCAGGTGCTGGGAGTTGGAAAACCTGGTGCTCCAGTGGTTGGGGTTTTCCAGCTGCAGTTTTGGCTAGTGCACCCCAGACACAAGAGAGGTTTGCAGGTGGAATGGGCTATAGATGCACACAGGAAACTCTTTTTGGACTTTGGATGCCCTTAAAATATTGAGGAATTTGCATCACTAACTGAACTGCCTGGCTATTGTAATGACTGTCAGGAATGGGGGACACCTCGAAACTGCCTGGAACACAGAATTACTTCTCCAGACTTGTGTAAAGTGCTGCTCAGGATTACACCATGTTCCCACTGCTACTTCAGATACATTAGCACACTTCTGAACAGGAAGCCAACACATGTTCTAGTTTACTCTTTATTGATTTTTTTTTACAAGTATAGAATCTCATTTAAATCAGATAGCTATCTCAGCATCCAGCAATCTGCGTACTCATCCGTCAGGGATGCAGCAGAGGACAGGAAGGTCTTGCTCCATCTGCAGGGAGGGCAGCGGTGCCCAGGAGGCAGCAGCTGTGCCACAGAGAGGCTTCTCCCACATCTCCAGTTGGAATCTTTCTCATCACGAACAGAACGAGGCAAAGCCTTTTCCATACCGCCATCCCCGTCCTGGAGGTGAAACAGATCGCCTTTTTTTGCAGAACAATTCTAGAATGCAACATAACCTTGAGGACATAATGAAGTGTTTTAGAAATGGGCTAAGGCAGATCACGACCGTATCTAGAGCAAAGTACTCGAGTGGGTGTACCTAATTTCAGTCCACTGGTTGTCTGAACGTTAGGAAATGCAACTCAGCCCTTTAGGAAGGTGGCCACGCACACAGCGTTTCCTAAACATCCCCTTGGCTGTGTGGTGGGGAAAGGGAAGGGTTAACCTCCCCCTGTTGCCTTGAGCCACATGTTCACAAATTGTGTTTACTTTCCTCCCACGGAACACCACCAGTACTTTTCAGAAGTGTCAGTGTATTCCAGGACTATTGCCCTGGCATGGAATGAGTGAAGAAGGGCTTTGTATTTACTTGATTCCAATCATTCAAATTTTATTTTACTTGTGCCTGACACGGACTGACTTCATTCTTTTTGACTTTTAATACAGATTAAGAGCTGACTAAAGATCTCAAACACTATATACTGAGAGTCACTACAGATGTTAAAGAAAACACCAGCACTAGCAACACAACCCTGCACTGCCTCCTCCCTGCTCCTGGAAGCCATGCTCTTAGAGCTGGACTTCCCTGTCTAGTGCTAGTGCTGCTCCCAAACCACTACAGGATTCTGCAAGGAAGCAAACAAGCTATTAAAGAAATATCCAGGCTACCGCATCACAAAGCGCACTTTGTTCATTAACTCTGCCAAACGCCTTGTAGGCCTTTCCTCATAGGATACTACTAAACTGACTAAAAAGAGAGGGAGGCTTTATGAAAGGAATAAACTTATAAGAAGATCTCATTCTGCTAAATCAGAGAAAAATGGGATGGGGGAATCCCTGTAGAAAGAAATGCTTCGAAGGGAACCGTTGGCCTTGCGGGTTAGTGAGGTGAGAATTAGTTGAGGTTCTGCTGTATGGTAAAGAACCAAAGTTGGCTGTAGAAAGAGAAGGGAACATCTCCAGTCTGGTCGACTTGGAACAGCATGTCCCTTCTGCTGTGCTTCCCGTCTGCAGTCACATTAAATTCCCCAGTAAGGCATCAGGGGTCTCCTCTCTCTCTCATAAACGTCTGGGATGATGCCATATGGTGTCTGTACCATTTTAACCGTTGTCTTCCCAAACAGCTTCCTCTCGTAGTCTATCAGTTGCCTCCAGAAGCCCACGTTAGGGCGTATAACAGGGCGCCTTGATTTGACCCAGTTGTATGCCTCGAAGAGGGACACCTTATGGTA
>JAOWBP010004513.1:5165712-5178799 GCA_028571105.1 Tragopan temminckii | reverse complement strand
CGGCCTGCGCTCGGCTCCGGAGGCCGCGGGGACGCCTCTCGCTGGGGAAGGGCCGCGCCGCGCCCGGGGCCGCTTCTGCAGGGCTGGGGGCCGGGCCTCGTCCTGCCGCCCTGCTGGGAGCGCTTTGGGTGCCGGCCTGGGCCTAATCCCCGTCCCGAAGCCTCGTCCTGCCCCGGTCTGCTCCTCCCTGAAGACCCCGACCTGAAGGGGTGGCTCTCGGAGCTGTGCCGTTACGGCTTTCCAGGGCCCGTCCTGCCCCGCTGGGCGCTGGGCTTTGCGTTTCCTCACAAGGAGGGCTGGATGTGGCTGCGAGGCGCCGAGGGCCGGCTGTGCCTTAAGGCTGAGACGTGTCCTCGTGCTGTTGGGCTGCCGTGCAGGAAGGATGCCCGTGTCACACCCAGGGAGGGAGCTGAGGCCCGGGCCCGGCTCTGGGTGCTCAGGTGGGTGTGTGAGGGGGCTCCGGCTGCCAGCCCTGCCATGACTGCCCTCGGGAGGCTGCTGTGCCTGGAGAAGCGGTGTTGAAGAGGGCAGGCTGGCCCTGCAGCTCTCCAGAAGGATGGCGGGCTCTTGCTCTGGTGCTCTTGGCTGTTGAAGGCACGGTTCTGCACTGAGATGTTCCTTGCCAGAACGATGAAGACAGAAGATGCTTTTTGCAGGTTGCTTGATATCTGCTTATGTAATGGCAGATGTCCACTGAACTCTGTGTGCTGCAGACGTGTGAAGGCCAGGTGTTCCTCAAAGAGGCTTTCCTGGGAGAAATATCCATGAGTGAATCTCTGCTACGTCACTCTTCCTTTGGGGTGGACATGCAGAAGGCTCTTCCGAGGGGTTGCCAGCCCCCTGGATAATGAATCCACATCTGCAGGCTGTTAGCTTGGTTCTTCTGAGTCATATCTTGTCCTGTCAGGATTTCTAGGCTCCCTGCTAGAACCTGCTGGCTCAGACTGCAGCAAAGAGGGGAACAAACTGACTGCAAGTGGCTTTTCCAGAGCAGCGGTAGAGGTGTGTGCTCTGTTGCTGTCTGAGCTCAGTTCCTGTCATTCCTCTTGGTGCTATTAGTGTATGTTAACAGCAGTGCTCTATTAAGCACCACATCTACATAGTATAAATTAAGGTTGCAGTTGAAGACTTCAAGTGCAGACAGAGTAAAGAATTGAAGTATTGTAATTGTAGGGCTGCAATTATGTAACTGGATTCTCTTTCTCTCTGGGTAGCAGGCTCCTTTAATTGCTGTAACAAAGCTACTCCTTCAGTTTTCTGGGACTGTTCCAGGAAGTGATCATTGCAGCAGATTTTCTTCACTCTTTGGTAAAGCTATGAACGTGTAGTTTCACAATTTCAAAACATCCTTGGTACTATTGCAGGGGCTCACAGCATTGTGGAGAGATCTAGCAAACTTAAGGGTGTTTTGCAGGCTTAATTGGAGGTACTTTTCGCCAGTAAGAAGCTTATTTCACAAAGTTTTAGTGTGCTCTGGTAAGAGCTGCTGCTGCTGAGGTGAGCAGCAGTGCTTCTCAACATAGGCCTTTGCTTGACCAGCCCCACAAATAGTGCATGCTTCCTGACTGGGCACTCCCTGGATGGTGGCTCTGGTGTCCAGAGTGGGATTTGGAGCGGGCCAGCCGGCAGTGCTGCACAGAGCTCCTTTCCTTGCTTCAAGAAAGGCTGTGGGACTGAGACTGCTAAGACCTGCTTTCTAGGATAATGTGAACTGCATCCAGGAGACTTCCCAGTGCTGACTGCCTCATAAAAAGGCTGTGGTAAGTCTACATGTCAGTGGCTCAGTACATGTCAACTACCTCACAGTGAAGGAGGTTAAATGCTCAGCTTAAGTTACTGTTTCCTGGTTTCTTAGAGGTGATGGGTAGTACTGGTGTGCTGGCATCTCATACCTGTGCTGTTGATCTACAGGCTGGGGAAGAAAGACTGGAGGTATCTTTCCCTGGCCCTAGCAGTGGCTAGCTTCCCCCAGCCTGTTTCCCTGTTAGGCTGTAGCGTGGTGTTTCTGGTTTGCCAGACTTGCTTTGTCCTGTGGGAGTAGCTGAAATCTGGGGTTTAGCAGCAGTGCTGAAGTGATAGGCTGACTGTGGAACAATGTTCATTCCAAGTGGAACTAGCAACAGTAGCTGCTGATCAAGGGCAAAATAAAAGCACTGTTACTGTTGTCATGCTTAGCAAGCTGCTGCTGGGTACAGGTTTGGGGTCAGCTCCTGAGGCTCCAAGCAGGTGATGCTCCAAACCACTGGTGCACCTGGAAGGCAGACTTGGCTGTAGCCTATTGATGTATAGGAGGGCTCTGTCTCTGCAGATCTTGTCTCCTCCCACACAGCTTTTTTTTTTTGCCTGTTTGATGCAGGTGATGATGTTGGTCTATCTCTGATCTAACCTCCAGACATTGCCAATGCTTCAGTGTTCCAGCTGTAAAGGATCTTAGCCTGAGACTGCGATAGGCTCCCTGATAAACTCACACTGTGTGTAACGGAGTTCATAGCATTGGCTTGTGATGCATCTTGCCATAAAGGAAAACCTCTGAGTATGGGCAGCTGCTCCTTTCTTGGGAAGAGATTAAAGGAATCTATGTTCTGCCTTAGGTTCACGATGTCTGACAGAAAGGCTGTCATCAAGAATGCAGACATGTCCGAGGACATGCAGCAGGATGCTGTTGACTGTGCCACACAGGCAATGGAGAAGTACAACATAGAAAAGGACATTGCAGCATATATAAAGAAGGTAAATAAGGGATGAGGGGGGTGCTCTGTCTGAGACTTCCTGCAGCTCTTAAGTATGTGTGTGTTGAGCCTGAGTGTCTGACACTTCATACTTCAGTGTTTGGAAGAAGATGTTTTCTTTGCTTCTTCACTCCTATTCCCAAGAGGATGGAGTGACTTTTCCAAGGTCAGAGGAAGACTGGCAGAGCAGGGCCTGGTGTGTTGCTGCTCTCAGCAAGCAGTTTGAGTGCTTTCCCTCTCAATTTGCTGGCCTTAAGAGCTGGCTGCTGCCTCTATTTAGGGCTTGCTCCACGGATGCTGCTGCATTTGCTTGACTGCTTCTGCTTGACTGGCAGTACAGGTGCAGGATGGGATTACTCTGTAGCTTCACGCAGAAATGGGCAGCCCTGCATGAGCAGTTCTGTTTGTAGTGTTCCAGACTCCAGGGTGGTGGGTGTGGAGGAGTATGCAGCCTCGTTCTGCCTGGCAGGAATGTACAAACAAGCTGCTTTAAAAGCAGTGCAGGCAGTTCCCTGGCTCATGAAGTTTCCCTGTTTGCGGGAGCCCATTAACTTCTGTCTCTTGCTTGACAGTATCTGGGAAGCTGTCAGTTACATCTATAGCCACTTCTCTGAAGAATGGCCAAAGTCATTTTGAAGGAGCAAAATGTTTATGTAGGTAGTACAGTCCTGGCACCAGGATTAGCTTTTGGGCCTTGCTTGTAATCTAAGTGTGAATGGATTCAAAGATGTTTTCTAACTTCTCAGATCACTTTGATCTGTTGAAGCAAGATCTATCTCAAAGTGCTTGAGGCAATGCAGTGTGCAAAGTGAGTGAATGCAGCAGAGAATCCAAAAAGTTTGCCTTTATTTCCTAAGAGTGTTGGATGAAATTATTTGTTGCACCTTCATGTCCTGGCAAGAAAGCTTTTACCTACTTCAAAGGTTACCTGCAAGGAGTGGAGACTCTTGCTGCTGTCTGAGGACTAGGCTTGCTTTAATCTTTAACTTTGTGCTCTTCTGGCTCTGTCTGGGGGAGGGAAGGGTGTTCCTGGGTGTTATGTATTAGAGGGAAGAAAATGCGCTCTCACCTGCTAAACAGACTAAAAAAAAAAATTAATAGACCAGTGTTCCTTTTGCGCACCTTTTACCTCAAAGGTCTTAGCTGTGTCCTGTGAATCTTCTTGCTTACTTTCACTGGAACATTTTCCTGTTAGTGAAGAAGTGTCCCAAACAGCATAAACCAGACTTCTTTTACTTAGGTGACCTTTAAGCTCAAATGCCTTGCTAGAGCAGACATGCCAAAAATCTTTTTTTTTTTTTGAGTAGGATTGGAATGGGAGAGTAGAAATATTCCCCTCAGCTACCTACGTGAAGGGCTTGTATAGTGCTGTACTGAGGAGAGCTCTTACGTCTGCTCATTCTGCCCAAGGCTGATGCATGTTCCAGATCTCAGGAGATAATTTGCTTGTGTTGGATCCTTCAGACAAGCCAGTGCAGTGCAGAGGCCTGGCTTCTGTCAGTCACTATTTCACGTAATACAATGGTGTCTTGCAGTGGGAAACCTAAAGATGCTGCAGGTGGGAGGAGAGGAGTTAGTGTGAACAGAACCAGCTAAGAATTTGTGCTTAGAGCTATTTTCATGTGGGCTTTCTTGGCCTTAATGCCTCTCTTCTGTTTCTTCAGGAATTTGACAAGAAATACAACCCAACTTGGCACTGCATTGTTGGCAGAAACTTTGGCAGCTACGTAACACATGAGACAAAGCACTTCATCTATTTTTACTTGGGTCAGGTTGCAATTCTTCTCTTCAAGTCTGGATAGGAAGTAGGAGCAAGTGAAATCTGGACTGTAATGCACTGATGGCTGAAGCCACGACTCCCCTTAACATGGCTATGCCGCTGCATGGACTGTATACTATATTTAATGTGTATATGTTGCAGTAAAATTCTACTTCTGTTTAGTTGCCTGGGAAGAAGGCGGCATTTTTTTGTTACTGCTTTTTTTTGGTTGTATTGCACTAGGAAACCTGTAAATGCTTAAACAATGGCCTTTACGTGGTAAGAAATAAAACTGTTCCACAACAGCTCCCTCAGTGGTAATTCCTTCTTTGAGGCTGGGAAAACTTCTTTGGGCAGGCCAAAAAGACCCTGACTTCCTTATGGAGTTTTACTAGACTGTTAATCTTGTAATGAGGAGCAAAGCCAGTGTGAGCCTCTGTACCCACCCTGCAGACTGTAGAGAGCTGGCTCTCCTAGTAACCTCAGCGCAGGTACTTAATCCACCTGAAAGCTGGTAGGGTGGCTCTTATTTATGTGGCTTTCATACATGTTGAACTCCACCCTGGACTGTGATAAAAACAGACTTGCAGCTGGCACCCTCAGTGTTCTTTCAGTACCCATCACTGTATTTTTTGGCTCTGCTGAAACATAGACCTAGGCTTGTAAGCACCTCAGCCTGGTCTAGAAGACTTCAAGAAGCATCCCCTTGAGATGCTGCTTCCTGCAGCAAGCAGCAACCTCTGGCTGAAGTCTTTAGACCTTGGTACTGAGATCTAAAGTTGGCCATATGGCCCATCCCTGAAATGGAGTAGATATCAAATTGGTGACTACTGACAACAACTTATTTGGCATGTTTTTAGCCAGTTGTCTCAACACTGCCTTAACTTGATGCTCTCCTTTAAAACAAGCTAGTCATGTGGAAGATTTGTAAGTGGCCACTGTCTCCTTTTTTTTATTTCTGTAGCTGATAAGCTATTTCTGGAGGGCTGTCCTCCATGTTCTGATATCTGCTTTTGTTCTTAAAGCACAGTACCAAGAAGTTATATTTACATGTGATGTTTGTGTGAAGGAAACTCATGTGACATCTGCTTCAATGGCAGAAAAACGTCTTGGTCTCCAATAGGTTCAGCAGTGATGTTGTCTTAGTATGTACTGACTCTTGGATTAAACTGCAGGAAGTGTTTTTTATCTGGGTGGGAGAAATCCTTCTGAAGGACAGTATGATGGCAAGTAAGTATTTAGTGCTTGTCATAAAGTCTATCTATTGGTTTGTTAACTAATGTATAGGCAATATCACTGGGCTTGTGAGCCTAACTTGTGTCTCTAGGACAAGTTTGGTGTTGGTAACAAGTCACTGCTGGGGTGGGAAGGCAGAGTGAAGGGAACTATTCTTTGTGAAATGGCTGGATGACCCAGGTTGACTACTTCCTGAAGTAAAAGTCTTTCTTGTCTCTGTGCAAAATCCAAAGTATGCCTAATTTTGTAATATGGATAGAACAATGTTGTAACTAGAAAGAATGTAGCTGTCATTACTTCATGTTGATGGAAATGTTTGCACTGGGGTAACGTGCCTTGGGCTGTCTGGGGCACTCTTGTGGTCTTGTCTGTTGAAAACTCCACTCTTGAACTGAAAGAATGTTTTGGATTTGTTTTTTTTCCAAGCATGAGTCTAATGTGAACCTGTTCACGGTCTCTTGTGGAGCAAGATACGTTCCCTTCATAACTGCAATGGCTCAAATACCATTTATTTTTTTCAAACATTAAAGGTGAATTGACACATTTAAACAGCCTCTGGTTTCTTCATTGCCAGCTGTCTGATGCAAAAACTGCTCTTATCTGGGGAAGGTGAGTGACAAGTTCTCTGCTCTGGAAGATGCTGATGACCCAAAGGAGGCAGCTCTGCGGAAGCAGCAAGTAACTTGGTCAGGGGAGCATATGTGGCCCATCTGTGTGGGCACTGACCTCCAGTCTGGCTCAAACGCTGTGCCAGAAGGAGAGATGGAGGGGAGAGCATCCTGCTGCAGCCCTAATAGGTGCTTCTGTGTCAAGTAACCTAGATATGAAGGTATTAAGTCTGACCTCTTAATGGCTTCAGGCAGACTTGGGGTAGTGTAGCAGCTGGGGTCCTGGCTCCTGTGTGTACTCAGGTGCCTGCCCTGCTTTGCAGGAAAGTTGGGTTCCTCTCTGTGCTTCATAGCAAGGCAAAATCTGGAAATGTTGCAAGCTGCCTGGAGCTGCCATGTTTAATACTCCCCTTGCCTCCCTGGCTTGTTCTTGCCAACCTAAGTTTGAGTGTGCAGCCTTCCTGATATTCTGGCAAATCTGTGGACTCTTGTCGGCTCCAACAGTGTAACAGCTATGCTGCAGGACTGTAACACCGGCATGTAAAATGAGGGGAAGCTGAGCTGTAGACAAGTGTGAGGCTTATATTAAGCAGCTACAAAATGAGCTGAAAGCAGAACTCCAAAGCAAGCAGCAGTGTTTGTTACACACGGGCAGCCTGTCTAACCTGCATCTGACAGTGCTGAAAAGCAGAGGAGGTTTCTATATTTGGGAGGAGCTGGGAGTGCTGCTCCTCCCTCTGCATTCCCAGTGAGCCTTTTAGCTGGAATTATAGTTTAAGCTAAACTTTGCTGAGGCTCTGCATTCCCGGTATGGCTGGGTCTGAGTTATTGCTGTAGCTCCAGGAAAACATCTGCAGCCCTGTGGGGCTGGGGAAGTTGATCTCTATTGGTGCATGGGGGTCTTAATGGTTAAAAACTGACTCAGGAATGCCAGTTACAGCACAGGAGGCTGCTAGTCTGAACTCCTGATGAACTTTTCCAGGGCTATTCTGTCAATGGGGAAGCCTATTTCAGTGTGTATAGTTACATCCCATGGTTGTTGTGCTGGTGTAAGATGGTCCCTGGTGGAAAGTGGAATCCTGGAGTGATGCCATACCTTGGAGCTGACACATGCAAGTAGAAAATGAGTTTGTTGCTTCCTTAGATGTGTCATTGCAGCAGAAATCCCCCTTCAGGCTAAGAAATAACAGCCTCTAGCTTGTACCTTTAGTGATGAGGCTAGCAGGGAAACCAAGCCCTGCTCACCTGCCTCTGCACAGCTCAGAGCAGGATGAAGCTTTAACACAGAGCTTCGTGTCCCACTGCCTTTCCCTTGTTCTCCCCAGACGCTGTCTGACACAGCTTTTGGCTCTGAATTTTTCCATTGCTGTGCTCCACATTCGTCTCCAGTTTCCACCATGTGCAGGTGGCCTGCATTATGCCTCAGTGCATTAACTGTGTCTGTGCTGGAGAGGCCAGCAGCAAGCTGGGATGCCTGCTCAGTCTCAGCAAGAACAGAGCTATTTGGAAACATCTGGATCTGGAACAGTAAGTGGAGGGTATGTATCTCTGGGGGAAACATCTGGAAAAAGAAACTGCTTCCAGATGTTTGGGGAAAAAAACCACCACAAAAAAACCCCACTATTTAAACATAAACTCAGTATATGTTACCATTCTGCTTTATGGGCATTCAGAAAACGTCTGATGGCAGCAGGGTCTGAGCTGCTGGCTGCTGCTCGTGGGCTCAGTCCCGATGCCTGCAGACGTGTGTGCATTTGCTGTGGGTAACTGTGGTTCATGGCTGGGGAGGGTGTCACATTATTTTTTGTTGCACAAACCAGAATTTTAAATTCCTTGCGTAGACTATTTCTTCCAGATGTGGCCTTGCAAAAGCAGTTCTGTGGCACTGAAGACTGTGCAGGCTCTTTTTGGTGGGTGTGTTCCATGTATGTAGCTATTAGTCATTACCTAGCATTTATTTCTCTATGGAGGGAGCCTGGAGTAAAGCAGCTGGAGAAGGTGCAGGAGCCAGCCCTGCCTCCTTGCCTCATGGGCACAATATTCTCCTCCTCTGTGTCTGCCTGTGTTCTATTAAAGGTCGCAGTGATGGTGAGATCCTCCTAGCTCTGTACACCCATGGAGGGGCTGGGCATTGCAGCCTACTCCTGTGGGATGCCCAGGACTGCTCGTCTGTGCTCTCCATCCTCCCACCCTGCAAAATCACTCTGCAGCACAGGCACTGCAGCTTTAGTCTTTCCCGAGCACATGGAGCGGAGCCTGTTGCTGATAAACCTGATACCCGAAGGACGTGTTCCTTTTTTGCAGCGTTTCCGTGGGAGGTTTGAGATGAAGAGAGAAAAACATGGAAATCATTTTTATCTCATGCTCAGTCCCTGCCTAGTAAATCCTGAAGAGCCGATGCCACTTGGTGCGGGAAGCAGGGCTGTGCCATCCCTGCCCACCCGAGGTTTCCCTGCTTTGTTCTATTTATTGAGCAGCGTCTCCCACACCCTTTGCCAGACTGTGACTCATAGCAACAAAGCCTGTGCTGAAGCCATATGCCTCAGCGCTGGATGGATATGGGAGCTGCAGGTTCCTCACAGGAGGATAAACTGTGTTTATTAAAAGATGTTCGGATGCTTCTTCCCTTAAGGCAGCATCTAGCTGAGGCTAAATAATAATAACTCATTACTGCTGAGACAAAAAAAAAAAATTGCTTTTCCTCAGGTCAGCAACTTCTCCAGCCCCCCTGCGAGCTTCCCTGAGGGCTGTCCTGCACCGAGCACCGGTGGCCTTGCACCCAGCATGGGGGAAACAAGGGAGATGTTCCCCTGTTCAGTGCTGTGCCTGGGGAAGGGTGGGTTGAAACATCCCTTAGTTCTCCTGACATTGTGCTGGGTGGGGAGCAGAGCAGGATGGGGATTGCTGTAAAGCAGAATGAAGCATCTGCACTGTCTCAAAACATGTCAGGTCCTTGTTGACCTATTCAGATTGCCTGTGCAGCCTCCAGATGGATTTCTCTTGTTTTTTTGCCTCTGTCTTCCTCCTTTTTGTGTCCAGCTGCTTCAGGCTGCAGCTTTGGGTTTGACCCTGCAGGGCCATATTCTGGCCCCATCCCTTCTCCTGCAGGAGGCCAGGGGGCAGCCCAGGGCTCTGCTCTGTGCCCAGCAGGATTTGCCCCTGTGTTAAGCTCCAGGAGCAGCTCCATTTGACCCTGGAGGGGCTCATTTTACTTCCTGCAGAAGCTGTTTTAGTGATTGGTGAGTAGAAAGAGTTTGTGAGAGCTGCAATCCCCCCACATTTCAACACGTGCATGGCCTTTCCTTTCACCTCCTCCCAGCCTGGTGTGAATTGAGTGCTTTCAAGGGGAGGAGACTGCTGGGAGCTCTTCTCTCCCGTTGCATTGGTTACAGCCCATAAAAACATCCCAGGAATTTGCCACAGCAGTCCCTCACATCATGAAAGCAGCCTTTGTTCCCAGAGTCACAGCAGCACCTCTGACCAGTGTGTGTGGCCAGGGTCTGCAGAGCAGGCTGGAGGCTGCTGTGGGGCACAGGCACCCAAACCACACCTGGGAAAAGTGTTTCCCAATGTCTTGCCAGGACAGAGTTTAGCCCTGTGCTGCTTAAGCTGAGTCAGAGGAACGGAAATCCCATCTTACACGGACACCTTTCCATGAGCAAGAGGTTACATGTTCTGTTCCAGGCTTAGGATCTCATGCTGGTGGTTTTGGGGTCTGGGTGCAGGTGGGATTGCAGCCTGAATGCAGCAATGGCTGGCACCTAGCCCACAGCATGGCACTGGGAAGAAATAAATGCATTTTATTTTTGAGGAAAGCCCAGAATGCTTTGATGGGGACAAAATCTCTTTGTCAATCCAGTTCTAAAAGTCTTATTTTCTTGAAGGGATCACACTGATCTGGCCCATCAGCCAGCTTGGAGGGGTCAAACCAGGCCTGTGCTGCTGAGGATCTCCTGAAATGGTGGGGCTGAGGGCAGGTACAGCTTGGCCCTTTCCAGTGAGGTCCCTGGGTGCTGTGTCCCTGGTGCTCAGTGGCTCACGCAGCGCAGGGCCGGGTGTGACTCAGCAAGCACTGGTGCCAGGCCTGGGCTTTGTGTCGTGACTGTCCCCAGCAGCGCTGACACCTGCAATTCTGGCAGAGCTGGGCTGGCTCAAGACATCATGGTACTTAAATATTTTACAGAAAATCATTAAGCAATTAAACTGGCAGATCTCACATCATATGAAAAGCAGCCTGTAGTCTGTGTAGTAAACAGGGCAGTACTTTCCGTTCTTTCTGGGTGTCTTCTTGGAGTCTAATCCTTGCTTCAGAATAACTATTAATTATCTCCAATTGCCATTATTGTTTAATATTTTTAGCATTTTCAAGCGCAAACTGTTAGTTTTTCATAAAGATACAATCAGCAGCCAGGGTTCACAATGAAAGTAATTAAAATCCTGTGATTGTTACAAGTCTGCTTGTCTATACAACAGCTTCAACCTGCATCACTTGCCAAGACATAGGCCAGGAACTCAAGAGAAATCCAGCATTTATTTGGTAACCCAGCAAAGCTACAACCCCTCACTGTCTCCAATGATTTGTATCTATGGCACTTTTTGGAAGGACAAGAGGGGAGGGGAAAGCAAGCATTTTCTAGAATACATCCCTAGAGAAAATACAGTGAAGATAAAATTATGCACATGAATTATGCAGATGAATTATGATTTCACTCCTATTTTTGTTGGGATTAGCTCATGGTTGGTGTGCATCCCTGGCAGCCAGCACGGCGCTTTCCCAGCCCCAGCTATTTGCTGCATTTTGGATCCCACATTCCCCTCCCAGCAGACAAGAGCTATCTGAGCTGCTCCTCAGAGTTCCTTTACGGTACTTCTGAGCGCCTGCAGAGGTGGCATGGGGATGTCTCAGTCTCTGCCAGATCTGGGGAAGACAAAGCCCAGGGAGCAGGAGCACAGGTTGGATCACACCTGACCAGTACCTGTTATGCCCCTGAATCACTGCACCGGCCTCAGCAGTAGCTCCCAGCACAGCCTATTTATGCCACGTTAAATAAGTCTGGTAGTCCTTCCCAGAAATAGCTTTGGAAACCTGAGCCCCGGCTCTCAGGAGGGCTGGGTGACCTCAGAGTGCAGCGCTTCCATTTGGAAGGAGATGTAATGCCCCTCACTGGAGGGAAGGAATTATTCTGATAAACCAGTTAGGGAGACAAGCAGGAGATCCTGATGGGACAGCAGGGCCCCAGCAGCGTGGGTGGTTTTCCTCCTGCTGCCCTTGGGTGCTGGGGGCTTCTCTGGCCATCCCACATGCTGTCCCCCATCCTGCCACAGAGAGACATCCCTGACAGCGCCAGCAGTTGCTTGCATGAGAAAACGAGATTAGGAAAATATTTCAAGTATCTGTGTCTGTCCTTCAGGGGCAAACAAGCCTGGAGCCAGCACTGTTTGTCCGTCAGCTGGCCTGCAGCTTGGGAAAACAGCCAGAAAGCAGTGGGAGACACCTTTGGCACCAGCGGAGATAAAGCTAAGTGCTGCACTGAATCTGCACATGCCTTTGGAGAATGGTAACTGCGGCACCTTGCCGGTTGGGCATTCACTGCATCTCCATAGCTGAATATCCTAAGGAGGAGAATCTGCATTTTGCGTTTGCTTCCCTGGGCAGGAGGATTTTTCTTGATTTGTGTGTTTCATCTGCTCTGAAATCATACTGGTAAGAAGTGAAATGTCAGTATGTTTGGAGGCAGGCCTGACCTGGAGAACCTGGCAAAGAAACCCCCTGAAATTCTGATGAGAGCTATGGGCCAGTTATTCTCTGGTGGTCAGCTGGAGCAGGGCTGGTGGGACCCAGCCAGAACCGACCCCAGGGCTGCAGTGGGGGGAGGACACCTTCTCTCCATGATTTTAAGCCAAACACAGCTCCTGAGATCAATAGGGAAGGAGATTCTCCTGCAGCTCGGAGAGCCACGTTCCATTCTTCCCTGGGAACTTCAATGGAGCCGAGCAATTCAGTTCCCACTGATTCAATTTGAAAATACCGATGTCAAATCATATTTATAGCATACAGAATTTCAGGTGGAGAAAGAACCCACCCCACCACACTTCAGCCACTCCATTTTCCTAACAGTGAGCGTTTGCGGTTTATCAAGATGTCAATTAACATTGGAAGACATCCCTACAATTCAATTCAATTTCACAGACTTACTGGGAAGAAAGAGGCCGTTATCTGGCCTGTCCCAGCCGGCCTCACCCAGCTGTGTGCTCCTCTCTATGAGCCGCACTTCTGACACTTCTCAGCCTCCTGAGGCCGCCTCCGTGCTGTGAGGCAGTGATCGGCACGGCGCCTCGCTGCGGTGTTCCCTCACGGCTGCTCCGTGCTGCGCGGGGCTCTGGGGCCGAGCACCTGCCCACCACAGGCACAGCTGAGCTGTGTCTCTGAAGGAACCCGGCGGCGTTTCGCTCAGCCCTCGTTTGCGGCCCAGCGGTTTCAGTCACGCTTGTCTGAGCCTCGCAAAGCGGGGGCTGCCAGAATGCCAACTGCAGCAGCACTTCAGAAGCAGAAGGCAACGCGAGAGGAAGAGCTCTACAGATGTGCTAACAAGTTGCTAGAATAATAAATAATAATTAAAAAAAATGAAGCGGTGACGAAAGGGACAAAACCAAACGCGGGCCCCGGCAGAACGCCCGCCCGGCGGGGCCAGCAGGGCCAGCACTGCCCCCTGCCGCCACGGCCGCCCCGCGCGCGCCCCTCCCGGCCGCCGTAG